>JAMPIV010009310.1:0-428950 GCA_024509875.1 Oreohelix idahoensis | reverse complement strand
GACGAAAGAAGCAATTCATATTATGATTGACAATACGAAGTTAAATGAAATTATCAGAATCAAACACATCGATCATTTAACAACAACAACTCCCCCCCCCCCCCCCCCCCCCCCCCCCCCCCCCCCACCCCCCCCCACCCCCCCCCCCCCCCCCCCCCCACCCCCGCTCATTTTTGTTTGTACACTGACGGCTATGAAGAAATTCCATTTTATGATAAACGGAAGAAAAAAAAACGCACACGCATACGTACAATTTGGACTTTTTAATTTACTCTATTTACAATAATTGGATAGGTACTGTGATGTGGTCGGGTGTAGGCGATTGAACAAATTATCTGGAACTAGAGGTAGGCTATTATATATCCCACCTGAGATTGAATTGGATATTTTTTATCATCATTATTTTCATTAAATCACAACCAAATCAAAAAAATGGTAGTTTTTGTGGAAAAAAATTAAAAGCAAACAGAAACAGGAGGACGACGAAGATTTGTCTGCTAAATCTAAATATTACAGTACGTGTGTTTGCATACGTTAAATCATCATCATCAGTTGCCATCTCCACAACGGAGGTTGGCTGTAATGGATCTCCAACGTCTTCTGTCTCTTGTCTTGGTGGTACACTCTGATAGACTCTTTCCCGTCCATCTCTTGATGTTATCTTCCCACTTATAGCGCTGTCTTCTTCCCCTTGCACGTTTACCTTCAACTCTCCCTTCTGTTATGGTCTTCTGCAAGGTGTTATGCCTTTTTATGTGGCCAAAGTATTTTAGCTGCCGAACTTTGACCTCTCTCATTAGTTCTCTTTTCATACCTAGATTTTCTAGGACCTCCTTATTTGTTTTCATCTCTTTCCATGAGATACGCCCCATTCTTCTATATATCCACATTTCAAGAGCCTCAATTCTTTCTTCCAAATGCTTATTCATCGTCCATGTTTCTGCGCCATACAGAAATGCAGAATATATATAACACTTTATGATTCTCAGTTTTAATTTATGAGATAACTGTTTGGATGTCAGTATATGTTTCATGTTGTTGAATGTAGCTTTGGCCATTCCTATTCTCTTCTTGATTTCTGTTTCACATCTGCCATCTTCTGTTATTATATGACCAAGATATACGTAGCTCTTGACTTGTTCCAGGATTTTCCCATTTACGCTTATCTTTAATGTGGGTTTATCGTCTGTTTTGCTAATTATCATAGTTTTAGTTTTCTCAATATTAATGTCGAGTCCATATTCATGACTTATACTGTTCACTTGCTTCACTAGTTCTTGTAACTCCTGTTCGCTTTCAGCTAACAACACGTTATCATCTGCATATCTAAGGTTGTTTATTGATCTTCCACTGATGTTCAGTCCTGGTATTTCCTGTATCTGTTTGAAAATTTTTTCGGTGTATAAATTAAATAGGCAGGGGGACAGCACACAACCTTGTCTGACACCTCTTTTTATGCCTATGTATGGTGAATAATTCCTTCCCGATCTTACTGTGGCAGTTTGCTCCCAATAAAGGTTACTGAGTATTCTTATATCTTTTCCATCAATACCTATGTCTTTGAGGCATTCAATTATTTTCTCATGATGGATTCTGTCAAAAGCCTTCTTATAGTCAATGAAGCACATATACATACTTTTTGGACCTCTGTATATTTTTCTGCTAATCTTCTTAGGCAAAATATTGCCTCTCTTGTTCCACTGTTCCGTCTAAAACCAAACTGTTCTTCTTGGATTTCGCTGTCTACTTTACTTTTTTATTCTTTCCTGTATGATTTTGAGCAGTATCTTAATTGCATGACTCATCAGGCTGATTGTTCTGAAGTCTGAACATTCTGTTGCATTTGGTTTTTTGGGCAATGTTTTTTTTTTTTTTTTTGCGTTCGCCCGCTAATACTCGAGGCGAAATCTCAGGTTATTATTTTATGTCTAACCTGACATTGATTTTACGTGAGTATCCCTTTATTTCTTGTACAGAGACAGGTGTCCCTCGCCATTCAGGCAAATACTCGCCGATTTCGGAGGTACCCATTGCAGCTGGGTCGGCTCAGGAACCGCCAGTCCCTGGTCGACGACACTCCTTCAAATGTTCTCGCCAGGTCTCGAGTTAATCCAGTCCAAATCCCGGTCGACGAAAAATCCTCAAATGCCGTCGCCCGGGTTTGATCCTGTATCACCCGGTCGCCAGAGCGGTGTTGTAACCACTACGCTAGCGCGGCTCCCGGGCAATGTTATAAAAACTGATGTCTTCATGTCGTGTGGTAAATATCCTGTATTGTATATATCATTGCATATTTCTGTGATTGTATCTATACCAAAGCTCTCCAGAGCTTCTATCATTTCAATGTTTATGTTATCCATGCCTGCTGATCTTCCTTTTTGTATCATATGAATGGCATTCTCTACTTCTGATCTGAGAATGTGTGGGCCTTCGTTAAATACGGATACGTAATTGCTTCACTGTTGTTTATGAGAGGTGTGGAGTACAAAACGGCAACAATCTTGTGTTGGCCAGCAAGCAAAGACCGGCACGATAGATTGCTTGAATGCGATTCGCTTCATTCACAGACATAGGCTATATTCAGTTATACATATTATAATGAATATGCTTGTAGTTTAAGTTGTACTTTACTATTTTTTTTTTATTGTTTGTAATACCAGCAGTGTGGTGGTATGATGACTGACATGTAAAATATTTAGGGTGTTCTTATTTTTGTTTACCTGGAAGAAAAAAAGCCAAAATGGCTGATAACCAAAAGTAAGTTATCGTCCTTAATCTTGAATGAAATGATACCTGTTCCTTGCAGTTTTATGCCAGTAGCATTGCTGAATTTAGTGTGACTTTACAGTA
Organism: Oreohelix idahoensis; assembly: GCA_024509875.1. Lineage (NCBI taxonomy): Eukaryota > Metazoa > Mollusca > Gastropoda > Stylommatophora > Oreohelicidae > Oreohelix > Oreohelix idahoensis. The sequence goes on along the minus strand of JAMPIV010009310.1, from coordinate 426,100 downwards.
GACGAGGTTCGGCATGTTGCTAGACTGGCTATCCATATTTACGTTACATGTAGCCTTAACCTAATCCCAACCCTGTTTCGAGCTTATTTCAAACAGCAAGCCTTAACCTAACACAAACACTGATTCGAGTTTTGTCAAAATTAATAATACCAGAAACACACCGAGGCTCTTTTAAACATTTTAAAAAATCCAAATTGAACAGCATTTTTTTTTTGGCAAACATGACGGCTTCCAGTCTACTGTCCCATACTTGCACCAAATTTTAAAAAAAAATTGAAGAGGTACATAATAAACGTACGTTACATAAAATAATGGTTCGGATACAATAGAACAGGTATGGTGAATCTACCATTAGGCCTATAGGAGGAAAAAACACTCAGTTTGGATATTTTCATTTACCCTATAAGTAATTTACATGAAGGGGTGACACCATAAGCAGATAGCGGCTATTGAACGAATTATCTAAAATTATACATTGTATCATAATTGTAACCAATCTTTGGTTGAATGGGATATATTCTTCATTAACTCTATTCTCTCCCAGGCTGTTTTTGGGTTTTACCCAGGCCCCAAAATGGATGCAATTTTTTCAGACAGGTGAAGTTTTAAAAACAGACAGTGGACAAATACATAAGTTCAGTAGGTACATATGGTATACATTTAAATTTGTGAAATTGACTGGACAATCTTATGAATTGCTTCATATAATTAATTGATATGAATAGGTGTGTGTTATTTATGTCTTGTGAAGTGTGGACTTGATTTAAAAAGTGTTTAAACAATTAAATAACATTGTATACTTAAACTTAAATATTTCAGCTCCCAATTAATGTATGGCAATAAAATGTTCAGAATATCAGTGCACATTTAGTTTGAAACATATCTAGAAACTTTTATCACTATCACTTCATAGATGTAATTTTTATGATTTTTTTCTCAAAACCATATATGTTTGTAAAAACAACCACACAAAATGTGTGCAATTTTTCTCTTGAGGTAATATTTTAAAAACAGGGAGTAGTTCATTATATTATTTAACTAGGTGCTTATGTTATACATACAAATGTGGGAAATTGACTGACAAATCTTTTGAAATGATTTAAATCATTATTTGATGTTAAAAGTGTCTGCTATGTCTTGTGAAGTGTACAACTCATTTAAAAAATTAAATAAAATTGTATACTGAAACTTAAATATTTCAGCTCCCAATTAATGTATGGCAATAAAATATTAAGAATATCAGTGCACATTTAGTTTCAAACATATCTAGAAACTTTTATCACTATCACTTCACAGTTGCAATTTATATGATTTTTCGTTCTCAAAACCACATATGTTTGCAAAAACAACCACTCAAAATGTGTGCAATTTTTCTCTTCAGGTTATATTTGAAAAACAGGCAGTAGATACACATTTTATTTAACTAGGTGTTGATGTTATACATAAATATGTGGGAAATTGAAGAATCTTTTGAAATGCTGTAAATAATTATTTGATGTGGGAAAAGTGTGTCTTATTATGTGAAGTGTAGACCTGATCAAAAATTACTGGAAAAAAAGATAAATAAAACTGTGTACTTACATATGTCAGCTCCAGTTTAATCCATAGCAGAAAAATCTCAGAATATCAGTGCACATCCATTTTGAAACACAACACATTTTTACCACAATCACTTCAAATATATAATTTATATGATTTTTTTCCTACACCACATATTTCTGTAAAAACCAAACAACTGTGACTAATATTATTTACACCAAGCAAATTCTATTTTACATTTCCCAGAAGAATTTGCCACTATTCACATGCTTTTATGGTAGTCATAAAAACATTGTGGGTGTAGATGTGGCTGGTCTGGACATCCAGTGCAATAATAATGAGAGCGCTGACGACGAGCAGGTGTGCTGCAGTGGACACAGTTCTTATTTCTTTTTGCATAACATACAAGATGCCTTGTGTCACACTGGTACTCTTGAGGCAGCTTGATATCTAACAGTATTAGTAGCTGCATTTTCTTTTGGTCTTATAAGAAATACCCCCTTCTCTGAAAAGAATAAGGGTGTATCGACATTCAAAGGTAGGGTCAAGCTGTATAAACCTTCAAGTAGGATGATAGTGAATGTTACTGAAGGTCTAAGTGCTACCTCTCAAGATCCCACCTAGAATAATGGTTATATATTTATTTTGGATATTGACTCTGCTAGGGGATTAACTAAATTAATTTATAAGTAATATCTATCTATATTTATATATCATAACAGAACTTGAACTCAATTTAATAAGTAAGTAAGTAAGTCTGACTATTGATATATACAATTTATTGATCCTATACCGTTTATCTTTTCTGTAAGGAAAATAATAAAGAAGTCAAAGGTTATTTACATAATGAAATAAATATGCATGGAATTTTTCATTTCCACAATAGGTAATTATAGTGAAGTTATCTTTCAAATGTCAATTTCTTTCTTTCACATAAATAGTTATCACTGTCACTGGACTGTAAGGTTGATATATTTTTAGTAAAGTCCTTTATAAGTCATCATTACAATGTTTTTAACATGTGTGGTTTCTTTATTCTTATATGTGGCTGGATTATTTTAATATGTGGCTGGATAGTATGATCAGTGGAACTAAGTGTCCACTTATCTGTGACAAATAAGGAGCATCCACTATAGCCAGGATCACACAGTGACTGTAACTCCAGGCTGGGAAATCTTGGTCGAGTTCTAAGTGTATAGAGAACTTTATGCACCAACAGGATTCCTCTCAAGTGAATGTCTTGTCAACTCGTGGTAATAACAGGATGAAACCTGCAAATATATAATAATCGCAATCCTTGTATGGTCCAGCACTATTCCATACATACACCCACAACAGTGTCGTGAGAAATTCTAATCCACATATATAAATTAAAAGTAAATGTAAAGCCTAACAAATAAATTCTATAAAAGGAAGAAGAATGGTAAAGAACAGTGCTGTCACAATGACAGTACTTGAAATCCCCTTTGTTTTATGCTTCGTCTGCAAATTGTAACGTTTCCACGTTAAATATAAGCCACTGCATAAATACAAGCGTTTCCACAACACATTAAGACGGGTATTGCATTTCTAAGAAAAACATTGAGAGGCACACTGCGTAATGACCTAAATTAATCCTAACATTAATTATACTACGTTACCAAAACGAACGAACAGATGGACTCAGATAGAAAGAAGGGAGGGCTGAAGGCAGCAACACAAGCAACACTAAACACGCGTCTCGCTATATTAATGCCACCCCTAACACGCGTGTAAGGCCACATGCACTAACTTTATTTCAGACGGACAGTGATAAAAACACTACCCTTCCCAGAGTTAGGTTTTAAAACCTGAAAAACGCTTATTGGGGAAACCTGACATTCTACTGTTTTATGTCCGAAATCCTGACATTAGTCTGACAGTACAGCAGGACAGGTGGCGGTTCTAACATAAAAAATAAAAAACAACTACACGACTATCCTAGAAAATACATATTTTGAACGTAGCCACTTAGCTCCATTAAACTTATATATTTGGATTCCTTAAGACTTGCTAACAAAGAATATGTTAAGTGTTACGCAAATAGTCCAGGAATTAATAAATTATAGGCAAAAGAAAATAGTGAGGGTGTCAGACAGCCCCAAAACATCAGAATCGCTCAGTGAAAGAATTTTTAAACCACCATTGTACGGAAATAGGCCACAAGTTACATTTGAATTGATTGGATGGAATGATATGTAAGGCTAAACACGATTAGTCGGACTATAAATGCTATCTTTTGTTGTCAAGGGAGACGGAAGTAAGAGTACTTTTTTTCAAACGATTGGGTAGAGATGGCCTGATTGGTTAGGTCGGTTAATATAGTTAATTGATAGCGTTAGTTCGAGACCACTAGTTCAAATAAGCTTGATAAAGCAACAGTGCGTTGAAGCCAGCTCATATTTTTGCTAAATAAAAGCCTGGAACATAAGCAGATGGGAATTTGTGCCAGTATTTGTGCCAGAATTCATTGCTAGTCAACGTATCTGTGTTTATTTCCATGAATTGTGGTAGGCTGAAATATTTGATCTCTTTTTAATGAAAATTGAATGTACATTGATAATTTATGTCTGTATATATGTGCAGTTCAGTAGCGAACAAGAGGCAAGGCCTATAATATATATATAGTGCTCCAACCTGAACAGAAGGTGTCGGAGAAAAGTAACACTACATGGAATTACCAGATAGTACACTGACACCTACCTTATGATATGGAAGGACTTATAGCTGAAAGTGCAGAGGCGTAGTAACCATTAAGGAGGTTAATACTGGAGTAAACTGCTTCAGAAGAAGAAGATAGCAGTAAAAATAAAGCTCTGAACTCTGTGTTTGTGATGTATTGTGCTCAGTCTAGCCAGATAGTATAAATTAGTTCTGAAGTAGGAGGTACATCCTTCTTGTTTCAGGGACTGTGGTCCTAGTATTGAAGCCGCACCTGGTCTGAGCGTTTGCTGAATCCAGAGGCTGACAGCATACTCTTGGGTCCCTATAGTAACCAGTGAGGTGTCTTCAGAAACAGTGAATAGTCGAGCAGAGGAGTCCTTGCCTGCCGCCATCACGAAAGTTAAGCCCACTGTGGCCAAAAGAGCTCAACACTATGTACCCCTCGTAAATGACACTAACTTAATTAAAGAGGGGCAATTAATTGTTTTAATGTTCGGAACTGAGACCATCTCCAATACTAGTTCCAACATACACAAGCACATGCAGTCATGATGTCTAATAAGAATCTATCTTGAAGAACAAAACCAGTATTACCTCATATTACCACATCACAACTCACACACATAGAATACTAATATTGTATGTCAATGCAAAGACCACATTTATATATGTGTACATAATATTTGAAATTACATGTTATTATATTGCCTGGTTCACTGTGTAGTTGAATCAGGATCACTATTGTAGAGAAAATCAATACATATGTACATATCTGAAATTTATCATTGAATCTTTTAAGATAGTCTTCTAGAGTGTTGACTGTTTGTGAGTGTCACAGTATTGTCAAGTGTGGTGGAATAATTAAATTGTTTATCTGTTGTTGTTGTGGTGACTTACACTTCATCATTTGCATAACCCTAGACATATAACGTTGCCAACACAATATTCCAGAATAATTCTGACTGAGATATAAATATGTGGCAGTAAGTAAGGTTATCTGTAAAACACTACACATATTAGATACAGATACCTTCACAGCTGATCTCAGTCAGTACACTAAGTCCCTATAAATATTTATATCATCCCACTTTACCACATATATTGGGGGCCAAGCCGGGATTTTGAATCTCTTACTAGTATAAATATTGGGGGTAATTCACTTCAGGGAATATAAAAAGTTAAAAGGTATCCTTGGGTGGAATTAAATAAGGTTGAGCTCTTGGTGCCTGTTTTGTCTATTGGATATATAATTACAGATTATATTGTTTAGTTAGATATTTTATTTAATTACCTGATATAAAATGGCGGACCTGGCCAAATTTCGATCTGCGGCTGTACAGACTGCAAAAGAGTTGGGATTAGATGGGCAAGTTATGATTACCTATGTCACTACTGAATGTGACAAATTTATTGAACGCGAAGAAAGAAGGTTTGAGGCCGAAAGAAGGTTAGAGGCTGAAAAAGAAATTAAGAGGTTGCAGATTGAGGCTGAGGCTAAGAGGTTGCAGATTGAGGCTGACAAAGAGGCTAAAGCATTGGAGGCAGAAAGAGAAGACAAGCGATTGGCTGCAGAAAGAGAAGAGAAGAAATTAGCTGCAGAAAGAGAAGAGAAGAGATTAGCTGCAGAAAGGGAAGAGAAGAGATTAGCTGCAGAAAGGGAAGCAGAAGATAAAAGATTACAAAGGGAACATGAGTTACGACTAAGGGAGTTGGAGTTTCAAGGCCATGCTCCTGAAAATGGTGCCAGTCCCTTTGCCTCTGATGCTACGGTTACTCAGGGAGCCTCAACCTCAGCTATGAACTTTCATTTAGATCATTTTGTTGAGAAAGACGATGATATTGAGAGCTATATAAATAGATACGAATTATTAGCTACCACATATGGGTTAGAGAGAGAAAGGTGGAGCTTAAAGTTATCTCAAGGACTTCGTGGGGCAGCTTATGAAGTTTTTGCCAAAATGCACAGAGATGATCAGGAAAATTATGACATGCTAAAGCAGGCTCTTTTGTTAAGATATGAGAAGAACGCAGAATTTTACAGAAAAAAATTTAGGAATGCTAAACTACTGTCAGGTGAAACCTATCACCAGTTCTCTGCACGGATAGAGACATACTTGGAGAAATGGACTTCTCTGGGGAAAACCCAAGATCTTAAGGAAATGATCCTTATAGAACAATTAAGAGAGTCCATGGCTCCAGACCTGAGAAAGTTTCTCATGGAACAAGGTGCAGAGAGACTGGGTGAGTTGCTAACTGTTGCAGAAAGGTATCAGGCGGCTCAAGCAGAAGTATCAGGTAATAAAAAGAAACAGGTGGAAAATTTTAGGGCACCACAAAACTTTAATAAATTTGATCCTAGGGATCATAACAAAGGTAAGCACCAATTTGATAGGCCACGGTATGACAATAAAAATAAAAACCCACAATTCGATGAAAGGAAATATGATGAAAGAAAATCTTTCAACCAAGGAAAAAGGTGGTGTAAAAATTGTAAGATGAGCAATCATGACACTGACCGTTGCAGAAGGAACCCTATAGTTATGGCGACCCTTCAGGTCAGGTCGACCTCAAGAAAGGAGGAGGATATTATGTTAGATACCACTCCTGAAGAGATGAGGAAGGCACAGGCTGGGGATAAGACCCTCAAGCCTTGTTTCAGGAAATTGTCAACTTGTCATACAACTCCAGGCAAGGGAGATTTTTACATGAAAAACAAGTTGGTGTATAGGAAGACTGGAGCTAGATCCAAAGGTCAGGGACAGCTGGTACTTCCTAAAAGATATAGGACAGAATTAATAAGGAGCCTACATGTGAAACCAGATGGGGACCATGAGAAAATAGGTACCATCATCCAAAAGGTGGCTCACAATTATTATTGGCCCAAGGCAAGATGGGACATTGAGAATTTTGTAGAAAGGTGTAGCATAGCACATGAGGGAACACCCACAAGTGGGAACATTGATCAGGACCTGGACACGCCACGGGGCAAAATTAGGCCTGATAATAAAAAGAAAAATAAATTTGATAAAGTGGACCAAAGGGAATGGGAAGCCCCTTTTCACGGACAAGCTTCACTTAACTGTTTTACAATGGCCACTATGCGGAGAGTGCAAACAGATGTCTTACCCCAGGATAAGCCGAAAATCCCTCAATCGGACTTAAACAAACTGGAGGAAGAGGATGTAGAGAGGAAATATCTCATCAAGAATTTTAAGTGGGGAGAAAGCCCCAAAAGGAAAATTGGTAGCGGTCGTTTTGTGACTGATAATTCTGGGAAGAAAAATCATCACTATAGAGCTTCAAGTGGAAGAGACCATACCGGTGCATGGACAAATAGGTCCACACAATTAAAGGTCCATATGTAGCTCTGTTACGAACGTGGACGGATGAAAAGGCAGAGGAAAATATTACATCCTCATACCAATATGTGAATGAGCTGACCACTCGTTTAAAAACTGGCTGGAAACTTGCCAATGAAAATTTGAAACAAGCCAGGAAGAAACATGCTGCTTATTATAACAGGAAGGCAAAAGACAGAGATTTGGCTGTGGGAGAGAAGGTACTGCTTCTTTTGCCCGGAAATCAGAATAAGTTACAAATTGGATGGCAAGGTCCATATACAGTTCTAGAGAAGGTGTCTAGAACAAATTATAAGATAGATAAGAAGGGGAAAGAAAAAATCTATCATGTGAATCTCCTGAAGAAATCTTTGGAAAGAGAACATCAGGAAGAGACACACTTGTTGACCTTGTCCATCGCCATGGAGATGAAAAAGGAACCACTTTCATCATTTGAATATCCATTACACCCCTGTGAGACAGCAGCACAGGTGAAAATCAGTACACATTCAACGGAAAATCAGAAAGAGAGAGTGCAACAGGTTCTAGATAATCATACAGAGGTGTTAACAGACCGACCGGGGCATACAAACTTATTGGAATATGATATGAAACTGATAGACCCCACACCTGTCTGTATGAAGCCTTATTCGATTCCTTTTGCTAAGGAGAAAGCTTTGAAGGAAGAGATAGACTATTTGTTGAAGGAAGGAATTATTTCACACAGTGAATCCTCGTATAGTTCCAGTGTTGTACTTTTAAGGAAACCCTCTGGAGAACATAGACTCTGTATAGATTACAGGAGACTGAATGCTATTACAGAAGGACAGGTGGATCCATTGCCGGATACAAATCAGTTGTTTGCCAGACTAAATAAAGCTAAGTATTTCTCAAAGGTGGATTTGAGTAAAGGATACTATCAAATTCCAGTAAAGCCTGAGGTTAGACCATATCTAGCTTTTAGTACCTCAGAAGGACACTATGAGTTTAACAGATTGCCATTTGGATTGAAGAATGCACCTAGTGTATTCTCTAGAATGATGAGAAAATTATTGGACCCTCTGAATAACCCATGCATTACAAATTTCATGGATGATATCCTTATAGCAACAGAAACATTTGAGGAACACATTGACTCTCTGAACATGCTGTTTAATCGACTTAGGGAAGCGAATTTAACAGCCCGACCAACCAAATGTTGCGTTGGATGTAAAGAATTGGAATTTTTGGGACACACAGTTTATCAGGGAAACATGACCCCTGACCCAAAAAATTTAGAGAAACTAAAGAAAGCCCCGAGACCACAAACCAAGAAAGACGTGAGATCCTTTGTCTCATTATGTGGTTTCTACCAAAAGTATATCAAAAACTTTAATTCCATATGTGCACCGTTAACGGAGTTGACACGTAAAGGACACCCAGATCGAATTACATGGACACCACAATGTGAAATGGCTTACCAAGAATTGAAGGAAAAGCTCACAAGTAAACCTATTTTGAAACTACCTGACTTAAGTCAGGAATTCGTAGTAAGGACTGATGCCAGTAATATTGGGTTAGGTGCAACTCTGCTACAGAAATCAGATGCATTGGATGGGGAACTAAGCCCAGTGGCATATGCTAGCAGAAAGTTGAATAAAGCTGAAACCAACTACTCAACTAGCGAAAAAGAATGTCTTGCAGTAATATGGGCGATAAAGAAATTCAATATTTATCTGTATGGGAAGGCATTTAAGTTGCAAACGGATCACAAACCTTTGTCGTTTCTGGCACAGGCTAGGCATGAGAACTCTCGTTTACTCCGTTGGTCTTTATTGATCCAGCCCTATGAGTTTTGCATAGAGTATATAAGTGGAAAAACAAATCTGGGAGCGGATTTTTTAAGCCGCCATCCGTGTGATGAGAATCACCGTAAGCCCCAGAAATAATAATAAATTTCTCTATGTGTATATAGAATTATAGACTGACATATAACGTCTGTTTTAAGAGGGGAGGATTTGTCGTGAGAAATTCTAATCCACATATATAAATTAAAAGTAAATGTAAAGCCTAACAAATAAATTCTATAAAAGGAAGAAGAATGGTAAAGAACAGTGCTGTCACAATGACAGTACTCGAAATCCCCTTTGTTTTATGCTTCGTCTGCAAATTGTAACGTTTCCACGTTAAATATAAGCCACTGCATAAATACAAGCGTTTCCACAACACATTAAGACGGGTATTGCATTTCTAAGAAAAACATTGAGAGGCACACTGCGTAATGACCTAAATTAATCCTAACATTAATTATACTACGTTACCAAAACGAACGAACAGATGGACTCAGATAGAAAGAAGGGAGGGCTGAAGGCAGCAACACAAGCAACACTAAACACGCGTCTCGCTATATTAATGCCACCCCTAACACGCGTGTAAGGCCACATGCACTAACTTTATTTCAGACGGACAGTGATAAAAACACTACCCTTCCCAGAGTTAGGTTTTAAAACCTGAAAAACGCTTATTGGGGAAACCTGACATTCTACTGTTTTATGTCCGAAATCCTGACATTAGTCTGACAGTACAGCAGGACAGGTGGCGGTTCTAACATAAAAAAATAAAAAAACAACTACACGACTATCCTAGAAAATACATATTTTGAACGTAGCCACTTAGCTCCATTAAACTTATATATTTGGATTCCTTAAGACTTGCTAACAAAGAATATGTTAAGTGTTACGCAAATAGTCCAGGAATTAATAAATTATAGGCAAAAGAAAATAGTGAGGGTGTCAGACAGCCCCAAAACATCAGAATCGCTCAGTGAAAGAATTTTAAACCACCATTGTACGGAAATAGGCCACAAGTTACATTTGAATTGATTGGATGGAATGATATGTAAGGCTAAACACGATTAGTCGGACTATAAATGCTATCTTTTGTTGTCAAGGGAGACGGAAGTAAGAGTACTTTTTTTCAAACGATTGGGTAGAGATGGCCTGATTGGTTAGGTCGGTTAATATAGTTAATTGATAGCGTTAGTTCGAGACCACTAGTTCAAATAAGCTTGATAAAGCAACAGTGCGTTGAAGCCAGCTCATATTTTTGCTAAATAAAAGCCTGGAACATAAGCAGATGGGAATTTGTGCCAGTATTTGTGCCAGAATTCATTGCTAGTCAAAGTATCTGTGTTTATTTCCATGAATTGTGGTAGGCTGAAATATTTGATCTCTTTTTAATGAAAATTGAATGTACATTGATAATTTATGTCTGTATATATGTGCAGTTCAGTAGCGAACAAGAGGCAAGGCCTATAATATATATAGTGCTCCAACCTGAACAGAAGGTGTCGGAGAAAAGTAACACTACATGGAATTACCAGATAGTACACTGACACCTACCTTATGATATGGAAGGACTTATAGCTGAAAGTGCAGAGGCGTAGTAACCATTAAGGAGGTTAATACTGGAGTAAACTGCTTCAGAAGAAGATAGCAGTAAAAATAAAGCTCTGAACTCTGTGTTTGTGATGTATTGTGCTCAGTCTAGCCAGATAGTATAAATTAGTTCTGAAGTAGGAGGTACATCCTTCTTGTTTCAGGGACTGTGGTCCTAGTATTGAAGCCGCACCTGGTCTGAGCGTTTGCTGAATCCAGAGGCTGACAGCATACTCTTGGGTCCCTATAGTAACCAGTGAGGTGTCTTCAGAAACAGTGAATAGTCGAGCAGAGGAGTCCTTGCCTGCCGCCATCACGAAAGTTAAGCCCACTGTGGCCAAAAGAGCTCAACACTATGTACCCCTCGTAAATGACACTAACTTAATTAAAGAGGGGCAATTAATTGTTTTAATGTTCGGAACTGAGACCATCTCCAATACTAGTTCCAACATACACAAGCACATGCAGTCATGATGTCTAATAAGAATCTATCTTGAAGAACAAAACCAGTATTACCTCATATTACCACATCACAACTCACACACATAGAATACTAATATTGTATGTCAATGCAAAGACCACATTTATATATGTGTACATAATATTTGAAATTACATGTTATTATATTGCCTGGTTCACTGTGTAGTTGAATCAGGATCACTATTGTAGAGAAAATCAATACATATGTAATATCTGAAATTTATCATTGAATCTTTTAAGATAGTCTTCTAGAGTGTTGACTGTTTGTGAGTGTCACAGTATTGTCAAGTGTGGTGGAATAATTAAATTGTTTATCTGTTGTTGTTGTGGTGACTTACACTTCATCATTTGCATAACCCTAGACATATAACGTTGCCAACACAATATTCCAGAATAATTCTGACTGAGATATAAATATGTGGCAGTAAGTAAGGTTATCTGTAAAACACTACACATATTAGATACAGATACCTTCACAGCTGATCTCAGTCAGTACACTAAGTCCCTATAAATATTTATATCATCCCACTTTACCACAAACAGTACGTATAAACAAAATTCAGACATTGTGCTAACAGTTTGCACAGAACAATTTACCTCAGTACCACCTACAGCCAGTTCAGTGTGATTACTCTTTCCTTAATACATCCTAAGTTCGATCCATTTGCCCATGATTGGCTTCCATACAATGATTTGGTTAAGTACAAACTAGTAAGTGACATCTTGATTAGTACAGGTTAACAAATCCTGTCATCCTATCTTATGTTCATGAACAGTATGTCGTTCCAGTATGAAATACTCACTCAAATACCCTAATAAACTTACAGTCGTATTCTTGCCATAATTAACTATTCTACACCTTTTTCAATGCTGGCTTTCATCTCTAAAATCACACATGCTTGCAAGCAAGCCGGCAGCACATTCGTCCTGTAGTTTTTCCTTTTAACACATCATCGAAAACACAAGTGGATATACACAGGCAAATAACATAATTATATACAAATATATATAATAATAATAAATTCTTTAAGCGCCAAACACGGCGCATAAGGCAGAAACCAGTGCTCTCCAGGTTGTTCGTTGTGACGTCACTCCTCTTAACTCTTGCACATTATTTAGGCCCAACGTTCTTCCTTCTCTTATTATTGTTCTTCTAAGTGTTTCTTTTGGTCTTCCTTTTTTCCTCTTACCCTCAGGAACCCAAGTGAGTGCCTGCAGTGGTATTCTGTTGTTTTGCATTCATAGGACATGACCGATATATGACCATCGTCTTTTCCTTATACAGTCGGAGACATATTTCTGCTTAGAGTCTTCTCTTATTTGTCAATTAGTCTTGAATTCTTTCCAACTGATGTTCATGAGTTTTCTAAGACATTTGTTCTCGAATGTATTCAGCTTGTTCTCCAATGATTTTGTTATTTTCCAACTTTCACAGCCGTATATTAACACTGAGATAACATTTGAATTAAACAGACGAAGCTTAGTATGTATATTCAGTGATCGTAATTTCCAAATGTTAGATAATCTATTGAAGGCGCTAGCTGCCAAAGCAATTCTAGTATGAATTTCTCTTGTTGTGTCACCATCCTGAGTCATTTTACTGCCTAAATAATTGAAACTTTCAACTTTCTGTAGTTTTTCCCCGTTCAAGATTATATCGAAGGTCTCGTTAGAAAAGTTCATAACTTTAGTTTTAGAGGCATTTATTTGGAGACCTATTTTAACCGAGAGATGACACAGATTATTTACTGCTTCTTGGGCCTGTCTGGGTGTTGGACTTAAGAATGCCAAATCATCTGCAAAATCAAGGTCTTCCAGGGACTTTCCATCTGTCCATTTTATACCTAATTGTTCGTTGTGGGTATAGTTTTTCATAACCCAATCAATAGCTATTCCAAAAAGTAATACAGCCTTGTTTCACCCCTGTTTCTACTGTAAACCTTTCTGTATTCCCTTTATTTGTTCTAACACAACATCTTGCATTGTCATATAGCGCTTTGATTATACTCACATACTTTGTTGGAAAACCATAGATTGTAAGTAACTTCCACAATGATGGGCGGTGTAGACTATCAAAGGCTTTTTGAAAATCGACGAAGGTGATAATAAGTGGTGATTGCATTTCAACTGATTCTTCTATAATTGTTCTTAGTGTGAATATTTGATCAATACATGATCGTTTCGGCCTGAAACCCGCTTGTTCTTCTCTGATCTTTTCGTCAGCATGCAATTTAAGTCTTTCTAACATCATGCAACATAATAATTTTCCAGGTACTGATAATAGAGATATACCACGCCAGTTATTACAGTCTGATAGATCACCTTTCTTCGGTAACTTTACAATAATACTGTCTTTCCATTGTTTCGGTGGTTGTTCTTCTCTCCATACTTCATTTATAATATCTAAAATTCTCAAGAGGTTGTTGTCATTAACTGCTTTAATCATTTCGCCTGCAATTTCGTCAACTCCAGCAGCTTTAAAATTTTTTAATCTTTTATATATATATATATATATATATATATATATATATATATATATATATATATATATATATATATATATATATCTTACCCTCAGGCAAAAACACATAAGCTGATACAGGCTTTAAATGGCCATCTAGGTCTGCTGCTAGATACAATGGCAAAAGCATTTGACAGCATTCGTTTTGCGCTCTTCTCAGTTCAGCTCGTGTTTATTTAAAAAGTAGTGGCGTAAATCCGCCAAGTTCAAGGTCTTATATAGCACCGTACCCTCCCAATCGGAGACTCGGTCAAAACCAGTGTTAAGAATCTAAAACCTAAACGTTTTTCTGCCTTCCCGTACAATGTGGAGAATTTTAAATATTTATTTACTCTCTTAATTATGGACCGATTTTGCTCATCTAAAGTTAGAATTAAACCGTGAATTTATATCTATCTGTCTATCTATTTATGGTTTAGCTAGCAAATTGCATTTAAATCTATGCAGTCTTTAACTAACTAAATTGGGATTACCCTGATGTAGAAATGTCAATTAAAATGATTTTTCTCTTAGAAATAACATTATTTGAGGACGTCTTTACACATACCTCTTAAGTAATATCCCCGTTGTTTAAACTAGCTATAACTTTCATTTAAATATCTTTAGTCTTTGAGAAATTAAATATCTTCGTCTTATCGTTTACACAAAATAGGCCTCTCTGTCAAGCATAAAAAGGTTTCCTTATACATATCAGAAAAAGGAGTGTTCTCATTGGCTGTTATATATCAGTCCGTTTTATCCTATTATTTTGAGCGGTAAATATGACCGTGGTTATTCGAATGCGTGATGTGAAACAGACGTCATCTCACAACATCGATGAAAACAGTATAAAACTGAAGCATTCACCTGCACTATTTCAAGCAGCCAGAAGAAAAATTTTTTTCCACCATTTAACAGATTTTCTGTTGTGCACACCATAATAACCAACTTTTTGATCCAGGAGATCACACCCATTTATTGAATTGTTGTATTCATCTGTCATTTTTGGTTTGAAAATGTGCTTCCGTGTCGTTATGGTCTCCACTTTGGCCTGAGAAGATACAAGGAAAACCGATTTCTTGGCCTTTTTGTCTCTAAATGCTGTACACAACACTGTGCTTGTTTGTGTCATATACCATCTGTATTCCAGATAACTAAGGCGCAGAGTCTTCAGTTGTAATGGAAAATTTCTCAGGATAATGTTCAGAGTACCAGTGTAGTATTGCTTCTTCTCCAGTAAGAAGTCAATGAGTTCTCTTGTGGTGTAATACCTGTCAGCAAATAAATGGTGTCCTGTACCCAAAGGCTGTATTAGGGTCTGAAAAATCTTGACAGCTTGCCCACTGTTTGCATCCACTTCAGGATCATATGAAGTATCAGAACCAAAATATGTGAACATGTTCACCACATATCCAGTTGCTGAATCACATAAACCAAAGACTTTTATGTGATATTTGCTTGGTTTACTTGGATTATACTGCTTATATTGCCATCTGCCTTTATACCCTATTACCATTTCATCCAAACTGAGATTTTGGAATGGGTAAAAGGCACTCTGAAATTTTTGCAACAACATGTTCATAAAAGGTTCAATCTTTTCTTTTCCTTGTGAATTTTCATCAGAGGCATGAAGCATTGTATGATATAATGCTTCAAATCTACTTCTTGAAAACATCTGACGAAACCAAGGAGTATAAAATTCTGCAGATGTAGATCAGTAGTCGCGAATGCATTGTCTTTTCTGAATCCCAATATTTATTAGGACAGCAATAAACTTATCAAGTTCATGGCATGTGACTTCGGTCCACTGAGAATACATTGAATATTGTTTCGCAGGGTTATTTTGAATACATTTGAGTCTAGCATAATCATTGATGCACTGGCACAGGAAATCTTTAACCTCATCTGTAAACAAAACATTGAAACATTTCAATGGGGTTGACAGGTCAAGCCCCTCAGTCACACCTGGTGTTCTCTTTGGTCCAAAATGTATGGCTACGACAGGATTGGAGACTCATCTCTTCAGGAACTGGTGTGGATCTACTGCCCTGGACATGCAGGAGTATGCGTCAATGAGAGAACTGACAAACTAGTCTCAGGAGCACCCATAGTGGGGACCTTTGATGAGGGAGAGATAATAAGAACAATTAACAATTGCATGTTAGAGGACATTACTACAATCGATGAATTTTTGTTTTTAAATAAAATTTTAGTAAGGCGCATTCCTTTCAACCTAGACACAGGGTCCTTCAGTTATATATGGGCGCCTCTCCAAACTTAAAAGACCTTGTAGTCTGGTTAATACATTATTATACAGTTGATGAATCAGCCTGACTCAGACTGATGGAATTTGGCATTAAATGTAAAACTAACAGGGATGGACATAGAGAGATGGGTCACACATGTATAAAACCAGTACACTACAGGAACAGTCAGCAATAATACACTTCGACATTTGCTGTGGGAGACTGAGCACCTATGGGTTTACCTGGATTGCAGTGTTGTTGGTTCTGAATAATAACAATAACAGGTAATAATAAACACAGACCAAAATCCTACATTTTAAATAATGGGACTAATCATTGATGTAACCGATTTCAAAGAAAATATACAGCTGAAGTTCATTAGCTTCCTACCACCTCAGCAGTTGTTTTACATCCAAGGGGTTAATTATCCTCTGCTGTTTAGAAGCACTTAAATTTGTTGAAGGCATTTCCATTTTCCAAACATGAATGAAAATATAATATAAATAATGTAGGAAAATATGCAAGAAATCAAAAACATGTGCACAGCTTCATCCCAAAAAAGTTTGGCCTAACACAGTAGAACTCTGATTGATGTGAGACTGTATTTGTCAAGTGTTTTTGGTGGCTAAATAATTATCAGACCATGAGTTTTGACTAGTTTTCTGAATTTGTGTGAACTGAATTTGGGCATTTTCTAGTAAAAATAGCATGCGAAGATGTAAGAGTGTTGTAACAAAGCAATACTTTATGGGATAGTGCTAATTGGGGTGTTGCTGGACACTGTATGATCTATTATCTTGAATGCATGAGAGTTCACATTTTCTGGATAAGGAGTGTTTCCATACTTTGGCAGAGTGATTAGAGTGCTGGCCTTTCTCGCAGTAGTGGGACAAGGTACAAAACATGGCAGTGTAACACTCCAGTTTACCCAGATGTAAATGGGTGCGTAACTCTGCTCTTGAAATAAGGAAGGTAAAGGCAGCGAGGAAGGGAACTGGTCACCCCACCACTCGAAGCTGGACCTAGTATATTGAAGTCTGTAACTTTGCTGCACTGCCGCAGTGTCTGTTATGAGACTACCTTTACCTGTTGTATAATATCTAATTAACTGTATTTAAAATGGCACCAAAGAAATACAAGTACAATTTCTGCCTTCAAAATAAAGATGATTGGGTTAGTAAATATCTGTTACAAGGAAACATCTTAAGAGGTAATCACCAGAAACCTGTGGTGAAGATATTACAGTACATGAATGCAGGTACCAGAGGATGAAGCTTGAGGCTTTGAAATTATTGTAGGAGTATTACAGCCTTACAGTATAAGCAGTTTCATCTTTTGGCCTTTTTCTTAATACCTATTTTTTTTAATTCTGTAAGTTAACATCTGTTGCTGGGATGTAAACACCTTTATTTCAGTAATGAATCAGTGAAGTTTATGATTCTGTTAACATAACTTTTCCCCTTAGCAGAGTTTTTCCCCCTCCTGCACTGGCATTCTGTTCATTTCTGTTTTCATTTGAATTTTCATTCATGACCATATTACACATCTTTCTCACACTTAACACCTACAATTTTTTTTCAATTCTGTGTACAGAGATTTGGCAGTTAGCTATATCTCTCACAAATTTATAACGCAAGAGGTCTCCGGAAAAAAACAATTATCATAATAATTGTAGCATTCCGCTTTTCTCACCAACTATTTCTTTTGTCTGTTATTTTATTCCTCTCCAAACCTCTCCTATCGCTAGATATGAAAACATTTCTCTCCATATTTTTTTTCATTCTTATAATGAGAAAACGTTTCCTCTTCAAGTCTTCTATTAGATTAGACTCGCGAACCCTACGATTTCTCACTGTTCAGGGCGATAAATTATCCTGAAATGGTTACTGGAGGGCATTGCATTTCATGCCATGTATGACCAGCCCGGAAGTGGACCTTTTGTATCGCTGACTGGATGCACGTAAATCAAGGGGGAGTTAAGCCGCAGTACACCTGCACAGTGCGAACTGGGTAAAACACATGGACCTGTTTAAATGAAGATAACTTGATCCCCCTGGGACTCCAGAAGAATTTGCAATGAGGCCACTGTTGCGTGATAAATTCTCGCAACATCGTTTTATTTCAATATCTATTTTATAACGCAAGGGCAACAACTGCTTGAAATTTATAGTCACTTTTCTCGGTAAGCATTTGTCTTCTCGCGTTGGTATCGAATGCAGTTAAGTTTGAGCTGTGGTCATTTTGCGCTGGACTGCGCATGACTTGTCTTGCTTCTTGGTCGATCGGTTTCCGCCCACCACTAGTGGGGTGAGCGATTTGGAATGGCGAAAGAGATGCCTCGTTGAAGAGGGGATCTCCGCTATTTTTTTGTTCTGTCAGGAATGTGAGAGTCCTCTTATGGATATTTCGTTTATTCGAGATAATACCTCTAGTGTATTTGCACATGCCGGGAGGCATAATATTTCTGTGTATTTCCGGAAGGCAAGGTAAATTAACATTTTCATTAACTCTATCGATTTTTGGTCGTGAACGATTTCTGGTTCATAGCCTGTCTTCGAAAGTCGTCGTCACGAGATGTTTTCCTAGCTCACATGTCGCTGTATTGTGCTGCATCGGTTGATGGCCATAAGCTGGTTTGATTCTGGTACCAGCAAACACGGGGTCCCTTACCCACTTCATTTTCAACAAGAATTCATCAGCATCCTTCAAGAAATTAACATTCTTCAATACAGTCAACATCTTCAAAATTTTCAAAGTACTCGGCGTTGCCCGGTAAAAGTCAAAATTTCAACTTTTTGACGAAAACAAGAATTTGACAGTACCCGGCGTTGTTACATGTTGCCGGATAACTCGGACTGCTGTTATCTTTTACGCAAGTCAAGCAAGTTGCTGCTGTCAAGGTTCCAGTGCTGTCGTTTTTGTGAAGGTCAAGTGCCGGTTGAAACGGGTTGTTTTCTGAAGAAGGCCAAGTACCGATTTCCATCAACTTACTTTTGGATTAGAAGGTCAAGTGCCGAAACAACTCAACACACAGTATTTCAGAAGCTCTTGTACCATCGTGTTAGCAGTGGAAGCAGTTCAGATGTGCCATCATCGTTGGAGCTTCGCTCTTTAGGACGTTGATTGACATCCGTTTTTTTCTGCTGTTCTACGATTGGAAGCCTATAAGTTAAGTGGCCTGTTTGTATGTAAACTGTGCCCTTATACTTCTGCTGAGTCTTCTGTGTATCATCTCATTCTATATGTTATATGTTTATATGTTATTCGTATATTTATATGTTTATATTTCAGCGGGTTCTCGGTTGGGTGGTGTCTCCGTTAGATTATGCCACGTCATAGAGGTCGTCTATTGTGAGCGTTTTCTGTAAGGTTTGCAAATTTCCAATACTGGAATTTGCTAAGCGACTTCTGTTGCTATTTATGTTAGCTGTGATGACATGTTTTAATATTGTTTTCGTTATTATTTCGCATTCTTTAGTTTTGTTTTGATTTGTTTGTATTTGTTAGCCTACTCTTGTCTATAATTTAGTTTCATACAACATTTTTGTTTATACACTGTGGTGTCATGTATTTTGTTTAATTCTATCGCAGATATCGTCACATTTTTTGTGATATTTCATTAATTTCTGCTTTATTTTTAGTTAATTTCTGCGAACGTTTTTGTATTGTTGCTGATCTTTGTTATTGTTTACATTGTTATTGTTTACATTGTTTGCATTGTTTACATTTTCAATGTTTACATTCTGCATGTGTTTACATAGTCATTGTTTACAGTTATAGTAATTAGTTAATGGGCTATGCTAATGCACTGTTACTACTACACTGATGATAAATGAATGATGAATAGTGTCGTGCACTATTGAATGAGAAGTGCACTTATGATCAAGAATTGAGTGCTGATATTTCATATACAAGTTCTTTGATTGGAGAATTGTTTCCCACAGAGACTGGGATAATATAATGTGATGTGAATATACAAGTGCTTAATTAAGACTTGTTACACTTAGGTTTGAAATAAATTAGTTAATTATTTCAGGTTTTGGACTCATAGGTTAGACAACATGTCTACATTTGAGCACTTTATTGAGCAGGGTAAATTGCTTGGGAAGACTGGTGATAAGTTAGAAGAATTTGCAACTGCTCGATATGATAAAGCAATGGAAGCTGAACAAAAGAAACTGCATATGGAAGCTGAACAAAAGAAACTGCAGATGCAGGTGGATGAAAAAAGATTCCAAATGGAAATGGAAAAACAAAAAAGGGAATCAGAAGCTGAGGAAAGAAAACTCCAGCTACAGCTAGAAGCTGAAAGACTTCAAAAAGAGGCTGAAAATAAAAGACTTGAAAAAGAGGCTGAAAATAAAAGACTTGAAAAAGAAGCTGAAAATGAAAGACTTCAAAAAGAGGCTCAGGCTGAGGAAAGAAGATTACAGAGAGAGTCTGATGAGAGGAAAGAGAAAGCAAAAATGGAACATGAAGAAAAGGTCTTAGCTTTAGAGTTGGAAAAATTGAAATTGACAAGCATGAGTAATGGTAATGATTCAAACAAGGGTTCATCTTCTGGTAAGGCTAATAATGATACTTTTAAGATTAAGTTACCAACATTTAGTCCTTCCAGTGATGACATAATGTTCTATCTGGACAGATTTGAACAAGCATGTTCAGCTCATAACATAGACAAAGCAAAATATGTTTATCAGTTATCAGGGATACTGACAGGTAAAGCTCTAAGTATATTAAATATGGTGGATGAACCTGACAAGAACAATTATGAGGTTGTCAGGGCCGCTTTGTTAAAGAAATATCAGCTTAACGAAGACGGCTATCGTCTACAATTTAAAAACATGTTACCTGAAAATGGAGTTGAATTCTCCGAGTTTATTGCAAGAATACGCATTACTTTCTCACGATGGGTTGAACTATCTAAGACGGAAAAAACTTATGAAGGACTTATGGACTTAATACTTAGAGACAAAGTCATGTCGTCTGTCAATGAGTCTTTCCTTGCTTTCCTTCATGAACGTAAACCTAAAACAATAAAAGAAATGGAAGATTTCTGTTGCCAATACGTAACTGCGCACCCACACATAACCATGGGTAACTCTAAGGTGAAAGAAGGTTTACCAGTTGCTTCGGCAGCTCCGTATGGCCAAAACTTTGCTCGTAGATTCCAACAAAATTTTGATAGAAAGAGTAGCGGTAATTTCTGTCAAAATCATGGAAATCAATTTCATGGTGATTCTTCTTCGAAGAATTGGAGACAACCTGATAGTACTCGTTACTATCACCCTAATAATTATAAGCATTTCAAAAGAGGATATGGTAATAGAGGTTATTCCTGCCGAAGACCTCAGAACCAAACAAATAGATGTTCGCATCAATGTGAACATGATAGTTATCGTGGAAACTGGAATTCGAACCAGGATAACAATTACAATAGAGACAATAATAACTGCAGAGATAATAATAACTTTGATAACTTCAGAGGTAATAATAGTCGGGGTAGATCTCAACACAAAAAAAAGAGATATCAGCAGGCTAATGCTGTACAACAGGAAACTGGGGGAGCCTGTAATCATGTTGTTGATAGTAAAAACTTTGACGCTGTCACTGGTTCTGCTTTTGACTGAGAGAGCAAACAAATGCCCCCAATGCAGTACTTTATTCGAACCGGGTACCATAACTACTTTGAGTTGTGGTCACCCACTTCCCGCTCTTCCTGCTGCTGTTGCGCATGACGGGAGGGGTTCTTTAATCCTACATAAGGGTCTTGTTAATGATACTCCGGTCTCACTACTTTTCGATTCCGGATGCACCACTATTGGTGTTAGACAATCGCTTGTAGATCCATCTTGTGCTACAGGAAGGGTTATTAAATGTGACACATTTGGCGGCACTCTAGAAAAATATCCTACTGCTGTAATTCGCATTGCCACTCCTTTCTTTACTGGAGATGTGCATGCTTGTCTCTTACCTAATCCTATTGCGGACCTTATTATTGGTCGTATTCACGGAGTTAGGGAGTGTACCCCACAGCAGATTGCTGCTTGGGAAGATAATAACATGCAAGCTACAAATGCAGTAGTTACAAGAGCACAAGCTCTACAAACACCCGAAACTTCACTGAATAGTGATAATGAAGTTGATAGCCAAGATAGTCACTTAGTAATCACTCGTGACTCTTTCATAAAATTGCAAGAAGAAGATCCTTCTTTAAAAAAATTCTTCGTTCTTGCGAAGAAAGGTGATCCGAATCAGGATACAAATAGAAAATCTTGGATTGCAATGAGAAACGGCGTACTTGTACGTATGGTACAAGATTCGACTACGTCGGCACATTCGCAAATTCTTGTTCCCAAGAGCATGAGAGTGCAAATATATTACAACATGCTCATGACTCGCAATGTGCTGGACATATGGGTTTTTCCCGTATGAAGTCGAGAGTCCTTGCGGCTTTCTTTTGGCCTTTTGTCAATAAGGACATTCGTATTTACTGCCGATCATGCAAGGTATGTCAGGAGGTCAAATCTAGAGGACCACGACATGCTGCGCCTATCCAGGCTGCTGACATTCCTATTCGGCCGTTTCAGAAAATGGCCATAGATATTATTGGCCCTTTTAAGGTCAAGTCGGCCAGAGGACATCAGTTTATCCTTACATGTGTCGATATGTGCACACGTTGGCCAGAGGCTATTCCTCTTAAGAGCATATCTACTACAGATATCGCAGATGCTCTTTGGTTGATATTTTCTCGCTTGGGGTTCCCCAGAGAAATATTGTCAGACCATGGCACTCAACTCATATCTGACACTATGTCACAGGTAATGTCTACCTTACATATTGAACGATCTCTCAGTAGTATCTACCATCCTATGTCTAATGGGTTAGTTGAGCGTCTGAATAGAACGCTCAAGACTTTGCTTGGTAAGATAACTGAAGATCATCCTCAAGATTGGGACAGGGTTTTACCCGCGGCTCTCTTTGCCTATAGAGAAGTCCCTAATGAACACACAGGATTTTCTCCCTTCGAACTTGTCTTTGGCGCGCGTCCACGCGGCCCTATGTCTTTATTACACGATCTCATCACTGCCGATGATATTAGCGATGAAACTCAATCCTCATATGAGTATGTCATTGCTCTTAGACAAAAGATCATTGAGGCATGTAAGCTAGCAACTGCTTCATCAGAAATTGCTAAAGAGAAGGCAAGGCAGTTTGCTAACAAGAATAGATGTCTACGACAACTTTGTCCAGGTGACAAAGCATTCGTCCTACTCCCCAGTAGGGAAAATAGACTTCTTATTGCATGGAAAGGTCCGTATGCAATAGTCTCTCGGATTTCCGATGTTGACTATGTGGTCGATATTGATGGAAAGCATAAAACTTTCCACATAAACATGCTTTCGGAATGTCACGAACGTCCGGACTATTTGCTGCCTATTTTCCAGGCAACGGATGATGCTCCTGCACCTCACGGTCATTATTCATCCCTGTCTGTCATTCAGGATGAGGAAGCTACCTTCTCTGATGTCAACCTTCCCCTTCCAGTGGTTCCATTACATTCCACGGAATCTTGGAAAAACGTTTCTGTTTCTCCTAATCTTTCTGGTGACGAACATCGACGAGACTTGTCGATGTTACAAACATTTCAGGATGTTCTCACTGACATTCCTGGACACACAGATGTCATAGAACATGACATAATTCTTACCGACAATAATCCAATTAGGGTTAGGCCGTATCCTATTCCTATACACTTTCAGTCGCAAGTGGAAAAGGAATTGGATGAAATGATTCAATTAAATATAATTGAACCATCGACTTCACCATATTCTTCTTCCATGGTTATTGTCCGGAAGAAGGATAAGAACATACGAATTTGTGTTGATTATCGCAAATTGAATCAGGTCACAAAGTTCGACGCTGAACCGATGCCTTTGTTAGAAGATCTACTGATTAGACTTTCTAATTCTAGATTCTTCACTAAACTTGACTTGTCTAAAGGTTATTGGCAAGTGCCTTTAGCAGAGCATGCCAAACCTCTTACTGCTTTTTCTACACCTAGGGGTCTATTTCAATGGAATGTTATGCCTTTTGGTCTCATGAACGCCCCTGCCACTTTCGTTCGCATGATGCGTCGAATTCTGTCACATCGTTCGGATGTCATCGCATACTTAGATGACATCTGTCTCTTCAGTGATACCTGGGAAGATCACTATTTAGGGTTATATGACTTACTGTCCACTCTACGTGAGAATAATTTGACAGCAAAACCTTCTAAAGCTTTTGTTGGTTTTGGTGAAATCTCTTTCCTGGGTCATCGTGTTGGTCGTGGTCTCTTGAAGACAGAAGACCACAATACTTCCAAAATACTGAACATCTCTGTTCCTAAAACGAAGAAACAAGTTAGGAGTCTCTTAGGTTTAATTCAATTTTATGGGAGATTTATTCCAAATTTATCTTCGATCATGGCACCTCTATCAACATTGTTGAAGAAAGGTTCGCCTAATCTGGTCCGTTGGTCTGAAGAATGCCAATCTTCACTAGACCAAATCAAGAATATATTTTCTTCTCCTCCCATCTTAAGATTACCTACTCTTGATAGGACTTTTGTTCTTCGGAGTGATGCTTCATCCACTGGGATTGGAGCAGCACTGATGCAAGAATATGCAAATACTCTGCATCCTGTTATGTACATTTCTAGAAAACTAAATGCGGCAGAGAGGAACTACTCGGTTTTAGACCGTGAGTTGTTAGCGATGGTTTGGTCAATTCTAAAACTACAAAGATTCCTCCTGGGCGCACATTTCATTCTAGAGACTGATCAGAAAGCTCTTACAGCTATTCAGACTAAGAATTTGAAGAGTTCGAGATCCACTCGATATGCTATAGCTCTTCAACCTTTTCACTTCACGGTACGAGCTATCCGTGGTGCGGATAATGTGATGGCTGACATTTTGTCTAGATGCCCACATGACTCCAACTAATACTTCTGTCCTATATTTCCATATATTACAGAGTCATAACACACCTATATTTCTACAATAGATTAGCACATCTGTACTTACTTTATATGTACACACTATCGTGCTTTGTTGTCATCTTCTTCTGTTCGTTTTTTAAGATGATAGAGGAGGACTGAGTAGTTAATATAAGGGCCGTTAGTTTACTAAACAGCCACAATTATTAATAATGTATTGTACCTTATGAAGCATATTAGTTATTAATTAGCATTATATTGCTTGTACTTTCTCAGAATGTCATTGTTGAGCTGAGGACTTACCTTACTAGTATCAAGCATGACGAGTTCTAGATTGTGTACTTACCCTCGGAATACCAGAGCATATGTCCTGGATCGTCATGTAGTTTAACTTTACTATGTACTTATGTCATTACATGTCAAAGAATGTACTATTTAAATTTTCCTATCAGATTTGTACATCCATTTTTAAAGACAATATTAGAGTATGCTGTTTAATGATGATTATAGTAACTTGCATACGTATATTGTGTTTACATGCTAACGTGATGTGTGTTGGTGACACCTCCCCGATGTGAATATTTTTTGAGACATATTTATTTTTCTGTTGAGGTATATCCTCACCAGACACTCTATAATTAGCCTATTGTTTGGCAATTTAGTTAATTATCAGCGCATAATTCGTGCGTTTTGAGCCGCTTATCGCATGCTCTTTGATATTGAAAAAAAAAATATGTTCCACATTTTTTTTTTATCGGGAGGAGGTGGTGATATGTTGCGTGATAAATTCTCGCAACATCGTTTTATTTCAATATCTATTTTATAACGCAAGGGCAACAACTGCTTGAAATTTATAGTCACTTTTCTCGGTAAGCATTTGTCTTCTCGCGTTGGTATCGAATGCAGTTAAGTTTGAGCTGTGGTCATTTTGCGCTGGACTGCGCATGACTTGTCTTGCTTCTTGGTCGATCGGTTTCCGCCCACCACTAGTGGGGTGAGCGATTTGGAATGGCGAAAGAGATGCCTCGTTGAAGAGGGGATCTCCGCTATTTTTTTGTTCTGTCAGGAATGTGAGAGTCCTCTTATGGATATTTCGTTTATTCGAGATAATACCTCTAGTGTATTTGCACATGCCGGGAGGCATAATATTTCTGTGTATTTCCGGAAGGCAAGGTAAATTAACATTTTCATTAACTCTATCGATTTTTGGTCGTGAACGATTTCTGGTTCATAGCCTGTCTTCGAAAGTCGTCGTCACGAGATGTTTTCCTAGCTCACATGTCGCTGTATTGTGCTGCATCGGTTGATGCAGGTTCCAAGGACCATTACTTGCTACTTTGTTAAATGAACTAGGTTTGAAAAACCTTTATTATCTAGAGGATATTTTTGAGGACATTATTTATACTTCGGCAGACGTGTCTGTCTTGCTGAAGTCAAACTAAGGAGAGTGAACTGATCTCATACATCTGGTTATCTCCTGGCTGTTATAGAAAGGGATGGAGTTTTTCACCTGACTACATTTACAGCACTTTGAAATATAACATGCATCTGACTCATCATTGTAATGCTGTCTACCGTCCATTGCTGTATTGAATGTTGCTGTGATAATGACTGTTTGATGTGCCTACATATTCGCGTAACCATTTTGTCACTGTGGCGTCCACAATAAATAATGAAGAAAAATGTCAACGGCTGTTACAAGAATCATTGACTTTATACGTCGTGAGTTTACTGACGTCCTATGTGGATTGCCCTGTTATTTTTGTATGAACATTGTTTTGACTGAACACATCTGCACACCACACAAAACCAGACATGCGGATACCATCCATCATCATATGGCATCACGCATCAGCCACCCATGAGGTCAAGGGGAGATGCCAGTGGAAAATTCTTGAAGGGACATTTTAAGACATTCTGCTTGTGACTGTCAAGTGCAGCAGACGCAAGCTAATGGGCCCCGGAGCAGGGTTACCTTTGTGAAATCCGTAGTGAATCGTTCGAGCGATCCAACCAGGTTATGGGTCCAGGGTACTAAACCAGGTTACGGGTCCAAGGTACTAAACCAGGTTATGAGTTGAGGGTACAAAACCAGTTTATCCTACCAACCATACCCTATCAACCAGGTGACCTTTACAAACCATACCCTACCAACCAGGTAACCCATACCATACCAGTCATCCCATAACAGAGTACAACTCTAGGCTGTCATACCAGGTGACTCTAACCTGAGTCATAGTCCAGTAAGCAGAAGAGGTATTCAGCAGGGCTGACTTACTCCATCCGTGTTTGAGATGTGCACTGAGTCCAGGGAAGCAAACTCTGCCACCCTCTGAACCCATTGAACTGTTTACACTACCTGAAGTGCTGGGACAGACCAAAACAAGAGAGTCAGAACAAAAATCATCTCAGCAGCTACTGAAGTCCTTGTAGAGATGAGTATAATACCTACCAGCAAAACTACCACAGAAAAGATCTCCTTGTCCATATGATAACCATAGTTTTGTTTTTTTCTAAACATAAGAACCTACACATTTTTGTTCACTTGTAAATCTTTAAAAGTTGTGAGAATCTATAGTCTTTTTTTAAATTCAATAACAGAGTCTGATGTTAATTTTTTTTCTTGTTACTTTTATGTGGGTTGTATTTTGTTTTTAAATATAAATCTACACCCTGGGGGGCTGAGTCGTAATCAAACTAAATTACAGTGGGTCGGGATATTTTAGTTAATGTGGCTGGACACCAAATCTCCTTTCTCAAACTTATGTACTATACATAGTCCTTTTGTAGGATTCCTGAGAAAGAATTTATCATTCAGAAAATATCCTGTTTAGTTGCCAAAATTCTCTTTGCATTAAGGATTTCTAGTAGACTATTTCCCGAGGAGAGGCAGTTTCTTCGAACTCATAGACTATCATATAGATTTTATTCTTTCATTCATCCAATCTATCATCACTCTCTTTAAAATCACCACCACAATAATCATAGTATGGTTTAAATGCTTTACCTTATGTAACATGCATAATCTATAGCAGAGCCACACTTGGTGTGTCACAAGGGATGACAAGAGTTGTCCTGAAATTTTGATTTCTCTTTTATTTGAGGTACAGTACCAGCTGAGTCACTATTCTGCTTAGGTTCAGTAAAATGTATCACCAGTTAAAAATGTTTGAGAATCTATGTTCTGTAGGGTCATCTTAAAAGACAAAGCATTTTGAAGCACTGAAACTACACAAATAACTCCATATGGGAAATGAAAAAAATATTAGAACTGCTACCACTATCATCAGGCATATAATAAGAGGCAACTAAGTAAGGTTGTGCATGGGGTTAAAGCTTCATCGTCATTAAAAAAATGCTATAGAGATGACCACAGCCAGAGCACATCAGGTACTTTGGATCAGACTTCCTGCATAGAGGCAAACTGCACTTGCTTCTTAAGAAGCAAATAAGGGATATTCACTTTACAAATACCACCATTTTTTCATGTTGACCCAGCAGCTATTCTGTAATGGGAAACCATGCCTGAACTATTGCTGATGTAGATAAGTGAGACAGCGTCATAGATTTGTATTTTATTTGATTGATATTGGATGTGGGAAGTGAAACAAGCATTCCTTTGTTGATTTAATTACTTATATTTTTATTCATTCTAGAATCCCATGGCTAAGCAGCATCTGTGAAAGTGAAGATGGAAACCCTGATCTCGCATCCCTTAAACAGTTAATTGCTGAGTTTAAATCTAGTTTGGTTCACAGAAAGATAAATTTGAAGGGAAAATTAACCTTAACAATACAAAGTTCATCTGAAGTAGACGTACAATTTCACCCACCTACTCCAAAAGAAGTAGATGCAGCTGTGTCATCACCATTAGATGTACCATCAAGTTTTCTCCTTCCAGCAGACATTGATGAACATCAGAATTTGAAACCCAACAATGTGCAGCTTTCTGTGCCTGTTGCTAAAAGAGAAGGAAATCCAGAACTGCAGTCCTCATATATCTTTGAAGAACGAACTGAATTGGAAAGTGGTGGCACTACTATATTAACTGCTGGAGAAACAGATTATTCACAGATGCCATTCCAGGTTAAGAACAATTTCTTTTCCAGGAATGAAGCAGTTTCAGGACATAGCTTGTCAAAACCTGGAGTGTGCAGTTTAAATCCACAAGCATTTTACAGAGACTCAATATTGTTAAATAACGAATTCCATACACCAGCAAACATTAGATCATCTGAGAAGAGCCTGCATGACCTCACATCAGCCTTGCTTTCAGATCAGATACTTGCTGCACCAAATAATAATGTCTCCGAAGGCTGCAAATTAATTGTACCATTAACTTCATCAATTACCAGTTTACCATCATTTGAAAACATTATTCAGCATAGATTTCCAGCAGTGCAATCTGAGTTTGCCATAAATACCAGCAACATTAGTTATTCAGCGCAGATGCGTGTAAGTGGTCAAAGTTGTACTATCTCATTGCCCCATATTTCTGATAAAACTCAGCTAGTTATGTTAAAACAGTATGTTGAAGAGAACACTCCAGGCACCATGCTTATTCCTGAGCAAAACAAGTGTCAAGAAAGCACTTTTGTTTCTCCAACAGTTACTGACTCTCTTCTTTATAGAAGATATGAAAATGTGAGTAGACTTTGCCCTATAGCTGATGTCATTGAAAGCCAGAGTCATGTTTTTGCAGAATCAGAAAATTCAGTTGGACCACAAAGAAAAGAAGATGTAACTTCAGAAGGTAACTCTTTGAGTGGTGCTTTTTCATCAAACAAAAGCTTCAAAACTTTTCCAAAAACTGAAACTGATGAAGTCCAGCATGGAGACATCACTGAATATGACATCACATTGTCAGAGTCTATACAAAATGGCAGTGTCAGGCAAGCAAAGCATGAACATACAGGCAGTTTAAATGTAAGTGAACTGGAGACTCTCAGTCACAAAGAGTTAGTGGCCATACTTACTCAGGTTCTTCAAGGACAGGACATTAATTACACATCTGTACCTGCATCTAACACTTTAGAGTCTCAAACCTACATTGATGAACCCAGATCTACGTCTGTATCTACAACTTTGAAGTCTCATTATGGTAATCAAGTTTTTATTTTGCTTTTTTTATTTTTAATTAGTTAGAACAGATGCTCGAAACACTATACCATATATAACAAGCTTTGTGAGGAAGCTGTGGTAGTTGATAAAGAAGCCTTTTTAGCTCAGATGTGGTTGTCTTGCATTTCAGTAAAACAGAACAGGCATGAGTGTTAGTTTCTTTCATTTCATGTAATGGTAGTAGGCAGTATCTTTGAACTTTTTAGTGCAGTTGTACTTGTGCCCTCATAAGTGGGCATATATCCTAACTCACCAAGTAACTAATCAGTGGGCATAGGCAGCCATGGCACTTTTCAACTTCTAATCCTTGGTGTTTTCTACCTTTCTTTCTGACATGATTTTTTAGACTATCCATTTTATTTTACATTTATGATAATTACTGGTAATCAGTTTTATCAATTGCCATATTATACTCTTAAAGATAATTTCATTTTCATTTTTACCTGTCCATGTTACCATTAACCTTTGTTGGGACAAGTGGTCAACAAGACCATACCAAAGGATTGGGAGATTGCCATCATAACACCAATTTTCAAAAAGGGTGACAATCGACAGTGTGGAAACCATAGAGGCATATCCCTTCTCAGTGTCCCTGGTAAAATCTACTCTAGAATCCTAGAGCAGAGACTCCGACGCCTAGCTGAGCCACAATTGGATGAAGCCCAGTGCGGATTCCGAGCAAACCGAAGTACTCAAGACCTAATCTTCACACTCAGACAGCTGAGTGAAAAGGCCCTTGAGTATAAGAGTGAGATCCATCTTTGTTTCATAGATCTGGAAAAGGCGTTTAACAGGGTCCCCTGGAGCAAACTTTGGGACTGTTTGGCAAGGAAGAACATTCCAGCACCTCTGATTCATGCTATACAGAGCTTCTACAAGTCTTGCAGAAATTATGTGAGGACAGCAAACCATAAGTCAGAAGAGTTCAGGACCACCACTGGTGTAAGACAAGTTGATATCCTATCACCTTACCTCTTCATACTCCTTATGGACGATGTCATCAAGGCATGTAAGGAGAGAACAAGAAAGTATTCAGTGGGATACTGGAAGATGAGACAGGTCTATATTTCGGAGCTGGCATTTGCTGATGATGTTGCCCTGATTGCTAAATCAGAGGCACATCTCCAATCCAACCTGCAAGTCTGGAAGGAAGAGCTAGAGAAGAGAGGGATGGTCATAAGCAGCTCTAAAACAAAATCCATGGTGATATCACGAGAAGAAAGAAGACATCAGATTAAGCTGGGAGAACAGGTCCTGGAGCAGGTCGACCACTTTAAATACCTCGGAGCTATTATAAACCGAAAGGGAGGCATCAAAGAAGAGTTGGCCACTCGAAAAGCAGCAGCTGGGAGACTTTTTCAGGCCATAAATCGAGGATTCCTCAGCAAGAGAGAGGTTGGTAAGAAAACGAAGATGGCTGTATACCGCTCCACCTATGTCCCAGTCTTGACATATGGATGCGAGTCATGGGCAATGACTACAACCCATAAAAGCCAGATCCAAACCTCAGAAATGAGGTATCTGAGGAAGGTGGTTGAAGTAACAAGAAGAGACATAGTACGCAACCAGACGATAAGTCAAGGCCTTAAATCCTACCCCCTGCAGACCCAAGTAGAACAGTCCCAATTAAGATGGTTTGGCCAATGTCTGCAGAATGGGAGAAGATCGGCTACCACGACAAGCATGGGAAACAAAGAGCCAAGGATCCAGACCCTGAGGACGACCCAGAGTCCGCTGGGAGGACAACATTAGACAATCTTTGAAGGACCAAGGACTAGAATGGAACCAGGCCAGGAGGAAGACAGCCGATAGGATAGTCTGGCGCTCTCTCTTCCAAACCTCTACACCTCACGGTAGAAGGGGAACGACTAAGTAAGTAAGGGACAAGTGGTTTTTGCTCTTGTTCAAGATGAGTTGCTTTGGCTGTGTCATGCCATGTTACTTCAGGTTTTCTTTGTCATTGTCTACCCACTTTCCTGTTAGATATCCCCTTGCCAGATCCTCTGCTGTTGAAGACAAGCTATGGTAGCTTGTATGACAGCGTTCGGGCAAGGTCTCTGTACCATTTTTTTTTTCTTTTGTTGATCTAAATAGCTGGTACATGATGTTGTACCAATCAATTTCCAAATCTCATTGTCTTATGATGACATTTGCATCGTTTCTCAGACATCTCATCTCCATGTTGTGATTTTTCTGTCTTACTTACTTACTTAGTCATTCCCCTTCTACCGTGAGGTGTAGAGGTTTGGAAGAGAGAGCGCCAGACTATCCTATCGGCTGACTTCCTCCCAGCCCGGCTCCACTCCAGTCCTCAGTCCCCCAATGCTGTCCTCCCAGCGGACTCCGGGTCATCCTGGGGGTCTGGATCCCTGGCTCTTTGTTTCCCATGCTTGTCGCGGTAGCTGATTGTTAACGATTAGGGTGAAACACACTGCTTAGAGACCTGTCAATGTGGAGCATGGCCATTACCTGAGAAATAGAGTCTGACACAAATTGTGTGCCATGATCAGATAAGATTTGTTTGGGAAAACCCAGACGCGAAAATATTAGCCAAAGAGCATCTGCAACATCAGCAAAAGAAATGTTCTTAAGAGGTATAGCCTCTGGCCAACGCGTACACATGTCAATACATGTAAGGATGTACTGGTATCCCCTGGCAGATTTGACTTTAAAAGGACCAATAATGTCAATTGCCATTTTCTGAAAAGGACGAATAGGAACATCTGCTGCTTGGATAGGTGCTGCATGGCGTGGACCTCGTGACTTAACCTCCTGACATATCTTACAGGAGCGACAATAAATAGTTATATCTCTATTTACGCCCGGCCAAAAGAAGGAAGAAAGAACCCTAGATTTAGTTCGGGAAAATCCCATGTGTCCTGCACACTGAGAGTCGTGGGCATGTTGTAAAATACGAACTCTCATGTCAGTAAGTACTAGAATTTGCGAGCATATGGACGAAGTAGAACCCCGTACCATTCGAACTAGCACTCCGTTCTTAATCAAGAACCAATATTTAAGATTTATGTCATAGTTTGCGTTATCTTGTTTAACTAGCAGAAAATTTTTTTGCAATGATGTATCATTTTGTTGAAGTTTGATAAAAGACTCCCGTGAAATTACAGAGTGAGGATCCTGATTATGTACCTCGTTAATTTCAGCAGGTGGGGTATGTAAAACATACTTCTCCCACTCTGCAGACATGACCAAACCATCTTAGTTGGCACTGTTCTACTTGGGTCTGCAGAGGGTGGGATTTTAGGCCTTGACGTATCGTCTGGTTGTGGACCATGTCTCTTCTTGTTACTTCAACCACCTTCCTCAGATACCTCATTTCTGAGGTTTGGATCTGGCTTTTGTGGGTTGTAGTCATTGCCCATGACTCGCATCCATATGTCAAGACTGGGACATAGGTGGAGCGGTATACAGCCATCTTCGTTTTCTTACCAACCTCTTTCTTGCCGAGGAATCCTCGATTTATGGCCCGAAAAAGTCTCTTAGCTGCTGCTTTTCGAGTGGCCAACTCTTCTTTGATGCCTCCCTTTCGGTCTATAATAGCTCCGAGATATTTAAAGTGGTCGACCTGCTCCAGGACCTGTTCTCCCAGCTTAATCTGATTTCTTCTTTCTTCTCGTGATATCATCACCATGGATTTTGTTTTAGAGCTGCTTATGACCATCCCTCTCTTCTCCAGCTCTTCCTTCCAGACTTGCTGGTTGGATTGGAGATGTGCCTCTGATTTAGCAATCAGGGCAACATCATCAGCAAATGCCAGCTCTGAAATACATACCTGTCTCATCTTCCAGTACCCCACTGAATACTTTCTTGTTCTCTCCTTACATGCCTTGATAACATCATCCATGAGGAGTATGAAAAGATAAGGTGACAGGATATCACCTTGTCTTACACCAGTGGTGGTCCTGAACTCTTCTGACTTATGGTTTGCTGTCCTCACATAATTTCTCGTAGAAGCTCTGTATAGCATGAATCAGAGGTGCTGAAATGTTCTTCCTTGCCAAACAGTCCCAAAGTTTGCTCCAGGGGACCCTGTCAAACGCCTTTTCCAGATCTATGAAATAAAGATGGATCTCACTCTTATACTCAAGGGCCTTTTCACTCAGCTGTCTGAGTGTGAAGATTAGGTCTTGAGTACTTCGGTTTGCTCGGAATCCGCACTGGATCTCATCCAATTGTGGCTCAGCTAGGCGTCGGAGTCTCTGCTCTAGGATTCTAGAGTAGATTTTACCAGGGACACTGAGAAGGGATCTCTGTGGTTTCCACATTGTCGATTGTCACCTTTTTTGAAAATTGGTGTTATGATGGCAATCTCCCAATCCTTTGGTATGGTCTTGTTGCACCACACTGCCTGTAGGACCCTTAAGAGTAATAGGTCACCTGATGCTCCCATGTACTTAACCATTTCTGGTGTTATACCATCATGCCCTGCTGCTTTGCCCATCTTGATTTTCTCCAGTGCTGCCTTCAGTTCTTCCATCTTTATGTCATCTTCATCACCATTGGTTTCCTCTTCTGTGCTAGTGGTTATCATTTCTGATGCTTGACATTGCTCACCATCAAGGAGTTCTGAAAAATATTATTTCCATCTTTCCATTACTTCCTTCGGGGCAGTAAGCAATTTGCCTTGCTTGTCCTTTATAAATTTGAGAGGGCATTATTTTTCCTTCCTCATGTAAGCCAGAGGGTTTCCAAGTCATCAGGTTGTTCTTTTGTGTTTCTCACCGCTGTAGCAATAAGCCCCTGATATTTGGTCTTAATTTCTGGCTCTCTCAGCTTGTAGGTTTTAATGCTCATTTCTCCCGTTTGTTTACTTGGTTTCTTGCATGATGTTGGGCAGTTCCTAGGCTGAGCAACTCTTTCAGTTGTTCTTTTGATTGTAAGCAGGTAGTGATCACTTCCAATCTCTGGCCCCCTCCAGACTCTAGCATCCCGGACATATTTGAATGAGCTCCTCCTAACAATGGCATAGTCGATCACTGACTTCTCATTCTTTGTTGGTTCACATCTAGTGTATGCATGTATGCGCTTATGGGGGAACTTTGTGTTTGTAATGATCAGATTCTGCTCACTGCAGAATCTAAGGAGTCGCTTTCCATTGTCATTGAGAGTATCTTCTACATATCTTCCGATAACTCCACCCCATCTAGCATTTCCAACTCTGGCATTGAAATCTCCGAGCATGATAATTTAATCTAGGCATTCATCCACTGACCTTTGAAGCAGCTCGAAGAATTCCTCCTTGACCTCTGCTCTCTCATCCTCATTTGGCCCATACACTATGACCAGGCTGACTATGGTTTCTCCTTCTTTTAGTTTTACAACCATAATGCGCTCCAAGACAAAGTTCCATCCATTGATACTATCTTTTTGGTTTTTGGCGACAATGCAACCCACGGCCCCCTTTAGCTCTTTCAGATGTGGGTACACCACTGTAAAGCACGTGTTGCCATCGAGATCCATAACTCCTTGTCCCTTTTTCTTTGTTTCCGTTATAGCCAGGATTTCTAATTTTGCTTTCCTCATCTCTTCCACCAGCTCCTCTTCTTTCCCATTTATACTTCTTATGTTCCATAAGTCGTCCGTAGTCCGTTCCAGTTCGTCGCCTTTAGAATCAGTCCGGTTCTCTCTCTTGTAGTTCGCGTAATCATGTTTTAAAGCAAACAGGTGATTGGCCTGTTGTGCCTTTGCATGGTGGAGGGGCTGCCTCCTTACGGCCTCCATGCAGGCCGCCCTCCTCCTTTTTCAGCCAGGCTTGGGACCGGCCTAGGCGGAGTTGATCTTTCTGTCTTGTGCTGTTAATGTTCAGTGCTGAAGACAAATAGTTGGTATGAATACGCTCTCAGAAAGTTGTGCACATTTTTTTTAAATGGAGGGATTTTTCTATGCATTCTAATTTCGTTCAGGGTATATTCATAAGGCTTTTTAAACAGTTACTACTCTGCGTCCTTTGTGGCTTACTGCTGCATGATATTTACCCTGTGTGACTTACTTAATTCTTTTTATTATTAAAAAAATGTGTTGCAGAAACTAATTTTCATGTATACATGCCCTTTTTAGAATGGGCCGTTCTGTTTATTATTTATAATGTTAAATAAAAATCATTTTCCAGTTATTTATGATAATAGACTTGTTTCAAAAACCTACTATTTTCTCTATTGTTGTTGTTTAATACAGACAAATATGGCAAATTTTTTGTCTTTGATAAGTAACCTTCTGAAATGAAGATCTTGGAAACATGTACTATGTGTATTCCTTTAAATTTTTTTCACAGAAGCTGAAGATAAACCAGACAAACGCAAGGTAAAATCTGCATCAAGACTGTTCATGAATAACAGTACAAGAATGAAAGTTCCAAAACTTAACAAGGCTGACAGAAAGTTGAAAGGGCAGAGAAAGTATTGTACAAAAACTGAAAAACTTCTAATGGTTCAAAGAAGTGGTGATGGCACTTGTAAAACAGAAGCTGCACCACGTTTTCCAACCAGGCCTTCTAATACAAAAATCAAAGACTTGAGGATATCATTGCGCAGAAGGAAAACTTGTGAAGCTAATACTGATGGTGCTCATGATAAACTTCATGAGACAGAACTATTGCGAAAATCTTCAAAACTTACGACCCTGGAAACAGTGGATTTAACTCCATTACAACCACCCACAGATGTTAATAAAAGCCTTTCCAGGTCACACAATTCAGGCTTTCGTTGTTGCATATGTGGTAAAACTTTAAAGACAAAAGACTCCCTTTATCATCATCAAAGAGGTCTCCACACAAAAGATAAACCATACAAATGTGATCAGTGTAGTGCAGCTTTCAGTTTCCATCATAGTTACAAGCTTCACATGCAGAGGCATAGTGGAGAACGTCCTTATCACTGTAACATTTGTAATAAAACATATCTCACCTCCAACCATTTAAAAGTTCATGTGGAAGCTGTTCATGGTGTTGGCCGTACAGTTTGTCATGTATGTGGTAAAACTTTCTCCTACAAATGCAGTCTGAAGCAACATCTGTGCAAGCACACCGGTGAACGTTCGTATCCATGCAACAAATGTGAGAAAGGTTTTACAACAAAGCAGTCACTGCAAGCACATACAGCTTCACATATAGAAGGCAGAAATTGTCAGTTTGGGATATGTGGAACACTATTCAAATCTGAGCATTCAAAAAATATTCATATGAGGCGTCATGGCAGTCAAGTGAGGCAGTTTATATGTGAACTATGTGGGAAAGCATTTCTCTTCAAGAGCGCTTTGAAAGCGCATATAAATGTCCACAGCAAAGGTCGTCCATATATGTGCCAACAGTGTGGGAAAGCATTTAAATCTAAAGCATCTTTATACACACATAAATATGTACACAGAGACACCCAACCATTTATTTGCAGCATTTGCGGTAAAGCCTTCAAGACTAAGAGTTGCTGTTCATCTCACATGAAGCGTCATAAAAATGAGAACTCTTATACCTGCTCCCAGTGTGGAAGTGCATTCCCAGATAAAGGAGGATTATCCAAACATATTAAAACAATCCATACTCCAAAGAAGCAGTTCACCTGCACAATTTGTGGAAAGAAAAGTACTAGATGTGATAACATGCGCACCCACGTTAAAAGTCATAAAAATGATGTCATCGCTGCAGTTAATCCAATGGATTTTATTATGGAAGAAAGTATTTCAGAGCATAATTTAGCACAGGGCTTAATGCAGTGCAGGCCTCGATTGAGAGGCCCAAGACGAAGAGCTTCTAAACGGTTGTGTATGGACGTTGCACAAGAAAAGGTTGAGAAGAGTGCAGCTGCTCACTGTGCAGAAGAAAACCACCCAGCTGTTATGAGACTTGTAGATGTTGGACCAGAGAAATCTAAAGACTCACCGGTCTCTTCACTACCATCTTTTTTCAGGAGTATGCCAGGTTTCAAACATCAACAGTATAGCTGTCAGTTATCTTTCATAGCAAGTGAGGCAAAAAGTCATGAGGAAACTACGAGTCAATTCATACCTGTCTTAACAGCTGACCAACAACAGCCACTTCAACACTAGCACACTGTTTTATGTATACCTGTATGTATATTAGGGCTGGGATTGATTTTAAACAATCTTAATCGATTAATCAAATTTCTTTAATTGGAGATTAAAAGATTAATCTATCAACTTTGAACAATATGAAAAACTATAAAAAATCTTAAGTAACATTTTTTTTTTAAATTGCTCAGGACTTTATTTATTTTGCTTGTTATAAGGTAACATCTTCATGAAAATATAATGAAAATACTGAAAAGTTACAGCCAAACAATTTATTGTTAATGACCATACTTGCCAAACTCCACATCACAAACCTCTCTAACTTTTAAGCAAAAAACATAAACATTGCTAAAAATGAAATAGTCAATTAAAATTTGTTTTATCAATTAATCTATTTTTTTTTTATTTAACCAATTAATCGATTAATTAATCGTTCAAGATCCCCGCTGTACTATAGAGATATATATATATAAATATACACACACATGATGCATACATACATACAGGGTGTTCCAAAATTATGTATACACACTTTAAAAAGTTATATTTCATGAAGACCAAACAAAATTTTACTTTCATTATCACATTTTAAAAGCTAAGAGATAGACAGTTTTTTCACAATGATGTAATTTTGTTTTATTTTTCAGAGACATGAAAAATGATGGAGAAATCTTAGTTACGTTTTGAAGAAAGAAAGACAATTCTAAAAGTATAGATCAGTTGGTGAGAGATGTCACTCATGCATTCATTCTGATCGTGGGCATTTTGAACATTTAAACTAAATTTATGTTATTGTGAAAAATAATTGTATATATATATATATGTGTGTGTGTGTGTGCATGGGTGGGTGTGTGTGTGTGGAACTAGTTTATGGCAAAGTTTTTTTAAATTGTTTTAGATTGACTTAAATATTTTATGCAGTGTTTTACAAAACATATTCACATCTAAAATATACTGTTTCTTTTCATTAGTTGTTTGGTCTTCAGTATTACTTTGCAAATAACCCTGATTCTGTAATGGTTGTGTCTTATGTGTAATTCCAGATATGAGCAGCTAAATAAAAGCATTGTGATAATGTTATTATCTGTATATCACCTGCTATCTTATCATGGGGGTAAAGCACTAATTGGGCAGGGAAGATTGTAGAAACAGTGAATATTAAAACAACATACATTAACATGAACATTGCAGATCTCTGGAGTTCTGAGGGGACAAAGAAAGAATGTGACAACTGTTTCCTCAGGCATGTTGGAAGAGACAACTAATGTAAGATTGTGCATGATGCTGGCAACCTTATCATGTAAGATAAATTGTTGCAGAGACCATCACTGTAGGAACACATGAATGTTTTGTTACCAACTTCCTGTCAGGGGAGACCAGCTTCAGTGGTGTCTGTTATGTTCCATGAGGAGTGTCCAGAGAAATGATGATGATTACAGTAGTAATAAAAAATAAACATTTTAAAATAAGATGGAAAGTCTGATTTACACAGTACACAGGTTCTATATTTTCACATAAAAACTAGTGTGTGAAAATTTTAAATATTAAAATTAAATTGACAGCTGTTGACATAAGAAGTTTTATATTGTAGCTACATTAAAAATAAATTAAATAATTGTAATTAATATTTCAAGTAAATTATTTCTGATATGAATGTTTGATACTGTTAAGTCATATTTGTTTAGTAGGAGTTAAGTGTTAGGGATTATTATGTACGGGGCTGATTGTTGGTTAGTAAGCACGTTTAAAGTAATGAGTAGATTTTTTATTTGGGTACTTTGTGTATGATAATTTTGGAACATAGCTCAACTGAGTCTGTGTTAGTTTTTTTTTTTTTAAATAAAGAAACTATTCGAATGTTCTTAATAGTAGTTTGGGGGGAGATAAGGATGAGCTGAGCTCAGATGTTATGCAGGGAGTTCACGCACGAGCGACTTCACTGAGCTGGACTGAGAGACTATAATCTCGGGCAGTGTGTATCTGGCAGGGCTTCGAGACTCTGGTTTTTGTCTCGCTAGTGTGACCAGAATATTTTATTGAAGAGTATATATATAGATTATTGTAGGGAATGTTTTTTCCTGGAGATATGATTCATATGCCATGGATTACGTTGGCTCATATTATATAATAAGAATTGCGATGTATGCAATCTTTTTTCCCTTTCATGGATGTTTTGTTCCTATGGAAATGAACTGTATTATGAGTTGCGGTGTGTGCAACCAATCTCCGGATATTTGAGAGATTTTTCTAATGAACTGTATTGTGAGTTGCGGTGTACGCAACCAATCTCTGGATTTGATAAGATGCTGTGATTTACTGTGTTCTGCAACCTATTTGCAATGGATTTTGTACCTGTAGTAACCTGTGACAATGTTGCTGTTCCTTCGTGTACTTTGCGATGTTACTGTGTCGTAAATAAACTGTGTAAAGTTGAACTAGTTGGTCTATTTCATGACCTTATGTTACTGTTGTGTGGGTGAGAGAAAAGCAGAATACTACACACCTGAAGAACCCATGACACCTGCGTATTGTTAGATTGTACAACTGTTGGCCACCTGTAAGCCCGACCATACTGACTTTGTCCTTGTCAGTGACCTGACATACACACCCACCACCACAAACATTCACACAGTAGCAGAAGTGATGGCCTGTGTGGCCTGCTGATGTTGTTAAAGTAAATAAACTTTAACAAATACATTTTTAACACAAACACTCCAAACTTTCACACAACTCCCCTTTTTTTAAAATAAACATTTTTTTACACCATAACAAGCATAAAGACTTTTTGATTTTAGGACAAAGAGAAAACCTCACACAATTTGGAAATATTCATTTATTCTGTTTACAATAATAGGAGGGATAATGCCAAGAGTTAATGCGAGAAAGTCAACCGCCAAAACTAGGCGGGAAATAATTATATTTGGTTCCTTCTGTTGTATGTCCTCATGTGGTCATTTATCTGAATGCATTGCTTAATGGAGAACTCGTCACAATTTACATGGGGAAAAGGGAAAAAAAAGCCAGTGGACTGAAATATGACCAATTTACACTTGTTTTATCACATGTTTTGTAAACGTACGGATATATCTTGACTTGGTACATATTGAAGAAAAAAAACAACAAAAATTCAAAATAAATATTCTGTTATTTCATCTTCGAATCATTATTTAAGGGTGTATCGACCTGAGTGACTAAATCGGCTGAGTTACTGCAGATGTAACAAAAACTATTCATTATCTACTGCTAAATGTAAGATACTTATTCATGCTCGCTTAAAACACAAATGGGGGAAATTAAAGAAATTATGTCCAAAGAAAAAGAAAACCAGCATGCACATTTCTCTAATATCCGCCATTAAGTGTACTTTGTCCAGATTGTAGAACGATCGAGAAACATGATAATTGGAGGCAGGATGCTCACTCGGTTGGTTCGCCAACCCAGCTGATGCTCTGATAAATCATAGTAGACTTATACTGACTGATGGATGGAAGATCTAGTAGCTCTTATTGGTTGCTGTAAAGATAATGTACATATAAACAGAACCGCCTGGACCTGATATGTGTCTTCCCTCGCCAAAAGCTCAAAAGTATTGAATCAATTGAAAGCTTACAGCACGCAGACGTCTGAGGTCTACTGAGATTTGCCGAGCATCTTAATGACAATACGTAAACTGTATACATTATCTTGAACAAGAAAGTATTACCTAAAAATGTCCAAACTTAAAGAAAACTATCGCAGAAGCTGATAACCATGTGTTCACATTGTGCAAATGTTCCCTGAGTAATGACATCTGTCATTGACATTACTACACTATCTAGATCAAGATAACAATACGTGACACTACGCCATACAAGGGAGATATATGTAACTTAATAATGTTCCTCTAGGCACAAGCCATTGCACTCGCGCTGTCCAGACACATTTTTCCCAATTAAATTAACCAAAAGAATAATGGTGATTTCTCATCATATTCCCTGAATTTTGCTGTATATGCTCAGGGAGAATAAAATTCCGACCACAATATACTTAGCAGAGGCATGTTATTTTTATTTTCCTCTAAAGTTCATGGTACGAGACCAGTTCATGGTTCGAGTCTATGATTCAAAAAACTGATTGTCGACACTAGACGGCTACATCTGACGGGCCTATGAAGATACTCAGCCCTGACAACAGGAGAGGTCACGCCTTTAGCTTGGGACGTGCCCCTTATCACAGAGAGACGAATTGGCGAACAAAAGCAGCAGAGCTCACTGATTTTCAGCTAAGTGCTTATTAAACAGGCCAGAGCTACAAACATTTACTTTTCATCATGTATCGATGACGATAACATAATCTTTTGCACCCTATCGAAACATAACCTTGTTTATTTTTAAATGTTACATAATAATTGATCATTAAATTTGTTATATGTTATTTTTCAAATTCCTAGTTGATTCAGTCGTTATAGATAGGAGTGCACACGTATGAATCCATATCTTTAACATATATAACAAAAAGGTAAAGGATCCCGTTACACGCCCATTGGGAATATGGTGTTAGGCCCATATTTTCTTGACCATCGGCACACTAGGGGTGATGTGGCCAGCATCATGCTGGCCGCCTTAACCTTCCCAGAAGTTGCTCTGGTACCGTTGGGGCTGGGTCGACCCAGGAGCTGTTTGCGGCCTAAAAAAATCCCACCTCATCTGGGGATCGAACCATAGACCACTGAGCTAGGAAGCCAGTGCACTAACCACTATGCTACCGCAGCTCCCAACATTATTTAACATATATAGTTACACCTATAGAGCCAATAATAATAAGAAGAAGAATTTTACTGTTAATTCAGTTGGGGGCTTGAACAAGCTAAATCATACAAAAGTTGTCGGGCAGATAAAAGTTAACATTGCCAAAACACATTCAGCATTGTTCTTTACTTCTCAAATATCTTGTGAAACTCCCTCGAGGTAGAAGCATCATCATCCTTCTATCTTTATCTCTGCCAAGAGTAATCTTGTGCGACGGTAGACATCTTTGAAGACCCACATTAGATACTCTAGGTTTTGGCCATTGTTGGACCATTACTGCAGAGCAAAGGGGAGGCAACCCATGACACTGGTACAGAATCACCCCTCTGAGTCTCATAGGTTTTGTCAGCCTGTTACCAGCCTTACACAAGTAAGAATATGGGTGAAGCTATGAATGGACAATTTAATACTATTTATGGCAATGGTGACTGAGGTGGTTACAGGGGGGAAAAAACATAAATCTAGTCTTGAAGACTAGTAGATTTCTTGAATAGTGCTGCAATCCCCGGCTTAGTTGGGCGCTAAACGAAAACTTAATTCCAAGAAGAATTAATAAAAAACAAATTAATTCGCTCCCAAGCTGTATAAAAATTAAGTAAAAAGTGATACAAAACAAAAATGTAGTTAACATTAACAACATTTATTTACTTCATATAATTATCAGACATATTGACCACAAACAAAATATTATGTAAGTACTGAACTTACAAAAAAATATTTTTAAAATATTATCGATGTAGGTACTCCAAACTGAATTTTTAAATTACATATTTCTGTTACTAACATATGTAGATGGGTAGATCTATTTATTCTAAGCATTTTGGTACCAAATTTAGTGCTCTAGGTGAATTTGTTCACAAGTTATGCAATTTTGAATATTTGAAAAATTAGGCATTGTAGCAAAATATGAGAGAATAAACGCTCAATTCAGTACGATTTAGGCATAAAACGATAATCAATACATTAGCCCGCATGTGTCTGACGGTTGGCATCTTCGAAGCCAGCAGCGCTGCTTTTTGCACAGTGCTAAGCCTATAGAACGATTTCACGGAAAAAGTCTGACACGCTTTAGTTTCGTTTTCGACA
Organism: Oreohelix idahoensis; assembly: GCA_024509875.1. Taxonomy (NCBI): domain Eukaryota; kingdom Metazoa; phylum Mollusca; class Gastropoda; order Stylommatophora; family Oreohelicidae; genus Oreohelix; species Oreohelix idahoensis. Next base: position 381,888 of record JAMPIV010009310.1, on the reverse strand, counting down.
AACACTACTAATACTTAATTTTTGCCCAATCTGCTGATTACACTTTGTAGTCTAGCCTTACAATTAACTATTGGCGGAAGCATGCCGCAATATAGCTATCTGAAGTAACGCTTTCTGTCAACTTTGTAGCAAAATTAGTAGTAATCCTTACATTGTTTGGTAGTATTACACGATACAATGCTAACTAGTAACGCAAATTATTAACCCGCCCCGTCTACACCCCGCTTCGATGACACAGTCTGCAACGCATATATTCACACTGCGGAAAAGCCAGCCAAGGCATAACCACGCAGACAATTTTATTTCCTCCTAGTGGTAGCATTTCTGATGTAACTAAAACAAGTAGTTATTTGAAAAATACATGCTCGCAAGATGAAGGAGAGGAAAGATGGCGGACTTGTGTAAAATTTTAGTTGACGATAGACGATGACAAAAATTGGAAATTTTAAACCATTATGAAGTTCCCCATAAGAATTATATGGTAGTATGACATAAAGTTAGCTGAGTAAGAATGTACTTTAAATAATATGATAGCCCCAGTATTAGAGAAGTTATTGAAGAAATACTAACATCTAAGAACACACGACCAGACACACTGGCGTTCCTGCTCATGTTTTTTTTGGTAACGTTAGGGGGACGCGAGCTGGAAAAAGAGGCAGGGAGGTACATTCAAATTCGCTTGGGGTGAACAGAGTATGAATGGGAAAGGGGAACGGTAGGAGAAATGTAATCCTAAACGTGATATCTTTTGTATTGGGCATGACTAGAGCAGACGGGCCAATCGACCACCAGTTATTCAAAATTATTTTGGGTTTTTCATTCAAACTGCATTTGAATTCAAGTAGTAGAACGTTACGATTGGCTAGTGCTGGTAGATATTAGCAAAAGGCTTTGATTATTCATTGCCAGTTGAACTAAAATTTGTATACAGATACGCTGAAAAACAGCTGTGTTAATTTTAAACTTAAATAAAGAATAAATTCACAGTCTGTGCAGTTCGGAGGAAGCTGAGGCCATTTCTTCACAAAATCAGCGTCATTTGTTTATATATTTCTTGATTGTGGTAAGGATATTTTATGAAATTTAATATGTTTTGGTCCAACTACAAAGTTAGATACTGCTATTGGGGAAAAAGTGAAGGACATGTCGGAAGCAGACATTGTTGAGTCCACACATTAAACGGTATCTGACTGATGTATGTTGTTATGATTATGTTGACATATTATTGTATTAAAATAGTTTAGCAAGCCTCTGTGTTCAATGAACACTGTTTAACATGCCTGAAGCAAATATAAGTGAAAAGAAAAGAAGAGAAGATCATATCACAGGAAATGTGGTTACTCCACATTATTGTATGGAGGAAAAGTATGTGAACGTACAGTGGCGTATCTACTATAAGGACTTGAGGTGTGGTCACAACCAGGTGGGAGTCCTGTACAATTCGGGGCGAGTGCATTTGTAAGGCACGCGAGGCTGACCCCATACCCACGTAGGAAATTAAGTGTTAGAATAAATGATCAGAGATAAAAGGCCAGGGTGTCCTTTTGTTGCAGAGGGTCTATGTTCCTGTTGCCGGCTGGTGACAGGAAACCTGCTGAGTGCTTATAAACGCCAACCAGTCTCCAACCAGACTTATATGCTGTCGAATATCCAGTAGGAGCTTTGGCGAGTGTTGAACTTGAAATTTCTGCAACTACCCATTGAATTATCTTACAACAAGGACTCCCAGGTGAAGAGTAAAACATCTGGGGCATCTCTGACATTTTCTTGTGTTTCAAAATATTACACAGGAATTTTATGGGGGTAGGATGAACTACATATAGCCTCATATACCGTGACTCTCCCGGTAGATAAATAAAGTGAACTAATTTAATATTTCATACAGGAAGGACATTTATAACTACATAATAACTTTTAGTTATTGGGCAGATTGTCCCAACATTTTTAATTGTTCTTTTCTGTAAACTATCTTGTCCTTATTTTCAAAGACCTGTCCACAAGCTATGAATGGACAGGCAAAATAAATTGTAAATAATTTTTCAAAGAAAAACTTAACTGCTAGTTATTAACTTCTTTAATAGAAACTTAAAGTGTTTGATTGTTGTGTACCATCATTCATTTCTCCCCTAGACACTAGGTACACCATACACCATACACTAGAGCCAGAAGATTGACCGTGTGAGACCTAGGGAGGTAGCGTTAGGTTCTCTGCACATAATTCATCATCATCATCTATAGAGTCAGAGACCTACATTTGCTTGACCTCACACGGTTATAGCAGACACCTTTTCATTCTTTTAGGATACCATCATAACCTCCCCAGCAAAATCAACTTTGCTACATAAATTGGTAGGCTTGTCCGGGCATCTGAATTTCTCTTAGTACTACATACATTGGGGTCTGGGGTTTAGCTTTAACAACAGTCTAATTTTCCCAGGGAATCCCCATATAGTATTACCCAAGTTTTGGGAAGTGAAGAAAGTGTCAGAGCCCAGATTTAATTAAATAAATTTATAATTAGTTAGAGATTTTGTTAGAACATTTTGTACTTATTAGAATGGCAGATCTGGCCAAGTTTCGCTCTGCGGCTGTACAGACTGCTAAAGAGATGGGCATGGATGGACCAGAGTTGGTTCAATATGTAACTTCAGAGGTGGATAAATTTATTGCCAGAGAAGATAAGAAGATAGAAGCAGAAAGAAAGTTGGAGGCTGAAAAAGAAATTAAGAGGCTGCAGATTGAGGCTGACAAGGAGGCTAGGGCATTGGAGGCTGAGACTAGGATCAGAGAAAAAAAAGATTGACTACAGATAGAGGCAGAAAAAGAAGAAAAACGACTGCAAAGGGAGGCAGAAGAAAAAAGATTGACTGCCGAAAGGGAGGCAGAAGAAAAACGACTGCAGAGGGAAGCAGAAGAAAAAAGATTACAGAGGGAGCATGAGCTACGACTAAGGGAGTTAGAATTTCAAGGCCATGCTCCTGAAAATGGTGCTAGCCCCTTTGCCTCAGATGCCACTGCTAGTCAGGGAGCCTCAACCTCAGCTATGGGTTTTCATGTAGACCATTTTGTTGAGAAAGACGATGATATAGAAGGATATTTAAGCAGGTTTGAACTTTTAGCTACTACTTATGGGTTAGAAAAAGAAAGATGGGGGGTAAAGTTGTCTCAGGGACTTCGGGGAACAGCTTATGAAGTGTTTTCCAAAATGAGCAGCGATGACCAAGACAACTATGACATGTTGAAGCAAGCTTTTCTGTTAAGATATGAAAAGAACGGAGAGTTTTATAGAAAGAAATTTAGGAATGCCAGGCTACTGTCGGGTGAGACCTATCACCAGTTCTCCGCCCGGTTGGAAACGTATATGGAGAAATGGGCTACTTTGGGGAAAACCCAAGATCTCAAAGAGATGATACTCATTGAACAGATGAGAGAGTCCATGGCTCCAGACATGAGAAAGTTTCTCATGGAACAGGGCGCAGAGAGGCTGGGTGAGATAATAAATGTCGCTGAAAGGTATCAGGCAGCCCAGGCAGATGTAGCTGGCACCAAGAAGAAACAAATAGATCAGAGTAAGGCCCCTCAAACCCATAACAAATTCGAAAATAGAAATAAGCAGAATTTTGATAGGCCTCGAAATGAGTTTAAGAATAGACCCTCACAATTCAATGATAGAAGAGGAACCACCAAAAATTATGTCTCGTAAAGAGTGTAGGAAGGCACAGGTTAAAGATAGATCACTGAAGCCGTGTTTTGACAAACTCCAAAAACTCCATACCCCTCCTAGAAAAGGAGAATTCTATTTGGATGATGGACTGCTTTACAGGGCGGTTATAGCAGGATCATACGAGTGGGGACAATTAGTAGTGCCCTCGAAATATAGGGAACTAGTTATGAGACAAACACATGTTCTAGACGGTGGACATCTGAGGATGCGTCGCACCTGTTCAATGACATCTATGTCTTATTACTGGCCAGGAGTGGTTGATGACATAAGAAAATTTGTCGAGGACTGCGAACAGTGCAGCACGAACAATTCCACAGGGTGGAAATCTAATAACCATATGCAAGAGAAGCATTATGGCAAACCGGGACCAGAAAATAAAGAGGGAACACCCACACGTGGGAAAATGAATCAGGACCTAGACACGCCACGGGGCAAACTTAGGCCTGGAAAGAAAAATAATTATAATAAAGTGGACGAAGAGGAATGGGAACCCCCGTTTCACAGACAGTCTTCGCTCAAATGTTTTACAATGGCTACTATGCAGCGAGTACAAAGAACTGTTATACCCCAGAATAAGCCGACAATCCCTCGGTCGGACTTATGTAAACGGGAGGAAGAAAAAAGAGAGCGAAGTTCTCTCAATTTGAATTTGAACCTGAGGGGAGACAGCCCCAGGAAACAAATTGGTAGTGGTAGATTCTTGTGTGGTGACACAAGAAAGAAATGTCCGCAAAACAAAGCTTCCAATGTAAAGGACCTGACAGGTGCCATGAATACTATGTCAGAAAAATTAAAAGTCCATATGTAACTTTGCTAAGGACCTGGACAGAAGGCAGAGGAGACTGTTACCTCATCATACCAATATGTGAACGAACTGACCACTCGTTTAAAAACTAGTTGGAAACTGGCAAATGAAAATTTGAGACAAGCCAGGAAAAAGCATGCTGCTTATTATAATAAAAAAGCGAAGGATCGAGAACTTGCTGTAGGGGAGAAGGTACTTCTTCTATTGCCAGGCAGCAACAATAAACTTCAGATCGGATGGCAAGGGCCATATACAGTTTTGGAAAAGGTATCCAGAACAAATTATAAAATAGACAAAAAGGGATAGGAGAAAGTCTATCATGTGAACCTTTTGAAGAAATATCTGGACAGACAAACCCAGGAGGGAACACATTTAATGGCCTTGTCTATCGCAACCGAGATGAAGAATGAACCTCTCTCCTCGGTTGAATATCCACTGAAAACCAGTGAAACGTTTGCACAGGTGAAAATCAGTAATCACCTGACAAAAGGACAGAAGGAGAAGGTTCAACGGGTCCTTGAGAAACATACAGATGTGTTAAATGATAAACCGGGACACACAAATTTGTTGTCATATGATATGAAACTACTAGACCCAGCACCCATCTGTATGAGGCCTTATTCTATTCCGTTCGCTAAGGAAAAAGCTTTGAAAGAGGAGATTGATTATCTGTTAAAAGAAGGGATTATTTCTCACAGTGAGTCTCCTTACAGTTCCTGTGTGGTTCTGTTGCGGAAACCATCAGGAGAACATAGACTGTGCATAGATTACAGAAAACTGAATGCTGTCACAGAAGATCAGGTGGATCCATTACCTGATACTACTCAACTTTTTGCCAGGCTGAACAAGGCAAAATATTTTTCTAAGGTGGATCTTAGCAAAGGCTATTACCAGATTCCAGTAAAGCCTGAGGTTCGACCTTATTTGGCATTTAGCACCTCGGAAGGTCATTATGAGTTCAACATGTTACCATTTGGTTTGAAAAATGCCCCGAATGTGTTTTCTAGGATGATGCGAAAATTGCTGGATCCCCTGAAAAATCCATGTATTTCGAATTTTATGGATGATATCCTCATTGTTACGGAAACATTTGAGGAACACGTTACCTCTTTGAATATGCTGTTTGATAGACTCAGAGAGGCTAACTTAACCGCTAGGCCAACAAAATGCTGTATTGGGTGTAAAGAGTTGGAATTCTTGGGACATACAGTACATCAGGGTAGCATGACCCCTGATCCCAAGAATCTGGAAAAACTAAAAAGAGCACCTAGACCACAAACAAAAAAAGATGTGCGATCTTTCGTGTCTCTGTGTGGTTTTTACCAAAAGTATATCAAACATTTTAACTCTATATGTGCTCCTTTGACCGATTTAACTCGCAAAGGTCAACCTGCCTAAAGAACATGAGGAAGGAAAAACAATGCCCTCTCAAATTTATAACGGACAAGCAAGGCAAATTGCTTACTGCCCCGAAGGAAGTAATGGAAAGATGGAAAGAATATTTCTCAGAACTCCTTGATGGTGAGCAAGGTCAAACATCAGAAATGATAACCACTAGCACAGAAGAGGAAACCAATGGTGATGAAGATGACATAAAGATGGAAGAACTGAAGGCAGCACTGGAGAAAATCAAGATGGGCAAAGCAGCAGGGCATGATGGTATAACACCAGAAATGGTTAAGTACATGGGAGCATCAGGCGACCTGTTACTCTTAAGGGTCCTACAGGCAGCATGGTGCAACAAGACCATACCAAAGGATTGGGAGATCGCCATCATAACACCAATTTTCAAAAAGGGTGACAATCGACAATGTGGAAACCATAGAGGCATATCCCTTCTCAGTGTCCCTGGAAAAATCTACTCTAGAATCCTAGAGCAGAGACTCCGACGCCTAGCTGAGTCACAATTGGATGAGGTCCAGTGCGGATTCCTAGCAAACCGAAGTACTCAAGACCTAATCTTCACACTCAGACACCTGAGTGAAAAGGCCCTTGAGTATAAGAGTGAGATCCATCTTTGTTTCATAGATCTGGAAAAGGCGTTTGACAGGGTCCCTTGGAGCAAACTTTGGGACTGTTTGGCAAGGAAGAATATTCCAGTACCTCTGATTCATGCTATACAGAGCTTCTACAAGTCTTGCAGAAATTATGTGAGGACAGCAAACCATAAGTCAGAAGAGTTCAGGACCACCACTGGTGTAAGACAAGGTGATATCCTATCACCTTACCTCTTCATACTCCTTATGGACGATGTCATCAAGGCATGTAAGGAGAGAAACAAGAAAGTATTCAGTGGGGTACTGGAAGATGAGACAGGTTTTATTTCAGAGCTGGCATTTGCTGATGATGTTGCCCTGATTGCTAAATCAGAGGCACATCTCCAATCCAACCTGCAAGTCTGGAAGGAAGAGCTGGAGAAGAGAGGGATGGTCATAAGCAGCTCTAAAACAAAATCCATGGTGATATCACGAGAAGAAAGAAGACATCAGATTAAGCTGGGAGAACAGGTCCTGGAGCAGGTCGACCACTTTAAATACCTCGGAGCTATTATAGACCGAAGGGGAGGTATCAAAGAAGAGTTGGCCACTCGAAAAGCAGCAGCTGGGAGACTTTTTCAGGCCATAAATCGAGGATTCCTCAGCAAGAGAGAGGTTGGTAAGAAAACGAAGATGGCTGTATACCGCTCCACCTATGTCCCAGTCTTGACATATGGATGCGAGTCATGGGCAATGACTACAACCCATAAAAGCCAGATCCAAACCTCAGAAATGAGGTATCTGAGGAAGGTGGTTGAAGTAACAAGAAGAGACATGGTACGCAACCAGACGATATGTCAAGGCCTAAAATGCCACCCCCTACAGACCCAAGTAGAACAGTCCCAACTAAGATGGTTTGGCCATGTCTGCAGAATGGGAGAAGATCGGCTACCACGACAAGCATGGGAAACAAAGAGCCAAGGATCCAGACCCAGAGTCCGCTGGGAGGACAACATTAGACAATCTTTGAAGGACCGAGGACTAGAATGGAACCAGGCCAGGAGGAAGACAGCCGATAGAATAGTCTGGCGCTCTCTCTTCCAAGCCTCTACACCTCACGGTAGAAGGGGAACGACTAAGTAAGTAAGTAAGTAAGGTCAACCTGATACTATAATTTGGTCAGCACAGTGTGAATTGGCTTACCAGGAGTTAAAAGAGAAGCTTACAAGCAGGCCAGTGTTGCAATTGCCTGACTTGACTAAAGAATTTATTGTGAGAAGTGACGCAAGCAATGTAGGCCTGGGCGCTACATTATTGCAAAGGTCCTCCTCACAAGATGGGGAATTGAACCCAGTCGCGTATGCTAGCCGCAAATTGAACAAGGCGGAAAAAAATTACTCAACCAGTGAAAAAGAATGTCTCGCTTTAATATGGGCTATAAAGAAATTCCAGATTTATTTATATGGCCGGACATTTGTGGTCCAAACGGATCATTCTCCCCTCGTGTTCTTATCACAGGCCAAGCATGAAAATTCTAGATTATTGAGATGGTCTCTCTTGTTGCAACCATACTCATTTTTAATAGAATACATTCCCGGCCCTTTGAACGTTGGCGCAGACTTTTTGAGCAGACATCCTTATGATGAAGATCAGAAAAACGAGTAAGACTTCATGGAGCTAAGTTATCTCGCATATTATAACCTGCAAATGAATGCATGTTTTAGGATGGGAGGTGTGTAGCAAAATATGCGAGAATAAACGCTCAATTCAGTACGATTTAGGCATAAAACGATAATCAATACATTAGCCCGCATGTGTCTGACGGTTGGCATCTTCGAAGCCAGCAGCGCTACTTTTTGCACAGTGCTAAGCCTATAGAACGATTTCACGGAAAAAGTATGACACGCTTTAGTTTCGTTTTCGACAAACACTACTAATAGTTAATTTTTGCCCAATCTGCTGATTACACTTTGTAGTCTAGCCTTACAATTAACTATTGGCGGAAGCATGCCGCAATATAGCTATCTGAAGTAACGCTTTCTGTCAACTTTGTAGCAAAATTAGTAGTAATCCTTACATTGTTTGGTAGTATTACACGATACAATGCTAACTAGTAACGCAAATTATTAACCCGTCCCGTCTACACCCCGCTTCGATGACACAGTCTGCAACGCATATATTCACACTGCGGAAAAGGCAGCCAAGGCATAACCACGCAGACAATTTTATTTCCTCCTAGTGGTAGCATTTCTGATGTAACTAACACAAGTAGTTATTTGAAAAATACATGCTCGCAAGATGAAGGAAAGGAAAGATGGCGGACTTGTGTAAAATTTTAGTTGACGATAGACGATGACAAAAATTGGAAATTTTAAACCATTATGAAGTTCCCCATAAGAATTATATGGTAGTATGACGTAAAGTTAACTGAGTAAGAATGTGCTTTAAATAATATGATAGCCCCAGTATTAGAGAAGTTATTGAAGAAATACTAACATCTAAGAACACACGACCAGACACACTGGCGTTCCTGCTCATGTTTTTTTGGTAACGTTAGGGGGACGCGAGCTGGAAAAAGAGGCAGGGAGGTACATTCAAATTCGCTTGGGGTGAACAGAGTATGAATGGGAAAGGGTAACGGTAGGAGAAATGTAATCCTAAACGTGATATCTTTTGTATTGGGCATGACTAGAGCAGACGGGCCAATCGACCACCAGTTATTCAAAATTATTTTGGGTTTTTCATTCAAACTGCATTTGAATTCAAGTAGTAGAACGTTACGATTGGCTAGTGCTGGTAGATATTAGCAAAAGGCTTTGATTATTCATTGCCAGTTGAACTAAAATTTGTATACAGATACGCTGAAAAACAGCTGTGTTAATTTTAAACTTAAATAAAGAATAAATTCACAGTCTGTGCAGTTCGGAGGAAGCTGAGGCCATTTCTTCACAAAATCAGCGTCATTTGTTTATATATTTCTTGATTGTGGTAAGGATATTTTATGAAATTTAATATGTTTGGTCCAACTACAAAGTTAGATACTGCTATTGGGGAAAAAGTGAAGGACATGTCGGAAGCAGACATTGTTGAGTCCACACATTAAACGGTATCTGACTGATGTATGTTGTTCAGGACCACCACTGGTGTAAGACAAGGTGATATCCTATCACTTTACCTCTTCATACTCCTTATGGACGATGTCATCAAGGCATGTAAGGAGAGAACAAGAAAGTATTCAGTGGGGTACTGGAAGATGAGACAGGTCTATATTTCAGATCTGGCATTTGCTGATGATGTTGCCCTGATTGCTAAATCAGAGGCACATCTCCAATCCAACCTGCAAGTCTGGAAGGAAGAGCTGGAGAAGAGAGGGATGGTCATAAGCAGCTCTAAAACAAAATCCATGGTGATATCACGAGAAGAAAGAAGACATCAGATTAAGCTGGGAGAACAGGTCCTGGAGCAGGTCGACCACTTTAAATACCTCGGAGCTATTATAGACCGAAAGGGAGGCATCAAAGAAGAGTTGGCCACTCGAAAAGCAGCAGCTGGGAGACTTTTTCAGGCCATAAATCGAGGATTCCTCAGCAAGAGAGAGGTTAGTAAGAAAACGAAGATGGCTGTATACCGCTCCACCTATGTCCCAGTCTTGACATATGGATGCGAGTCATGGGCAATGACTACAACCCATAAAAGCCAGATCCAAACCTCAGAAATGAGGTATCTGAGGAAGGTGGTTGAAGTAACAAGAAGAGACATGGTACGCAACCAGACGATACGTCAAGGCCTAAAATGCCACCCCCTACAGACCCAAGTAGAACAGTCCCAATTAAGATGGTTTGGCCATGTCTGCAGAATGGGAGAAGATCGGCTACCACGACAAGCATGGGAAACAAAGAGCCAAGGATCCAGACCCCGAGGACGACCCAGAGTCCGCTGGGAGGACAACATTAGACAATCTTTGAAGGACCGAGGACTAGAATGGAACCAGGCCAGGAGGAAGACAGCCGATAGAATAGTCTGGCCTCTCTCTTCCAAACCTCTACACCTCACGGTAGAAGGGGAACGACTAAGTAAGTAAGTAAGAATATCCAGTAGGAGCTTTGGCGAGTGTTGAACTTGAAATTTCTGCAACTACCCATTGAATTATCTTACAACAAGGACTCCCAGGTGAAGAGTAAAACATCTGGGGCATCTCTGACATTTTCTTGTGTTTCAAAATATTACACAGGAATTTTATGGGGGTAGGATGAACTACAGCCCTCATATACAGTGACTCTCCCGGTAGATAACTAAAGTGAACTAATTTAATATTTCATACAGGAAGGACATTTATAACTACATAACAACTTTTAGTTATTGGGCAGATTGTCCCAACATTTTTAATTATTCTTTTCTGTAAACTATCTTGTCCTTATTTTCAAAGACCTGTCCACAAGCTATGAATGGACAGGCAAAATAAATTGTAAATAATTGTTCAAAGAAAAACTTAACTGCTAGTTATTAACTTCTTTAATAGAAACTTAAAGTGTTTGATTGTTGTGTACCATCATTCATTTCTCCCCTAGACACTAGGTACACCATACACCATACACTAGAGCCAGAAGATTGACCGTGTGAGACCTAGGGAGGTAGCGTTAGGTTCTCTGCACATAATTCATCATCATCATTTATAGAGTCAGAGGCCTACATTTGCTTGACCTCACACGGTTATAGCAGACACCTTTTCATTCTTTTAGGATACCATCATAACCTCCCCAGCAAAATCAACTTTGCTACAGGCATGTTACGCAACTTGTCAAAATGCCAACTTTGAGTGGTCATAAATTTAAAATTTACAAACACACTCTCATGTAAACAGACAACAAACTCAATTTTTTCATGAATGTCAAAGAATAAGAAGTTCATATTTTATTAGCTTAAAAATGGCTCGAGGCCCAATTTTGCAAAAATGACCAAGGGAGTTAAAAACTAACAAAAATTGTCATTTTTTAAAAATCATAAAAAATCAACAATTGTATCAATAGTGATAGAAATTACACCAAGTTATCAGGAAATTCAAGCTCTTTAAAAGCAAACATCAATATACTAATAACACAAAATACCTGTCAACATAATGACTGCTAAACGGAGCGATCTGCAGCAAAAATTGAAATTTCATTGAACTTTAAAAAAATCATTAGAAATGTAACAAGTGTACAAAGATGAAAATCATATCAATTTTTCAGAACTTTTATGCTCTAACGTGGAACATGTACTTTAAATGTTCAGCCCTGCCATAATAATTAGTAGTATGATTATAGCAAACAGTCCATTTCATACATAAAAAATACGGTACCATCTTTTCTAGCCTTCTTAAAGGTCCTCAGGATGATTTGTCACAAACGATCTTTGTCCATGAGTTGCCCTGGTTATAAATAATTGATGGAACCATTCCACAGCCTGAAAAAAAAGAATATAACAATATCTTTGATTACCGGTATTTTTATTTTTCAGTAAATCTTAACTTAGCTTACAATGTTGATATTGTTGTTGAACTAGGGCTGCCGAGCTTCTCGCTCATTAGCAGCCAATTCCAAGTTGAAGACTCCTTGGTATTATCTACACTGTAGATCTAGGCTTTTCTGCCATTCCAAAAGTGTTGAGTTGAAGTCATGAGCTCTTGAATTATGAATGGTATCTTGTTTTTATTTCACCAACTTCGATTGCTACATTTCATTCCTTTCTCTGTGGGCCCTGACTTCTCTCCATAAGGTGACACAACTGCACAACAACTCTGTTTGTCAGTGGTGGGGCGGTGACATCTGGGTGTCTACCGTTGCCAGACCGAAGAAATCTATTTTCCAACGATTTGTAAACATCATCCACTGAAACATTTTAAAAATGTATAACTATAAGAAGTTTCTGTAGTGTTATATTACACAGGAAAGGTTTATATTAAACTTATTCTTTCTAGGAGAGAAGTTTGCAATGGAAGGTTGAGTCCAAGTTAGTAGCCTACAAAATGATTTTTTAAATGAAATATGGACAATATTTCCAAAAAAGAATTTTCTTCATTTTCGTATTTTTTTTTCTTCCCATGCGACAAATTGGCCTCTGGACAATTTTTTAAAAATTATAAAAGAACAAACAGGTGTTCAAATCCTCTGAAAAAAATTGGGATGTATCTGCGTAGTATGCAAATTAGTGTATACAAATTTAAAGCTTGTACCTGTTATAAATTTTTGTAATATAATGTTGTGAAAATTGACTTTCATGCAATAAACTATATTTTTCAGTAATGTGTTTTGCAGATTTCCCATTTTTGGTCTCAGATATAGGCTATTGATCAGTGGCGGCTTTCTTTAATGAGCTATTGAGCTGCAGCACCCCCTGTAAAAAAAGGACTGCATACTGTCTCTACTACATTATAATACATAATCCGGACAGACCAAAAAATTGAGGTTACACCGGAAGGGTTAAATACAAAACAAACAAAAAATTATTCAACACCGTATTGTGGCAAGTGCTGCAAACGATGACATTTCAAGTGACCTTGACCTCTTATAAGCGAATGCTTGTTATGCTGCGATTGGGTTGTATTTACTTAACTAGTGCTGCAACGGAACACAGCTCAAGTGGAAATTATCTCTATCAAGCGACTGTTTACGTGCGCGTTCACCACAATACCGCAAAACGTTGGTCAATTGCATTGTTTTGAGATTAATTTAATGCTTATATTTTCTTGTGTGCTGAATTATTATAGAAATGAGTGAAGTAACTGTTACATATTTACAAGAAATTGTTTTTTTTCGATTGTCGTTGGCTGAAAAATGCTGTGTAAAAACACTAGGTCGGCCTCTTCCGAATCTAAAAATTATCCAGACCTCGACTAGCAGGAACAGTACATACCAGAGAAAATTTAACAGAGAAATTTATGAACATCATGACTGGTTGTGTGGCTGTAATGTAAAGAATGCATTATTTTGTTTTCCTTGTTTACTTTTCAACAGTGATACTACATGGACAAAGACAGGCGTAACGGATCTGATATATTTGCATAGCAAACTTCAGAAACACGAAAATAGCACAGTCCACGTTAGATACGTTGTAGCATTGGGGATGCTGAGGACAGTGGATATTTCTTCACAGTTAAGCGAGGCATACAAATTAAATATTAATAAACACAATGAAGAGGTGAAAAGAAACAGAAACATTCTTTCAAAGATAATTGATTGCATAAAGTTTTGTGGGAAATTTGAACTTCCACTGCGTGGTCATGATGAAAGTTTGGAGTCTGCTAACCAGGGCGTCTTTAGAGGATTACTAGACTTTGCTTTTAAACTGGATGATACATTGCGAACTCATTTTGAAACTGGCATTGTTTTCAAAGGACATTCAAAAACAATTCAAAACGAGCTTCTACAATGTATCCTAGAAGTGTGCAGAGCTCAAATTGCTAGCAACATAAGCAAAGCAAAATTCCTTGCTGTTATGACGGACGACACAACAGATGTTGCAGCAACGACACAACAAGTTCTTGTTTTTCGTTATGAGCACGAGGGTCAGGTGCCCGAAAGATTTTGGGGATTTAACAACCCTATTTCACAGAATGCTCAAGGTCTGTCAGAATACGTTTTACTACAACTGATTTTTATTCTGAAAGATGGCTATACCAAGCTAATAGCTCAAACCTATGACGGTGCCGCTGTAATGAGTGGAGAGAAAGGTAGAGTACAAACTATAATTAAACAAAAATACCAACATGCTCATTTTATTCACTGTTACGCACACCAGCTAAATCTAATAATGCAAAAAGCTGTACCACAAAATTCAGAAGTGCGTATTTTCTTTCACACATTGTCAGGAATACCTGCATTTTTTTCAAGATCACCACAACGACTCTCGGTTCTGCAGAAAAAGTGTAAAAGAATTCCGTCAACATGTAACACTAGGTGGAATTTCAACTCCAGGACTGTTTCCACAGTCTATGAAAACAAAGATGAACTGAAAGAATGTTTTGGTGAGTTGCGCGAGTCGGGTAATTGTGCAATAGTCCAGGCAGCGACTGGACTTCTCCATGTGTTGAATGATACCGATTTCTTGTTTTGGCTTTCCTTCTTCCACCGTATCATGCAACATGTTGGTGTTTTGTATGATAAACTTCAAAGCCACAATGCTAATTCTTTGATAGTTTATTCAGCAGTGCAGGATTTTCATCGTGTGATTTCATGTATCAGAAATAACATTGACATCTCTGTTAACTTCCACGATTCAGAACAAACAACAGATTCTAGAAAACGTAAAAAGAATATTGATCTAATCAGTCTTGTTAAGGAAGTATGTGATACAATTAGCTTTCAAGCAAAGGAACGATTTGCGTTTACTGGTCATCTTTCCGCAGCGAGATTATTGGTTCCAGAACAATTTCCTCTTTACAGTCGAGAATTCCCGTCAAGAGAACTTGATGAAACTGTAGCGGCATACCCGATGTTGAATAAAGAGAGACTTCGGACCGAGCTAGCCGTACTTTATGAAATGGAAGAGTTTCATCACTTTTCTGGGCCTTTAAAAATTCATGAAATAATTTTTAAAAAGTGGACTACAAAATTCTCTTGCTGAAGTAAATTGTCTTGTGAAAATCATACTCACAACCCCTATGACGTCAGTAGAACCAGAGAGATGTTTTTCTACACTGAAAAGAATAAAAACTTTCCTACGGAGCACCATATCTGAAAACCGCCTTTCAGCATTAGCCATGCTAAGCATCGAGAGTAAAATGATTGATTCCTGCAGTGATTTCAATGACAGAGTTATTGAAGTTTTTGTAACAAAGACAGACAGAAAAATGGACTTCACTTTTAAATAGGTTAGACACATTTGTGTCTGGGTTGATATTTTACATGGTGGTCACAATTTGTGAGTGTTATGTATAGTATTTTAAATGAATGAACAGTGCAGCACCCCCAATGACAACCCCCTGGAACCGCCACTGCTATTGATAATTATTCATGATGTAGCCCTATTATTTTCTTTGTGTGATCAGTATATTGCAGACTGTATGCTGTTTGTCAGAGAAGGTTGTAAAATAATAATTAATATTTAAGAAGATGGGAGTACTCTGAAGTTGGTGTTAGGCCTATGTAACTTTTTCAACTTTGCGAAAATATTCTAAGTCCCACACTTTTAAAAATGCCATAACTTTTTTATTTGTTGTCCAATTTTAAAAATTAAAGTACCAAATTTCATCGTTTCCCAGGGGCTTCCAAACTGCATTTTTTCTCCGTGTTTCTGTGCAAACAACAATCACTTTGTGGTACCTGTTTATAGACCTAGGCACTCGCGGGAAAGGTAACGTCGGCCATTTTGTGTCGATCGGTAAACTAGACTGAAATACCTAATTTTGAAAGATCCAAACTCAAGCCAGAGGCTAAAAACACATAAGTTCCAAATTACTGCGCCCATAAAAACTTAGGAACTAGGTGATTTCATAAGTATCATCTCTTTAAAACTTGCCTAATTAAATAGGGATGGTTCCAAACACCAACATTGATCTTGCCCAGTTCACGTCGTATCTGACAACTATAGTTAAAGCACTGAATGTAGTTTTTAAACATGAAAACAAATTAATACGTAATGAAATCACTTCCCAAAAAAACAATATATTCTTACCTATACATTCGTGTAAAATTAGCGTTCGATTCGACTCAGCCATGATAGATTTTCCGTCTCACGGACGTCCAAGTAAGCGCGCAAAGTCAGCTGCCGGAAGACTTTTTGTCGTGAGTAACTAGCGGGAATGGGAGCGCGTTTGCACGGGCTGCAGTCCCTGGCTTCGCCGCGGATCACTTTCATCTTTGGAAATTAAGTAGGAAAATGGTGTTGCTCTTTATATTGATATAGGACACATGAAAATCTACCGTTTTCCAAGAAAAATATAGCTTTTTTGTCATAAAATCGCAAATTTTACAATCTTATCGTTGTTCTATAAATATGTCCTCATCATCATCATAGTTGCCATCTCCACAACGAAGGTTGGCTGTAACGGATCTCCAACGTCTTCTGTCTCTTGTCTTGGTGGTGCACTCTGATAGACTCTTTCCCGTCCATCTCTTGATGTTATCTTCCCACTTATAGCGCTGTCTTCCCCTTGCACGTTTGCCTTCAACTCTCCCTTCTGTTATGGTCTTCTGCAAGGTGTTATGCCTTTTTATGTGGCCAAAGTATTTTAGCTGCCGAACTTTGACCTCCCTCATTAGTTCTCTTTTCATACCTAGATTTTCTAGGACCTCCTTATTTGTTTTCATCTCTTTCCATGAGATACGCCCCATTCTTCTATATATCCACATTTCAAGAGCCTCAATGCTTTCTTCCAAATGCTTATTCATCGTCCATGTTTCTGCACCATACAGAAATGCAGAATATATATAACACTTTATGATTCTCAGTTTTAATTTGTGAGATAACTGTTTGGATGTCAGTATATGTTTCACGTTGTTGAATGTAGCTTTGGCCATTCCTATTCTCTTCTTGATTTCTGTTTTCAATATTCCTTGAAACATTTTCTTGTAAATATGTCCTTTGTGCCACTGCTTGTGAGACTATTTACAGCAGGGGGGGCACATGACGTCATTTGCCATTCCTATTCTCTTCTTGATTTCTGTTTTCAATATTCCTTGATTTCCTTGAACATTTTCTTGATTCCTGAAATATGTCCTAGGCACTGATAAAAAGTGCATTCACTGCTGAGGAATGTGAGACTATTTACAGCAGGCTGACGTCATTTGCCACGCACTGCTGGCGATTTGAAAACTTTACTTCACCTTTGTCGCGACCGCGCGTTTACACATACTTTTTAAACACTTAAAAGACAAACTCATTCATAATACTTCAAACTATTTTTGCACCCATATAGACAATAAGAAAACAAGCTTTCTGTTGATACCAATTTTATAATAGCTGCACTCCTTGGCTGAAGTTATAGACAAAATGAGAATTTTGAGCCGTAAGCGATAATAACGGGCAGTTTGGGGTACCTAATAGTAATACAGTAGAACTCCATTTATCCGAACCCCATGGGACCGAGCATCGTTCGGATAATCAAAAGTTCGGATAATTGGATTACATAATGTATCGAGTACATGTACACATATTTCTAAAAATAATTAACCATCACAAGGAAAATACACTATAAACCATATTTACTTGTACTGTAATAATAATACCCACACTGTATTAGATCACTGTATCACCAAAATCTTTCATTACACTGCAGTGCATGTACTACTTGTACAGTATTTTTTTTTTTTTTTTAAAGGAGAAATATTTTCAAAATAACATTACAAACGATTCAAAACCAGGCACAACTTACGTATACATGTACTTGCACAGATGTAGCCCACTATTTAAAATAATGAGGAATCCTCTTTTGCACCAAACTGGATAGTCTCCTTTTGGCTGCTAAGTCCCGCATTCTCTTCAACAGCAGAAGCTGTGTAGGACAGCTGTCATCTTCTTGCTCGTACCAAGCCATCGCTGTTTCTAGTGCTATAAATGCTTCTTCAGGACTTGGTCGACGTTTTGGGTTATCTTCATAATTTACAAGTACATCATGCACTTCTGAGGAGTCTTCATCATCGGTCACTACATGTATTTGGTTTTCTTCTTGCACAAAAGACAACATTTCTTCGTCATTCAAAAACTGAAAACCAGAATCATTATCATCTTCTAGCCACAAGTGTGCATCGTCTTTGTCACAGTCCGAAAATCCGGGCATTGCTTGAAACAGTTCCACAACTTCATTTATGCAATCATCATTTGTGTCCACTGCAGTAGTTTCATTGCCTCCATTTTTCCCCAAGCAATCTATTCCAAGCCTTGTTGAGATTATCTTGTGACAGGGTGGTCCAAGCATCAGCTAACATATAGCAGCAGTCTTTGAGATTAAGCTTTTTGGAAAACGCCACCACACTTTCTTCATCTTCAGTCAACAATAAACGACGCAGGACTTCCTTCTTGTACATCTTTTTAAGCTTTGCTATAACACCCTGATCCATTGGTTAAATCAGTGCTGTTACATTGGGAGGCAGAAAAATTACTTTAAAATTTGCATCAACTGCAATCAATGTATCCGTCTCTGAATGAGATGGTGCATTGTCCAGTAGAAGAATTACTTTTCCAGTTTTCTTTTCTTGTTCTCTCGACCTCTTCACCAATCAAGAAATATTTCACTATTCATCCAAGCACTCTTCTGTGCTTTGTAGCACAATGGGAGACATGTCACATTCTTTAAACAACGTGTTTTTTTTTGGCTTTGCCGATCATTAGCACCGGTAAACGATGACTTCCACTGCAATTCGCGGCTATCAAAATTGTTACTCTCTCTTTGCACTTTTTAAACCAAGGAGCAGCTGCTTCGCGCTGAGATGCAAGGGATTTTTGAGGCAATGATTTCCAGTATAAGCCAGTCTCATCGGCATTATACACATCATCGAGTGAATAACCTTCTTCTTCCAAAAAAAAGCCAAGAATGTTTCTTTAAAATTTTCAGCGGCAGTTGCATCACTAGATAAAGATTCCCATTGAATCTTCAATTCTCGTATGCCATGACGAGATTTAAAGTTTCTTAACCATCCCTGGCTAGCCTTAAAGTCAGGAGGACCGTCAAGTTGTTTGTTGAACTGTAGTGCCTTTTCACACAATAGAAAGCCAGAGATAGGTTCCCCTTTGATTCTTCTTTGCACAAACCATATATACAAAGCCTCTTCCAATTTCAAATCTTTCGAATTTCTCATGGTTTTACGTTTCTTCGACCCATTTTCACTACCCAATTTCGATGCAAAACTCATAATTTTATCCTTGTTACTTTTGATGTCAGAGACGGTAGCTTTCCCAACATTGAAAATCCTTGCAAGACACAGTTTCACCTTTTCCTAGTCTCTTGATAATTTCTGTTTTCGTTTCAACTGACAAAACATTGCGGTTCCTTTTATATGCTTTAGGACTACTGGAAGATGCCATATCGCACAGAGAAATACTTGTACACCAAAATTATTCTGCTGTAGTAGCAGACACAATTATTTTAAGTTGAACTGTCTGTTTAGCCAGTGTTCTGCCTAGAACGCAAACGTACACTGGATTGGTAAACCAGATATTAACTGACATTATGATCTAACTGACTTCCTGTACATAAACGACCGACCATTAGCCCATCCCATCCTCTACAAATTGTTTGCACACATTTGAAGCTTGCCGCATCAAAATATTCAGAAATATAGTCAAACGTGACTGGTGGCGCCTGATTTTTTTTTTCTGGAAAAAGTGTTCGGATAATTGGGTGTTCGGATAATTGGGGTTCGGATAAATGGAGTTCTACTGTAGATGGTTTCAGGTGTCACGGCGGAGCTGTCATCGTAATCAGAAGACTGGTTAACAGAAAGTTTTGTAGGTGTTGAAAAAAATTGTTCTGACTCCAGATGTAGTAGGCATGGCTATTTGACCAATGAGGACTGAAGATACTGGAGGAGACTTTAAAATAAAAAATCGAGCTTGCTTTGCTTTGCCACCTTTTTCTCTTCTAGAAGCGCATTGTAGCAATTAAAATCTGTTTCTTTGTTACGGATTACCACAGAACTGCATTCCATTTTGAGGTCATGCTTCATTATGATGTCGTTTCTTGTAATCAGATTTTAAGACAAACAGGTTATATTGGCTTGTTGTGTCTTTGCAAGGTGGAGGAGTTGCCTCCTTACGGCCTCCGTGTATGCTGTCTGGCTGGTTCACGGTTTTACCCGCTACTTCCTAAGATGCATGAAGATGATCTCTGAAGGA
The DNA here is from genome assembly GCA_024509875.1 of Oreohelix idahoensis. Classification (NCBI taxonomy): domain Eukaryota; kingdom Metazoa; phylum Mollusca; class Gastropoda; order Stylommatophora; family Oreohelicidae; genus Oreohelix; species Oreohelix idahoensis. Next base: position 361,574 of record JAMPIV010009310.1, on the reverse strand, counting down.
CCGAGCACTAGATTGGAACTAGTCCTGGAGGATAGAAGCCGATAAGATAGTATGGCGCTCTCTCTAGCAAATCTCTATACCCCAGGGTAGAAGAGGAATGACTAAGTAAGTAGTAAGCTTCATTATGCTAGCTGTGATGATAACACTTCTTGACCATTCCACCACATTGAATGGACTTGAAAGTTATATTCCTGGCTCCCAGGGAATTTTGTGCACAGTGTAAGATCGAATTTTTGAAGCGTATAACGGGCATATGTCATAAAATAGAAACAGCGTTATATCGAAAAAGCGGTAATCGAACAGCATAAGACCGGGGGATTGTTATATAGTTACTGAACAATCCTCTGTCCAATGAGACTTTAATAATTCAGTATTTTCATCGACTCGTATTGCACAATCTTGAATAATTAAATCAAGCGTCAAGGGAAGTTCCAAATTATTATTTTTGAAAGCGCTCTAAGCTGTTAACGTTAGTGATAATTCTTCCGTCTTCGCATCGTGAGGTTAAGCGTAGCTCCATACCTAACACTAAACCGCTAACCATTATCCTGTTTCCAGTGTCTTCTTTTCATGTTGTGCATGGTGAGCACCATACATATCTTAGAACAATAACCGCTATCTCAACCATAACCCTTACCTGCAGTCGACCTTTTTGCGCAAATAATTATGAAAAAAAAAAAAACAATAGTGGTAGTTAGGAATAGCGCTTTGGACGACGTGGCGGTTTGTGTCCACTATGATGTGATTCAGTTGCATTTGTTGCTGATCCATGTGTGTATGCATAGGCCCAGGTGTTGCGTGGGTAATGGTACTCTACATATTTTGTCGCTATGGATTTTCTGTCTGTTGCGTCTGGCTCTTCTTTCTCTCAATTCCAGAATATTTTTTATCATTTCAAGAAAACAATGTTTCCAAAATGGAAGCCTGTGTGCAGTGTAGATGAGTTTAAGTGGTGATATTGCATTTATGGGAACTGCTCTCATCTTTGTCGTGGTTGATTCTACAAAGTTGCTTCGCTTGAAAATGGAGGTGGAGGTGTCTTTCTGAGGTTAAGCACTGGTACACACAAAATAAAAGCTGTCAGTGGCACAGGGCAATTCTCAAGTAACTTCATAGCAGAGGCGGGGGGGGGGGGGGCCTTGAAAACTGCAGCAGACGTTATGACAGAGGAAAGCACAGAGAGACAAGATGCTTTCTTTACCGACGGACTGTCAGTAATTGCAACGTCGAAAAGCTAAAATAATGCAGACCTGGATGACCTAAGAGTAGTGCTCCATAAACTATGTCAACGATTCAAAAGAGTTGTGACCCAATGGACCCCATCTCATTGTAAAATCCCCGGCAATGAAGAGGCTGACAGATTGGCAAAGGAAGGTGGAAAGCTACCTGAGCCTGATGCAAGCATAAATTTCGAGGAGGCAAAGAGTTTTATCAGAATCAGATACAGAAACTAATGGAATGCAGAGCATCCAGGTCACACGCAGAATTATGCATAATACCAGCTCAAAAGTGGTGTTCTTCAGTTTCCGCACGGGTCACAGCAGATTGGGATACCATCTTTCAAGAAGCAACTGTGGCACTGATAAAATGACTGCTGAACATTTGCTTCAAAGATGCCCAACATATGTGGAACAGAGAAAGCGTATACGCCCATCAGCAGTACCATTCGCGGAAAAGCTCTACGGAGATGCAAATAGCCTCAAGCTGACTACTGCTTTCTTTGAAAACATTCAAGCAAACGTCTGAGAGTGTACGAAGAAGAAGTGTAATTCAGTCATTGTAAACTGTGAAGTGTACCATCCTATAGGCTGTGGGGTGAAATATCAAACTGAAGGGAAATTGGTAATCATAATTTGCGGGTGTGATTCAACCGCGCGCCCTTAAGACAAAAACGAAACAGAAAACTCCAACTGGCAACCACTCGCAAACATTGTCACAATAATTCCAGACTAAATTCTTGCTAAAAACATTAAAAATTCACCCCGCCCTAAAAAAATACAATAAAAATAACGCAACCGGGGTTACCAGTTTCGCTAAACATCTTCCGCAACTCGACCTAGAAAAAAAAAAAATTAACTAATTAAAACATCGCTTAACTTGGCCAGGAAACCGAGAAAACGTCAACAAAGAGGCCACTTCACAGGCTAAATGCAAGCATATACTGGTTTTCAACACAAGAGAAGAGTTAAAAATGGTGTCATGGGGTTTTACACCAGTAGTTTACATATTGATTACAAATCTGACAATAGATGCTGTTGAATGATTACTTAACAACAAATTTTTCTTTCAGAGATGAGTTATCTACCAGGAACAGCTAGTCTGGTGGAAGAGATTGACAGTATGATTTTATTTCTACGTTTTAGCGAAACAAGAACATTGATTTAATTGGGCTCGTGATGAATGAAATGATTAGGCTAGGCTTAGTCCTACAACAAACCAAAAATTTTAAAAAATCAATTTACTTCATTAGTTATCTAAGTGCAGTTAGTGGTTTTAATAAATAATTTGGTGAAATTGATGAACATTGGGGCGTTTGTCCAAATTCGCCCAAATTTTTATCGTTTCGGCAGCAAATGAAGTCAACGGCATTAGGGTTGGGATTCCTGATCCTAACCCTAACAACGTGCGCAACTTAAGTGGCCCCTGAATCGATACTATGTCGAGGTAGCTCTGAGCATGCCATATATTTTTTCTGCAATTATAACCAGGGTTGTGGAGTCGACCGAAAAATGTTCCGACTCCTGAAATTTTAGAAGTTCGACTCCGACTACAGTTTTTTAGTAGTCACATCAAATTTGGAGTCTGAACATTTATTATTCACTCCAACTTTACTAAAAAACGACTGACTCCACAGCCCTGATTATCACTCCCGATATACCATTACCATGTTGATGTGAACAATAATGGTTACGCTTATTCTTACTATTCAAATATTTCCTACAAAATAATAAACTAACAGTATACTTTTTTAGAATTCCCTTTTAGAAACCTCCAGATATACTGTTAGAATTTTTGCCAAAAAAAAAAATGCAGAATCATATCTACCACTACACCATTTACAGCCATGGCCCACATTTATTCCTTGAACAAATGAGACCTGGAGAATAATAATCTCACTACACACATTATGTGAGAACACTTGAATAAAATTTGTGAGCAAAAATAACTAGCTGACAATCGCCTGCAGGTGTGACATCGACTTTGCCTGCATTTAGCTTACAAATTTGACCACAAATTGTTGTGCTTTGAGATTTCTTTGGCTTAACTCATTCATTCCAGAGTTATTTTGCACGCTGTGCCAGACTTTTTTTGTGGGCAGAATTTTATAGAGTGAAGTGTTCATCTTTCAGTCTAAATTTGTTTGTGAATTTTCCTTTGAACATGTACTTATTACATACCAAACTGTAGGGAAATGGATAGAGAATTCAAATATATAATGTCTGTGGTAGTATTAACACAAGTATGTTCGGTATAATTTAATCATTTTGCATGTAAAATTGAAAAACGCTAAAAAGTTGACTGTAGAATACGATCTTACCAAAGACAAATTACTGTCGTAGACAATAAAACTTTCTTTTTAGTCTTCAAACGTCAAGTTAATCCATATACAAAGTAAAAAAAACATGCTTATGGCCAAAATTAGTACATTTAGTGTTATTCGCACCAGTTTTTCCGTGGTTCTTTGTAAGAAAAAAATAAATTATGCAATCATGCATTACGTAATTTTCAAACAAATAAATAAGAATAACATCATATAAATACTTTTTTACTCTTGTTTAATGTTTTAATAGTATCCCTAGCTTCATCTTCTACCAAGAACTAGTGATTAGATGTTACGGTAGGTCTAGTTTTGTTGCTTTTTGATCGGCCAGAATATGACTACGCCCACTCATCAACTAAATCTAGTGTGTCTAGCTTTTCTGCATATATTCCGTATTTTGACAACAAACTGTGACTACCAAACAATCATCATCAATGTCAGCAATGTTTCAAAGTAGTTTGACACAATTATTTGCTTAGGAGACTTAGAAAATGTAAATATAAAGCGTGACATATTTCTCTAGCAAAAACAACAAAAAACGTAAACACGCGAATCTTCACAAAAATTGTGATAATAACATCAAAACACGCACATGTGCTGATTAACTAAAGTCAAATTAGTTGTTTAAATAGTAGCGGAAGTCATTCTACGAGTTTTAATATATGAACTGCATTAAGCGGACGATTTTTAGGGTTTATTCGTGATAAACTAAAAACCATGCTGTGAGCGTTGCTCTGGCACAGCGTGTTGAATTTTGCAACGCTCAGAGCGTTGGTCTGGAGTCAAAGAGTTAAGCTTATGATGAGAATACAGAAAGATATTGCCAAACACTAACCCTTTTTGCAGCATTTTGACAAATAACATACAAAAAATACTCAGGTTATACTTTCCTTAAAAAAATCACAATAATCACAAACATCTGCATAATCGATTTCATCGGTTATGAATGCATATAAAGAAAGATATTATCTAACCTTACCCCTGTGTACAGCTTTTTGACAAAATAATAACTAACGTGATAAACTCTCAGGCCATGCATAAAACAAGACAACAAGGTAAATTGTGATTGCTATTGTTGATCAGAATCGACGTCACTGCACACCGGGTAAACCCATAAGTGCTCAGCCTCCCTCAGCAAATGTCGAAGTGTATGAATGTTCCTGTTGCGCGCTGGTTTAATACACGCCGGATGCATTCTCTCACAAGTCCATCTCTGCTGGTCTTACGTTTGATGCCAAATTCCAGCAGTCTTGCCCGAGTATCCCTTTCAGTTAACACTGACCATAGGAATGCACCCCAAGACAATGTCTCGGCTGATGCGATTTTGAATCATATGTTTATTTTGTTTAAGTCATTCATTTAGGAATTATTACTCACCATGTGCTAGAAATATTTTTTTAAGCAATCGAAGCAAAGGGTTGAGTCACAGAATATTGAACACACACCGCCATGTTGCCCAGCTCATGACCGATAAGTCACCAAAGTCAGTTTGCATGTGCTTTTTGTCTGCAGTTATTGTTATGGTTTAAAATGCTAACATTATGTTTCTAGCTTTTCTTTAGGAGGCGATCCGGAGTCATAGTAATAAGTTATCAGTTGGTATTTATTGTTTTTTTTAATATATAGCTTCATTGTTTGTCACACTCTACTAGTTTTGAAAAAGCTGGAAACAGGGTTTGTATTAAGGTTAGTATTATCAAATATTTGTCTTGTCTCCACATCGTAAGATTAAGCATAACCCTAAATCCTAAAGTTAAACTGCTAACTGTAATACTGTTTCTAGTGTTTCTTTTTGTAAATGATAAATGGCTACAAATCTCAGAATAATAACTGCAAATGCTAATCTTAATTATAAGGTGGCACATATCCACTATTCTGTGATTCAACCATTCAAAACTGTGAAGCTTTGTACGATCTTAAAATCTGTGGGGTTATATAACGAACAGAAGGGGAATGGGTAGAGAATCTTAATTTACAATGATTTTGTTAGCATTAAAACATCTACTGTATTTTGTACACATAAAAACATGTATGCATTTTGAGAGATATCAAAAGTTAACAGGAGAACATGAAGTTACATACCAGTAGGACAAGTCAATGATGTAGTCATTAAAATTGATTTTTAGCCTTGAATAATCATTCATCACTACCCTTCAACTCCCCAAGGAGCATAAACTCATGCTAAGTCCATACCATAAACTCATGCTAAGTCCATACCATAAACTCATGCTAAGTCCATACCATAAACTTGTGCTAAGTCCATACCATAAACTCATGCTAAGTCTATACCATTAGCTCATGGTTTTTCCATGTCTTCCTCATTCCTTTCATTTCAATCTCCAGTTTTCTTCTCTGTTTTTCAATCTCCATCTACATCTGTTATCCTGGGGGTTACAGAACAAGGACAGCCTCGTAATGTTATCAGCGAGTTTTCAGAGTATGTGTCCTATTCATCGAAAGCATCTTCTCATCTCTTGTTCAGCTGGCACTTGTCTGGTTCTTATCATCAGTTTCACATTGTTAAAACATCAAGATAATCCATTTATTAATATATGAGCCACTGAATATTGCCAGATGTATTACACACCATTTTTACTGTGACCACATGATAGAAATCACAAAAAATATATGCTTCAGAGCAGAGACAGATGTCCTGAAAACTAGCAGAAGTTATAATGATAGAAGAAAGCACTGAACAACAAGTAATGTTTTGCGTAGATACAGTTTCGCTAACAATAGCCACATGTCAGAAAATGACCTAAGAACAACACAACCAGCTGTTCCAACAGTTTATAATACAGTAGCAGTACATGGTCCTGTCTCATAGCAGTAGCCCTGGAAATAAGGCTGATTGGCCAAAAGATTTATCAGGAACAGATACAGGATTAAGTGGAAGACAAAGCATTACAGAAATTATGCCCACAATCAACTTTATAGAAGTGAACAAGTAAAAATCTAGTACCCTGCACAAGCCACACCAGGCTGTGATACCATCTGCTCAATTATATACTAAAGATAGAAACTACTTATGAGTGTGGCTGTGGTCAGCGTCATTTGTAGGAGTGCCCAACAAATGCGGAATACAGACTGCATAGCTCCTGTCCAGGACAGGCTCCATTAGAGATATCAAGAAGCTCCGGCTAATCACAGCTTTTTTTGTTTTTAAACATGTTAACCAGACCACAAGGTCTTTTCAATTTGTACATATATCCTAATATAATTGACGGACCCTGCGTCTAGTTTTAACGGGATCACCCAGTGAGAACGAGGCAAAATTTTATTTTTTTTTAAATAAAAAAAGCTTTCTTTATACGTATTCACATTGACATATGAAAGTGTTGGCAGAAGGAGGAGAAGACTGAATCTGTTTTTGCAGTCCATGTCGGCATCTAAAATGAACCGGTCTGTGTGATTATCATGTAGTTCTATACTTTGTTGCGGGAATATCCATTTATGGAATAGGCTTCGGGAGTAAACCCCAAGGATAAATCCAGGGTACGAGTCCCTAAGGCAGTCTAATGTTGATTCGACATTATTCTGGCAACTCCTGTGACGTGGCTGGTACCAAACTGTATCGGCTACTGCCGTTCCTTTGGACCTACCGGCTGCGTGGAGAGCGGGAACATGCTGCATGGGCAACAGCTTAATCTCCATATAACTGTGCCCAAGCTCGTGCCCTGGAGAGGACACTCCAGCTTCACCCTATAGGTGTCGGCAAAACACAGGAAGTAGCAGTTACCGGTTAAAAGCATTTTGCCCTATTAGCGCAGGGCAAGGCGCCAGGCGCTACTTCTGACAATGGGAGAGGTTCTAGGATCTCACTGGACAGCTATCGCCCGCTTCAAGCTGGGCAGCCCCCAGTCAATTAGCTGTTGTCACGCCACTGTCTGCTTTCCCCATTGGGTGCATGGGGATTAGGGTCAAACCCGAACTGTGGACAGAAAATTTTGCACCAAGCAATTATCTATACATTGCCTCAAGCTGTTTTAGTCCTACATGGTCATTGGGCACCCTGTGATAATGTAAAAGTAATGTTAGTGTTATTGTTAATCATAATCACTGCATGCATTCCAGGCAAACCAATAGGTGCTTAGTGTCCCCCAGCAAATGTCGAAGGGTATGAATGCTAATTGTTCCTGTAGCACGCTGGTTGTATACTTGACGGATGCATCCTCTAATGAACATCCCTGCTAGTCTTATGTTTGATGCCAAATTCCAGCAATCTTAACCCTCTTGATTCATCTATTGCAGTGTCGATCTCCCATAGGCGATCATCAGTTGTCTTTCGTATCTCTCCCTTGTCCATATCCACTGTCCCCACTATGGGTGCTGTCAAGTCTAGTCTGTCAGCTTTCATTGCCATGTACCCCTGCATGACCAGGATTGTGAATCCACACCAGTTTCTGAAGACTCAAGGCTTATATGGATGTTTTCCACTCATTCTGTAGCCATCCATTCTGGACCTTCCGAAACAAAAAGTAATGATGATAGGAAACTCCATACAGATTGTTATACCAGGCAGCAGCCTGTTCATCAGACGTTCCCTGGTCAGACAAATGTTTCTGCCCTTTTATCTCCTTTAACCTCAAAGAGGGGGTGGGCCCATAGGATCAGGACTCCTAAGCGTTAGCCTCCAGTTGATTCCTGCACTGGGAATTTGGCCCATTCTACCTGGGTTATACCTTCCAGAATCACTTCTGATTGTAGCCATCCAACGAAAGAAATAGTCAAAAGCTAAGAGGCTAATTCTCCCCCCCCCCCCCCCCCCCCCCCCCCCCCCCCCCCCCCCCCCCCCCCCCCCCCCCCCCCCCCCCCCCCACCCCCCCCCCCCCCCCCCCCCCCCCGTTGCAAGGTTGTTGGCAACAAGTGTTACAAATACAAATCTTTGAAATGCAACTTTTTTTCCCCATATCTTTTACCTTGTGTGTGTTTTTTTTTCAGTACAGAAGATTTACCTAAGAAATGTTGTTGCTGTTTATTTGTTTATTTCACAGCCTTAAGTTCATTGTTATGTTTATTTAATTATATTCTTTCCAGACAAAAAACAGGGAAGAATGTATCACTTTGGTTAATGTCACTTCATGTTCACTCTCATAAATTAGTCATAATCGTAGTAACATTTTCTTTTTCTTTCCTTACATCATAGAAAAACTGTTGGTAGTTTTAAGAGATGGAAGAACCCTAATTGGATATCTCAGGACGATAGACCAGTTTGGTAAGTATGCTCTGCCTATGGTCAAATTGACGTTGAGGCACGAGAAGAGTATAGAGCAGTGCTTTTTAGCCTTGGTTCAACACTAATGGTATGCTAAGGATATTGTGGCAGCATGCAGAGTTGTTTGAAACATAGAGAGGTAAATAAGAAATATTCATAAATGATGCGTTCATAAAAGATTAGTCCCCACCAAAGACATTCCCTCTCAGCTCATGGAGAAGCTAAACAAGTTTGTTAGTAATTCTGGAACATATTCTCAGATTTTAAGCAAAAATATTTAAAAATTTATAAATAGGAATAAAAACTACAGAAACACAGTGCAGCATAAATTTGGTGTAAAAAATTTGTCAGAGAAGTAGTGAGCACATGTAAGTGATATTCACTGTGTCATGAGTGATGCACTTCCCAGGAAAAACAGCATTATTAGTTTATGTAGAAATTTGACAAAATCCTGTAGTTTAGTAGGATAACATCATCATCATTACCCTTGACCTCCTCAAGGAGCATTAGCCTTCAGCATAATCATTGCCATATCCTTCTGTCCTGCGTCACCAGCACACAGGTTTTCCTTGTCTTCCTCATCCCTTTCCTTACTGTCTGTAGTTCTTGTCTCTGTATATTTTTGAGTCTCTCTTTGCCTTGCAGTTTTCATTTGTAAGGGTAGGTGGGAGAGTAGAAGACAAGATTATAAGGATGCTGAAGGTGGCATTCAGCCACAATCACGTCAATCAAAAAAAAAGAATCTTTGCACAGAAATTTAACAATTTCTTGACAGAGATTTTACGGTCAGATTGCTTGATGTCAATGCAGAACTTGACTGTAAGCATTTAAAGTTTCAGTGTAGTCATTTGCATTTTAGAAGAAAAAAGATGTATCCGTTTTTCATGTGTAAAAACAATGTATCAAAGTTTCCAAACATGTAACAGCATTTCCCTTATTAATTTCAGCCAATCTGGTACTACACAGAACTATAGAACGCATTCATGTGGGTAAAAAGTATGGCGACATTCCTCGAGGCATCTTTATTGTTCGAGGAGAAAATGTAGTTTTGCTTGGGGAAGTAGTAAGTAACATTCATTAATTCACATTAACATGCAGAAATAACAATATGATAGAGATCACAGAAAATCATTTCTGACTGATTTTGTTACTTATTGTTATTTCATCACATAATTATATTTATAATAATGTACAGTCTTTGCTTCTGTTTTGCATTGGTAATGCTACATTATGTATAATCTGGACATGCAGAACAATATGAGGAGGCTTTCTGTAGCGTGTGATGACTTTGGCCTTACCATCAATACGAAGAAATCTGAAGTAATGTTGCAACCTGCTCCTGGGAAACCTTACTGTGAACCAAATATCACAGTAAAGAACCAACGTCTCCAAGTGGTGGACAGCTTCACTTATCTAGGCAGTACCCTTACCAAAGATGCGAATATCGACTCCGAGGTCAACAACAGAATTGCAAAGGCAAGTGCAGCTTTCGGAAGACTAAGAGTAAATATCTGGGATCGACAAGGAATTAGTGCAGCCACCAAGATAAAAGTATATCATGCAATAGTACTCACTACCCTCCTGTATGCCTGTGAAACATGGACAGTGTATAGCAGACATGCCAAGAAGCTTAATCATTTCCACATGAGCTGTCTTCGCAGGATCCTCAGGATCAAGTGGCATGATAGAGTATCTAATTCTGAGGTCCTCAACAGAGCACATATCTCAAGCATCTACACATTGCTGCAGAGGGCCCAAACTAGATGGGCCGGACATGTTGTTCGCATGCCCGAAAAACGCATCCCAAAGCAGTTGATGTACAGCAAACTCTCCATGGGTAAGCGAACAGCAGGGGGACAAAAGAAACGCTTCAAAGACACACTGAAAGCATCGTTGAGCAGCTTCAAAATTGATGTCTCCTCCTGGGAGACTATCGCACAGGATCGCTGTGCCTGGCGGACAAACATTACTCAAGGTGCTCGCATTGCAGAACAGAATTTAGCTGATAAGGCAGAAGGCAAGCGTGCTGCAAGAAAGGCCAGAATGCACAGCAACACTACTATCGACTCTAACCATGTGTGCCCGGTATGTGGCAGGGCCTGTAGGGCCAAAATAGGATTAATTAGTCACATGAGATCACGGCACAGATGTGTCACAACTCAAGTCTGAAGCTGTCGCCATCTTCGCTTGCGATGGACAACTATTACTATTAATCTGCTGTATTCATTGCTTAGTTTCAGCATGCTTTGCCGTCAGTTTCTCAAATTATAAATCTCATAACATTTATATAGATGCCTTTATGCATCATATCATTCGCATCAGGGTGTGAAAATGAAGCATAGTTTTGTGGCCTTAAAATTGTGCAAACAGTTGATGATGGTAAACAGAATATGTCAGCAACAGAAAGACATTGAATTAGCATGGTTGCTTTATTTTATTCATCTTTTCTTTTTCTTTTTTTTTGACAAAGGGAGGAGCGAAAAATATAAATTTTTATTATAAATGATATAGAATGCTGTAATTATATTCATAGTTTAGCTATAATTTTATTTGGTGTCACAGCCTCTTTTATTCTAAAAAATATTGCAGGATGTTGAAAATGAGAACAAGCTGCCTTTAGAACAGGTGAACATTGACACTATCCTGGAACTGCAGAGAGAGCAGCAGCTTGAGCGAGAGGCAGAACAGGAGCGCAAGAAGAAAGCAATGGCAGAGCGGGGTATTCACATAGATCAAGCCATTGATGACTTTTAGCTTTGATACTGACTCTCACTTGTGTAGTGAAGTATCACATTTCTTATAGTTGCTAGAGAGGTGGCAATAGTTAATCACTTACTAGTGTAAAAACTCTAAAACTGAAGTCTGTAGTCGGTTAAATTGAATGATTACCCCCATACAATTACTGACTAGCTTGATTGGCAATTTTGTTGCTTACTTTGTCAAAATGTGTTAGTTAATGTTTCTGTGTACCAGGTAAATTTTTGTTTGTATGCTCAAAAAGCACATAGTGTAGCTGTCCATGCAGTTTTAACATACAGCTAAGTTTGTTACGTGGTGTTAATTACATTTCTTATGAATAAATTGCTTCATTATTAATGTAAATTCTTGCGTTAACATTTATTTTAGTAACTGCCTTAGATTGATCATGGGAAAAGAAATAATGAAATGCATCAGTATGAGAGTTAAAATATTTTAGATATATAAAAATGTAAAATCCCAACCAACCAACCATGAGTGCACTGAAACATTGTAGAAAATTCAACATGTTAGATATGCCAGGTGGCCCATGTGAAGAGTGACTCCCTCATACAGGCGTACGTTGTTTTTTTAATGTCCTGTTTCTGAAAGTTAGTCATGCTGATTAGACTGCGTGTATTTGAACCAGAAGGCCAAACCATTTCTCTCTTGTCACTTCGACATACCATGTCACTAGTACTATATGGCACATCAGTGGCAGGACATCTAGGAGTATTTTTAACTCTTTCCAGTCCAATTCGCCTAAAAGCACCCATATAGTATCTTTTAACTTACCGCCTGATTCTCATAAAGCACCTGATAATAGGTTACTGATTTCATTGCTAAGCAACAACGCAAGTCTCGCGCGTACGAGATTTTACAAGTTTCCGTTTGATAGAGGCTATTTCAAAGTTTATTTTGATATCGATCGCATTTTTCTAAGTTGAGTTGTTGATTTTGTGCAATTTTTAAAAAATTACGCTTTGTAAAATTTCTACTTCAAGCCATGGAAGAGATTTTAAATGAACTTTGAAGGAATAGATCTACATTTCTGTGTTACTCTGATAGCGGAAATGAGTAATCCTACTTCGATGTGGACTATGATTTAGTTATCGATCATCGTGAAAGTAGGAATATTGATACAGGAACTAGTAACACCATAGACAATGGATAGAGAGGCATAATTACTCCTATGGAATTATTCCAGTTGTATTAGCTCCCAGGGCCTAAACATAATTTGTCTGATGAAGCAGCAGCTTATTTTTTCTTATTATATATACCCGAAGATGGACTTCTGATAAAATCAACAGAGCTGAAAAGGGCTGATTATGTTGTTTCGGTGTGAGCATAATTGAAACCAACATCCCACGAGCATAAACTGTCAGACTCTTGGGCAGGGAAAAAAAAAACGTTTTCAGTGCTGCAAAAATTAAGACAAAACAGACACCTGTAGAGTTCTAGTTCTGGTTGTAAATATTGTTCTCTACATTAGTGTAAATGTGTCTGATATTCACATTTTTAAGAAAACTTGTAAATAGAGTATATATTAGCTTTCCAGCTCAAGACTATGATAAAAATAAAGTAATTTTTTGGCTTAGGCATTTTTTTAAATGGCAAAAAAACATATAATTTTTTTAAACATAAGAAATAGTTAAGAAAAAGAGTTTTGTCTCTTTGCTTGGTTGTTCAGGGTTGAAATATTAGCAGAGCTGTGGACTGTAAAGGGTTAATACAGGTATTTTTTTTACATGAACTGCATGAAAGCAAGTAATGGATTGGTGGTATTGTTTGCCATTTCTTTATCTTCTTATTTACAGTGTTAGCTCACCATAATTTTTAACTAATATTCATTTTTTTTTTAAAACAACATGCACACTTGCTTGTGCCTATAAAATGCTGCTACAGTACATGACAGATATTTTCAAGCTGTTATTAAAGCCTTGTAGTGACATCATAGATGTAGAGCATTAATAAGAGAAATGTGTCTTTAAAAAAAATAAAATCAACTGACCATAGGCTAGAACCAAGAACTTCTTCACTGACAGTAGGCATGCTACTAGTTTTTTCAACCACTGCTACATGGCACAGTAAGTACACAGCGGTGGTATATAAAGATGCTTGAAATTATATATATTTCAAATCTCATTTTAAACACATTTAAATTTTAATTATTGTTGACCATACTGAAATGAAAATAGAATATCTGTGGGCTCACAAACAGATAATCAGAAATAGCCAAGTTAATGAGAAATCACCAAATATCTATTATGGGAATAGTTAAATTACAAAGGAATAATGTATCAAACAACTGCTTACTTTCAGCAATGTAAGAACAGGGAACAAAAATCAATTGTAACAAGCTTCATTCTTCACTCAGAAAAAACGAAATATTACTCATATATTACCTGCCTGAGAAGATTACAGAACTGTAGGGGAAAGAAAAGTGAAAGAATACCACCATAATGAAGATAATATGCTACATGCAGTTGACAGCTACAGCACCATTAAGAGGGATTAATTCTTTGGTTAGCTATCTGACCCCATTTGTTGTTTAACTAGGGCTGCTGAACTTACACAGCCAGTATAATCTATATTGTAGATCTAGGCTTTTACACCATTCCAAAGCTTTGGTTGGAGTCATAAGCTCCATTTTCTTGCCCTCTGGTATTCTTTCCTGGTTCAGCTTGCATTTAAAGGATCCTCATATCTGGTTTCAAGAAGGGAGATGGCATATGGGTGGTAAAATATGCAGCTAAAATGCTGTGCTCTGGTTCTGGGCTGTCACGTCCTACACAAAGCCACTCCCCTCACCTGTCATCATCCATTCAATGTGAGATCCTCATGTATGCAGCCATCCAGGTAATAACCAGAGTTATGTGGGGCTCAAGTGATTCTCCTAAGTTTAGTATACAATTCTGGGTCTCAGCATGTTTCACCAAAAGGGAATTATGATGTGGCTACTTGATCCCTGAAGTGTGCGCCAGGCAACTCAAAGGTAGCGCGTTTCCAGGGAGTACCACATGGAGGCGCTTCATTGTCATGGTTAAAGATCTGACCCTGGAATTCATGTGAGAGCAACGTGAATTCCTTTGGTCACAGGGGGACACTGGGAAGTTTATGTATGACATAGACAAAAAATTGCAACTACAGTGAGAGACACAGTCTAGTGTCCAAAATGTGGGTTTTCACAAACACAGATGAAGCATATGCCCTTGGCACAATCAGAATAACTCAGATCAGGCATCGCATACATTTTTGATTAGCAAGTATACATGTGATGCCAGAGTGATCTCAAATACCACTCTGGACATGAACCACTGTTCCTTAGTTGTCTGCCTTAATCAGACAACAATTTGCAGACATATGATGTTGATTGGGGGTGAAATTATACATACAGAGAAGCCCAAAGTGAACTAAATATCAAGGCAAAAGTATACATGATAATGAATCTATGCATAATCTAGTAAATAAATAATGGCACTGAAGAAGTATGGAAGAATTCAAGGGAACCTTACTCAGTAGCATTACAAACTATTTTCTGCAGCACCAGAATGGAGAAATCACAAAGAAGAGAATTCTTGCTATCATCTGGAACAGATGTTCTACACCATATTTACATACACCCCAGCGCCCCCCAAATAAAAATAAACATAAAAAACTTTTGCATACCCCAGCAGTATGTTTACCACAGGTGGAAGATAAGATGATCACTGCTATTCTTTCCATGTGGAGCACAGGGCTGCATATGTTGCTTGCAACAGGTTTTTTTTTTGGTCATCTTTTTCAACCCTGCCTGTGATAACCCAACCCTTAGATTCCTCTTCCATTGTTGTTCTCATTTCTCTTAGGCTTCCACTTCTCTTGTTAGTTCCAGTTAGTGCATTCTGATTATACTTCACATGAATGAGTCCTATCCATCCCCATTATCTCTCTTTAATTTCCAGATGTATTTGTTGTAGTCTGATTCTATTCCATAGTTCTGTGTTTGTTATTACATTTTTTTGTTATTGTTGAACAGAATTGACATCACTGCACTCTGGGCAAACCCATAGGTGCTCAGTCTCCCTCAGTATATGTAGAAGAGTGTGAATGCTAACTGTTCCTGTAGCTCGCTTGTTGTATACACGACAGATGCATCTTCTCATACATCCATCTCTGCTAGCCTTACATTTGATGCCATATTCCAACAGTCTTAACCTTGATAATTCATCTATTGCAGTGTCATTCTCTAACAGGCAATCATTAATTGTTCTCAGTATCTCTCCCTTATCCATATATAGTGTCCCCACTGTGGGTGCTCTTGCTGCGAGTCTGTCAGCTCTCTCATTACCACATACCAACGGGCAGCCATCATTCAAACTATCGTTTATGATTTTGATACTTTAATGATCCAGGAGACAAATTTAAAAGTGAATACTATTGTTAAGTGCCCCGGTTACACTTGTTATACAAATCCGTGTGGGCCTGGCAGACGAGGGCAAGCGATGCATGTGAAAGATGAACTCCCTCATTCATGGCTAGATACAAGTGTCCATTCTAATGAGGATGCAGAATTACAGGGGCTTGTACTGCATATAAGCGGTCAAGAATGGCAAATCTTCAATTTATATGCCCATGTGGATCGCCTTTTGGAACAAAATAGCTGGGAGTTCTTGACAAAATTGTCCGAAGAACCTAACAAGATGTGCTTAATTGCGGGCGAGTTTAATGCTAGATCTATGGAATGGGGGAACTCCCACGGAAAACAGACAGGGTGTTGCCTTGTGTCAGGCTTTACTCAGCTCAAACCAATCCATTTTAAATGATGGACGCCGAACAAGACTGGCATCTACACCAGGGGATACTGATGGTGTCATAGATCTGGCATTGATTTCTAGTGCTGCTGCTACCTTTGCACGTTGGGATGTATTGCAAGCTCAAGAAAGCGATCACCTACCCTGTGTAGACCTCATTGCGAAAGGAAAGACCACCAGACACAGGAAACCAAAACAGACTTTCCAGTATCATACAGGCCCACATAACAGTAGTAGCCCTGTGCACATATTGCGTCAAATTGTGAAACAAAAGACAACTCGTACACCTTTTACACAACCGCCCTGGTGGAATGAGACAGTAGAGACTGGCTGGAAAAGGAACGAGCAACAAAGTTATGGCGAATAGCACGGAAGAGAAGGACAATGAATTATAAAGGTGGAAGATTTTAAGGAGAAAAAGCAAAGAGCCATCAATACTTTCTAGAGCTTGGCAAGAGAAGCCAAAGACACAGTGTGGGAGGGCTTTGTGACACAGGTGGACACTGACAAACTACTACAGAAATTCTGGTCCTTACATCGCAGAATGAGTAGGAAAAGTACAGGCCAACCAATTTCTAATATTCTCAGCTCGACAGGAATAAGCCTGAAGACCGATGCTGAAAAGGGACATGCATTATATGACTCAGACAGATAAAGGTGACAAAGTTGCCCACCAAGAAATTAAAGACTGTATAATGGGAAGCGACAGAAGAGGCAACATATATTTTGACCTCATATCTGAAAAAGATGTTATGTGCACTTTAGAATTCAGTAGGAACACTGCCCCAGATCCTGATGGTGTAGTCTTTTTCTTCTTTTCTTTGATCCTTAGCCGCCGCCGCCCGTCAAAGCAGTCAGTGGCCATCACGCCTGGTGGCGTCTTGTAGGGCAACAAGAAATTGATTCCACTTTGCTCGGTTGGTGGCCATCCTTCGTACAGTGCCCCAACTCTGGTTCATTCTTTGCATCTCAGCCTCCACAGTCCTCCGCCAAGTTGTTTTTGGTCGGCCTCTCTTTCATTTTCCTTCAGGGGTCCATAGCATAGCTGTTCTTGTGATGGCATCGGGGTCTCTTCTGAGGACATGGCCAACCCAGCTCCAGCGTCTGCCAGCTATGATGGTGTGCATGTCCTCTTGCTTGCTCTGAGTAAGCAGATCTTGGTTGGTGATTGTATTCGGCCAAAAGATTCGGTGAATTTTTCTTAGGCATGTTGTGTGAAAAGATGACAATTTCGACATTTCCTTCTCTGTAACTCTCCAGCATTCCGCACCATAGAGAAGCACAGAAACGATGAGAAAGGAAATGAAAAGAAAGAAAGGTGTACAGTATCACCACATTAAACAGCTGGATGACACAGGCATTAAGAATGTGGTGAGTGATTTCAACAATAGCATACAGAATGCTGAGGTGCCAGAAGAGTGGCTGCATAGTTACCTACGGCCACTTCCTAAACCTGGTAAAGATCCCACACTTCTCAACAGCTACAGAATTATTACAATGCAGAATGTCTGTGGTAAACTACTAGAAAAGATAGTAGCTTGATGTGGTGCTCCTTGAACAACTCCATTGTGAAAACAGACCTCCCAGATATCACTCTCAATGGACAGAAAATTGAACGGCAAGAGAAACTGAAATACCTTGGAGTTGCATTCGATCGCAGGCTCTCGTATAAGTACCATGTTGAGCAAATCACTCTAATATGCAGGAGATGTCTAGCAGCCCTGAAAATAATGGCTGTGGCGCACCTGGAGTAGAGATTACTATTTCTTCTTTATCATCAGCTAATCATATCGGTCATTGAGTATGGGCTGGGAATACTCACGCTGTCAGTAACACAATGTTGAACAACTAGAACGCATTCAAAATGTTATTACATTTAGCAATTTGATATGGACGATGTGTTGGAGGCATCTGTTGGTGAATGCTTGGACATGATATTACTTTTGACATGCCATGTTTCTAAGCCACAGAGTTGGATAAAGTTTACATTTTAGTCTTCTTTTTTGGTCCTTGGCCACTGACTGACAAAGCAATCAGTGATTCTCTTGCCTGGTGACATCTTGCAGGGCAGCAAGAAACTGTCTCCACCTTGCTCAGTCGGCAGCCATCTTTCATGTGGTGCCCCAGCTCTGGTTCATGCTTTGCACCTCTGCCTCCACAGTTCTCCATGAGGTAGCTTTTGGTTGGCCTCACTTTCGCTTTCCTTCTCGAGTCCAAAGCATGGCAGTAGGGTGTCCGTCTCGCAGCAGTTCTTTCATCTGTTGCTATTTCCTTAACGTAATTGTTTTTTTTACATAAACAGGGGTGTCGGCCCTGTGCTAAAACCTCCAACCTGGAGGACCAGGGTGCCAGCTTTAGTCTGACCCCTACCTGTCCAGCATGGTAGAACCTGCCAGGAGTAAAAGTCCTATTGGCATAGCTCTATGGGTTGTCAGGCTTCACAAGCTGCCATACCTCTACAAGGTATAGGCACCAGTGATGACAGCAACATTTGTGTTAAACAGAGTAATTCTATTTATCTAAGCAAGAGCTGCAGAGTTTAATACCAGTTGAAAAGAGCTTAATTTATCCTGAAAATAACATCCTGGTTTGTTCCTCCTCCTGCAGTGATGTTTCACCCTAAATTTAGATGAAACTGCTTTTCTTCAATCATCTGACCTTTGATCTTTATTGGAATTATTTACCTATTTATTTTTTTGTTTTAGTTACATAGCTGTGTTTTCTGCTTCTACTTTCAGTTGGTCTGCTCTTGTATGTCCCGTTATGTGATAAAGGACACAGGTTGTCAGAAGATCCTGTTTGTGAAACGTCTGCATGGATACATTGTATGTTTTCTTATGTTGTTGTTTCATCACTTAGCCCATCCCTTTTTTGGGGGGGGGGGGGGGGGGGGGGAGATGATACAGTGGGGTGAGAGACGAGGGCAAAATTTTACTCCAGCTCTACATTACAATTTTTTTTAGTTTTGTGATCTCTGATAGAAACACAACATGACAGTACCAGGGCACGGCACATGCACTAGATCAGAAACCAATTGTCAACCCATCTGCAATGCTTTACAGCAGCGTTTCTCTAACTTTTTGGTCTCAGGACCCCTTTACACTCTTAAAAATTATTGAGGACCCCAAAGAGCTTTTGTTTATGTGCGTTAAACCATCAGAGAATAAGACTGGAAAAGGCAAATAACATCTTTGATGAACTATGAACATAGTTTTGACCTCGCAGATCCCCAGAGGTCTGCGGACCACACTTTAAGAACCGCTGCTATACAGCATGAGCAGTACACAAGAAAAAAAATAATCATCCATTAGTTACAGATCAGAATTTTTTCACAAGTGACAGGAAACACACAAATCAGAAGTATGGAAGCTTCAGTCTGATCAAGCAAAAGGCGTTTTTTTTTTTTTTGTGTGCATATGATTCAACAAAATTTTAAAATTATTTGATTCAAAATGATGCATTAAAACCCTTTCCAGTCGTGTGTCTGACTGGGTAAGACGATCGATTTTTCCTGTTCCGGTCGAATGTCTTACCCAGTTAGACACAAGATGAAACAACTGGTTTTATGGTCGTTTGTCTTTCCCAGTTAGCCGAGGCATTGTACCATTATTTTATGGCACAAATTTGTGCTGTGAAACAGGAAAACGAACTATTTGTGGTAATAGTAGAACGTAGGGGGGAAATAATGGCATCAACAAGCAAATGTGCCTGGCAAATGACTACCTCCGAAGTAGTGACTTTTCTAGAGGAGACTGATAATAGTGGTAGTGAAAGTGATGAGATAAATATAGATGACAGTGATTTTATATTGGGCGATTCTATAACAGATGATTCCAGTACCAGAGATGAAGCTGGCAGTAGTGATGACAGTGATCGTAATGAAGATGGTGAAAGTGAGGAAGTACCAGCACAATTGGTGAAGTTATCTAATTCAGACTCTTGTTGTGTAAATCATTTACAATTTTCAGTACACAATGCAGGTGTACAGCTTCTTGACTGTGATATTCCTGACAATATTTGTGGTTTCTTTCAATTGTTTTTCACATCATCATTGCTAGAGGAAATAGTCAATGAGACCAACCGGTATGCAGCTGACCAACTGAAAAATAAAACACTGTCTCCACGCTCCATATGGCATACATGGAAAGATGTAACAATTTCCAAAATAAAGGCTTATTTTGGAGTCATTTTGAGAATGGGAATGCAAGAGGGTGGCGTGGTAAAAGAATTTTTTTCTGTAGAATGGATTGATTATATTCCTTTTTATCGGGATGTCTTTTCACGTGAAAGATTTCAGCAGATTCACTGGATGCTGCACGTAGAGCCACCAAACCAGAGTGATGGAGCTAGACAGACAAGAGGCTGTAAAATCACTTATTTCAGGTCGGTCCCTGACACTATTTCAAATAAATAAAAAATGATACATTACTTATGTAAGCTCTTTCTGGTGTGTAGAATATTAGCAGGTGTCGTTTTGGGGTATTTTTTGCCAAAAAATATTCCAACCTGGTAACAGTGGCATGCATATTTTATTTGGTCAGAAAGGGTTAAGAAAATATTATCTTTCCACTTTTTTCTGTTAACTCCTTGACCATGTTGCATGTTAACAGATATCCTAGTTTGTGTATTACATCCCTCACAAGATGTCCATGCATATCCTATTAACAGAAAATGAAAAACACCTACAGAAAATGTTAAGACAGTAGTAAAGTGAAGTAAAAGGACTTGGCCCGAGCAAGAAGAAAACTGTAAGAAAGGTTTTCTCCAAGCAAAGGCCCCTGCCTGAAAGCAATGTAATATTGTAATGATAAATAGGACATTTGAAAACATACACAGTTTCAAATACCTAGGGCACAATAACTACAAGTGATGGAAAATACATCGCTGAGATTACGAAAGATAATATGCCAAGCAATAACAGTATGTCATAACAGGAGCAACATCCTATGCAATAAACCGTTGTCATGGAACTAAAAAAAAGTTCCGTAGCATTATACTGAATCAATTTTTATGTCCTGGACACCAAGTAAACAAATGTAAAATTCACTTGTGGCAGTTTAGATGCAGTTTCTTGGACAAATATTAAGAATCTCATGGACAGAGGAATATAAAGGAGCAGACAGTGAACTGTCATTGAACATGTGATGTGAGACATATGCTCAAAAATGATGTGACCACAAGAAAGATAAGAGGAGAAAAATAAGTACAGGAAGGCAGAAAAGATGATAGATAAGCATGGGAAGAGATCACAGAAGAATTGATGAACAGCATAATAGTTTTAGATTTGTGAAGAGACACATAGCACCTGACGACCTGATATTTGCAGATAAGACAACAAAACTGGTACACAGTGATGCTTTCTTCATCAACTGTTTTGTGTTCTTTTGAAATAACACTACTGGCTTTGTTAATAATTTGGTTTCCGGAGGTCTGATCACTGTCATTGCAGAAGTGTAGTTTCCACTGTAAAAGTGTGCCTCTATTTTGAATGTTTTCACCATCAGATATACGATAGAGGTTGACAATATTTGTGAAAAGCAGAGTGTCAATGGCACAACAGAACAATATTTACGGCCGAGGCATAAATGGTAGGAATCACCAACACTGTGTCACAGAACTACTGCTATTGTCAGTGCTAAATGGCAAATAAATACAAGAACAGGTATTATCTCTAATTATTCATAAACTGAATAGTGCTTGTTTTGTGAAACTGTGTCTTTAAAAACATAGCAGTAAGTATAAATAATTTCAGAATTGGGGGCAGCAGGAAACTTTACCCCAAGTAGCAAGAGAAAAAGCGGCTTAGAACGAAACTCAATTCAAACTTCATGCAGTAAATTACAGTATGTAATTCTCTCCCCCACACACAAATTTCATGAAGACAAATTAGCTGTTCTTACATTAATTTTATTATGACAATATCAACTGAGTTACCGTATATAATGGGCTAAATACACTAATCTCATGAATATAACAGTTTCACAGTATTTTAGAACAGTTGTGTAGTTTATTTGAACACCCACATCAGATATCTTGAGTATAATATACTGTTTAAGGTATACATGTAGAAAAGTAACATGTTAACAATGATTTGAATTTATCTTCACAGTCACTGAAGTGTTAAAGATGACAGTGTTGTTGTATATTCTGAGATTTACAGAAGTACTACCTCCAGCTAATATTGTTCAGCTTATCTTGACATTAACAGTAGTTCTTCAAACTACTTCAGTTGATGAACTTGTCCTGATATTCATTTGAGTACTTATAGTTCCTTAACAGATCTTCACCTCATGATGCTTTATTCTACTGTATGCTTTCTCACAGTTAACAACAACTGCCACAAATGGTGTCTAACAGGTAATAATCTGTCTTGTTTTAGTTAGAAAATACAGTTTAGGTTGCTGCAGTACCAAAACTATACACTTAATTATATTAGAAAGGATACCCGTGTAACTGGAAATCCACTTTTAGTTAGCTTATACACTGGTAAAAACAGTCATAATTAAACAATCACAAACATTAATACAATTTTTTTTTTATGTAGAAAATAAAATCTCACAACATTATATTATCAAAGCAATAAAGATGGATTTAATTTATGGCTGCTCTTTGCTGAGGTTCTCCAGGAACTGTACAAGAGTTCTGGTTGGACGTCCTGAAATGAAAGAGACAAGTAAAAGATCAATGATATGAAGCAGCTGAACCTCGTCTCCAACAGTTTTTGGGCTGCACCTAGAACAGAAGCTATGATGTGGCAGTTATATTTTATATTAAACAGTAAGCACATCTACCACAGTGCAATACTTCTAAGAGATGTCTTCTGAAATGCTGACAAAAATGTGGCTTGTAAGTATGCAGAAGCTAACCAGTTTCAAAAACTAATGGCTTCTTTATGCTTTGGTTATATAAGACTGAATCTAACAAGAGGCCCACTTAAAACAGCTGTGAACTCTAAAGTGGACAATGAGTTCAAATCCTGGCATCCCTTGGGAAGAAGCTAAACAAACCAAATCTGGTGTAAAAAGACCCTATGCTCCACTGAGAACAAAGAGGAATGATAAAGCTGTGAATCATCCAGCTGTACCCGTTTAATGTTCTTCAAAGTGCATCATGAAAACACTGACGACTGAAGGATTATTTTAGATATTCTTGAAAATGGCAAAATCAATAGTGTTGAGCTTTGTGTATGTATAACTTGTTTCATGTCTGTACCACACCAAATGTAACTTGTTTCATGTCTGTATCACACCTAATGTAACATGTTTCATGTCTGTGCCACACCTAAAGTAACTTGTCTCATGTCTGTATCACACCTAAAGTAACTTGTCTCATGTCTGTACCACATCTAAACTAACTTGTTTCATGTCTGTACCACATCTAAACTAACTTGTCTCATTCTGTATCACACCTAAAGTAACTTGTTTCATGTCTGTACCACACCTAAAGTTACTTGTTTCATGTCTGTACCACCCCTAAAGTAACTTGTTTTATTTCATACTACATCTGGGACCCAAAGATGCAGCAATAGTGAATGCAGTCAGCGACCCATAGCTTGACTGCTTGCATCAGGACCAGCAAACCAGAGCTGGTCAAGACCGTACTCCACCTCCACGTGGTGGTCCTGGAAACAGTCTGCAGCAATGCAGTCTGGCTGAGCGAGTACGGATCGCAGAGGGAAGGCAAACCCACTCCCAAAAATGCCGTGCTGAAGTAGGATGTGTCGACCGAAAGGTGCAGATATCACAGCTACGGCGTAAACAGACACAACGCAACCACCGTCCTTTTCAGGGCGAACGAGGAAGAAGGAAGAAGAAATACCACATCTAAAGTAACTTGTTTCATGTCTATACCACATAAAAAGTTACTTGTTTCATGTCTGTACCACACCTATTGTAACTTGTTTTGTGTCTGTACCACACCTAAAGTAACTTGTTTTATGCCTGTACCACATCTACAGTAACTTGTTTTATGCCCGTACCACATCTAAAGTAACTTGTTTTATGCCTGTACCACATCTAAAGTAACTTGTCTCCATTCTTTGCCATGCCCCTAACATGTTTTCATGCTGTATCACACCAATAGCTTGTTTCCATCCTGTGCCACATGCGCCATAGCTTGGTTTCTATCCAGTTCTTTCTCCTCCTCATTTCACTCAACAGTTCTAGATATGATACTATGTATATATCATGTGTATCACAAAGTTTATCCCTAGTATTTTTATTAGCTCATTAGACATTTCATATTTTAAAAATTCTTCAGTAGTGGTTAAGTTAAACAGTGAAAGCTTGATTAAGAAAGCATCACCAATTTGTGTTGTTTGGTCTCCAATGTTTGTGCTGTAAGTTTTCATTTTCAATTCAAAACCAAGAGTACCTGATTCAGCTCTTAGAAGAAGAAAGGCTGCCAAGAGGAAGCAATTAACAAAACAAAATTATGAAAACTGCATTTGATTTGGTCGCTCTTTTATCTGACTTTGTAGGAAAGCCTAAAATTTTAAGTCCACACAAAAGAGCTTAATTCAGAGCTACAGCTGATAAGAGGAATAAGTAAAATTTTTACTCACCTGACATTCCTTTTCCAAGGTAAGGTACATCATCTTTGTTCATCATGACACCTGCCATGTCTAAGTGAATCCATTTGTCAGTTGTTACAAATTCCTATAAATGTAAGAACAGATTACCAGTATTTAGTTACACTGATCTGGTTTTGAAAGACAGCTTACATGCCTTAGTGGCAAATGCATACTGAAAGACCAATGGAACTGGCTGACCAACTCAAACCATTTTCCAACTGAAAAGTTGTATATTTCACTACTAATTTGTTTACAAAGTCAAAACTAATAATGATAAAAATATATACATATAATTTATTATAATTCTATAACAATCCAACATAGTCATCCTACTAACAAACCTACCTGAAGGAAAGCAGCAGCTGTGCAGCTTCCCCCCTCTCTTGTTTTTTTACCAATGTTGTTAAGATCTGCCAGGTCAGAGTCTGTCATCTGACTGGTATAATATTTGAACAAAGGCATTCTCCACATACGATCACCAGTCACTGCACCAGCCTGCACAAATAAGTCCAACAATAAGAATAAAAGGTTCTTGAGGATGTTCTAAATTCTAGGAGTGGGAATCTAATTGTTATACCACATTTAATCATATATAAGATGCCTTTTTTCCAAGATGTGGTTCTCAACTATGGGGGAATGTGTAATTTTATATAATTCCAAACTTCACAAAATATTAATTGGAAAACATTTTTTTTAAAGCAGCAACCAGTGTTTGTGGTACACCCTATGAGACAGCATACCAACTTAACAGTGATGTGTTAGCATCCTGAATAAGCCATTGCACAATCAAATTTTCAGAAGTATTTAGTGTGATCTGTTTATTTATTTGTATACATTCTTCAACACTTGGGTGATCATGTTGAAAAGTCTTATTTGATGCAAGAGTGTAAAACTAAATCAATCATGTTCAAATCTTAGCATAAAGTAAAATAAACACTGAAAAACAATCCAGAATTCTGATGTTGCCAAAACCAATGTTCAAAACTGGAAGGAAAAGAACAAGGCATAGAGCACATGAAATATGCTGCAGCTGTGAGATTACAGTTAACTCTTTCACAATGCAGGTGCAAATAGAATACACAGTAAACTGGAAGAAATTTTCATCTACAGTGTACTGTGTTCTGTGGTATAAATTACATCTATCCAAAACATGTGGGTCATTGTCAAAAATATCCAAGGGTGAACAATGGGACACAGCTAGTGACAGCTGCATAAAATACTCCATGGCATAAGATGGAGTCAGTTTCAATAAACTATTCTGTTTTGGCTTGTTTTTAAGGACCATATTCATTTCACATGGACAACTCCATCAGTGTTCTGATTTCCTTCCTTAGATCACACAAGGGGGATCTCAGCACAGTGCACAAACTCCATAGCACCAGCAATGATCCCAATGTGTGTATAAAGGAAACATTTTATAAATATTGTTGTGGCGGTAGGTTTTCCTAATTTTGTAAATTTTGCCAGGGCAACAGCCGTATGGCATACTCTTTATGATTTCCAACTACAGAGGGATTTTTAACGTGTGCAACTTGCACATGGGACCTCCTATTTTTTCACCCTTATCTGAGAAGGCTAGGCATTCGATCTCACTACTCAGGAGATCAGGGAGGAGTATGACATTATTAGGACCCACTGGTTCTGAAAAATTTCCATCAAATATATTCCTTGTACTGGGAACCGAACCTAGTACCTTTAGAACTAGAAGCGGACACCATACCTCTTAGCCACTCCGACCCCCCAAACTACTATTCTATGTACAAAGTAAAATGATTTAGGCAAGTAAAATAGAATGAAAAAATGTCTCCCCCAATTTAAATTACTGAAAATGGGCCATCTTATATCATTATAACACGTATTTAGCAAAGATCTCACTTCCTTTCCTCCATTTTTGTCCTACAAGGCTGTATCCTTTTATCTGAAATCCTTGGAGATAATTCTGGTTCAGAAACTGGATTTTTTTCAGTTTTCAGATTTTGCTCAAATCACACTTGCAAAGTAGCCCAAAATATGTTAACAAATAGCCTAAAGTAGCCAGAAATCACCCAAACTGTGATCAAAAATAGTCCAAAGTAGCCAGAAATCACCCAAGTTGTGATCAAAAATAGTCCTAAGTAGCCAGATACCACCCAAATTGTGATCGAAAATAGCCCAAAGAAACTTTAAATTTACAGAAAATTTTGATTTTTAGACAGAGCGGTAGTAAGGTTTATATTACCTTTTTTCAGTTACCTAACAAAACACTACAGCAACACTGAAGGAAACTGTCTCACTTAAACATTTAACACTGTACACATTTTACAAAATCTAAATACAATGAACTTCTCAGCTGCAACTGTGCAAGATACGAAGCTTATCAAAAAATATGAAGCGATTCTTACACTCTGCAATTTTTTCCATAGCGGCTGGTTTTTTGTATAGGCAGCAGTGGCAGATGCACCTAAGGCAACCATTACAGCTCCTGCAAAATAATCATTGTAGCATAAAAAAAATAATAAAGGCAACTAAAACAAAGAAAATTTGATTGAATAACATGTGATACTGTGAAGATTAGATGCATCAGACATTTAACAAGAATTTGTAGAATAAATTAGTAAGAATGTTGAAATGCCATTAAAAAAATTCCCAACACCCCTAAATTGATGTGAGAATTTTTGTCAGGCAATGGACAGTACTTCTCTCCCATTGTGAATAAATGTTTGCACCTCTGAAAAACAAAAGAAACATTGACTGAATGTACTGGAGAACTGTCACCATGTTTCTTTGAACTGCTAAGCAAAATGTTTTTGGTCTCAGGTAGTTCCGGGGGGGGGGGGGAAGACAAAGAAAGAATTGGACTACTGCACCCTTAGGCATGTGGTACAAGCATCATGTAAAACAAACTGTCACAGAAACCACCTATACAAGAACATGTGAATGCTTGGTGCTGACTTCCTGCAAGAGGACCAGCTGCAGTGATGGCTCCATTCTCCACAAAAGAAAAGATGAAAATGGTTTGGTTATTTTCATTTCATATTTTGTGATTTAAATAATATGATTATGCTACACACATAACAAAACATGGGAAATACGTTAAACATTTCTGACATTAATTTATGGGGGGGGGGGGGGGATACTTGTTGCGGACTTTTCTTTGATTAAGTGGACCAATATTATATTTTGTGTTATGTACTGTTAATTCATCTGTTCTGTCATACAACATGTATCGATTCTTTTGCCGCAACAGTGGATTCGTTGGCAGTTCGTTTTATGTTTTAATACAAACGTTTCTTTAATAAACTTCTTAGGTATTCATCCTGTAGTGTTGGATTAATTCAATTCTTGTTTGACCAATACATTGAATGTATATATATATATATATATATATATATATATATATATATATCACAACTATGTCAATATTATATTTGGCATTGCTCGCCAGGCTCTATCAGCCTTACATATTCTACCCGCGATCGTACTTCACGATTTTTGCATTTAATAATTATTGCAGTTAAGAATACCGACTTATATAACTCCGGACTCAATGGTCCTTACACATTATAACTTTATTGCTTTACCAGCATTACATCTACGATTATACACTATCATAAGTTAGTGGCCATGCCACATATTCCAAAACACTGCCATAAGGCTCGAAGGCCACACACAGACTCTACGTAACTAAGTCTAACGCGTCATGCATCACCACATGTGAACTATTTCATTTCGGTCTAGTGAGGTGTTGCATGGTGCGACCATCTGAATCAAGTTCAAACCAAAATGCTCGCTGACCATGCAACAATCCTCAACAATACTATGTATTCGTAAGAGGCCTCCATAGAAAGGGGAAACAATCTATTGAATTAATCAGATAGGTTAAATAAAGCAGCTCGTGCCAACCTGTCAGCGTTGCAATGTCCAGTATCAGTCTTGGCTTAAATGTTTCAGCATAGCACAAAGCATCAGCCAGAATCAAGCGACCCTCAGCATCAGTGTTGTCCACCTAATTAATAAAAGCATGATGAAATGTTTAACATAGTGCAATTACTTCTCCATACCTGTATGGTTTAACAGTACAGCCAATCCTCGCTATTTGCGTGTTCCGTATTCACTCATTCGCGCAAGATAAAGTGTAACCCATTTTTTTGCCATTCACAGGCACCTCGCAGTAGGCGAAAAATTCCAGCAAGGAGAGGCTGCTTCCTTGTTCTCGTGGCTTTAGTTGTTTACACGTGACTTTGTCGAGCATCTTTTCATCCATGTGTTTGCAGTTTTAAGCTGCTTTTGATTATTTTTGTAATTAATAATGGCATCCAAGCGCCCTCATAATCCCATCACTCACTATGTGTTTTCTTTACATATTTTCAATGTTAATTAAACTTTCTTTATTTATTAATTTTAAATGTTCTGTGTAAATGTTTTCAATGTTTGTTCTCCAGGGATTTTTAATAATGTGTGTGTGTTTGCATGTGGATGTGTGAACGAGTAGTGACAGTGTGAGTGAATGGGTGAGTGAGCGAGTAATGGTACACCAAACGATTGTACATACTGTATTGTCACAAGGAAAAGAGTGTATAAAATGAACAGTATAATAAATGAGCTGTTTTTTACAAGAAGGGTACACGAAATCATGAGTTTATCCAGTCAGAAGCAGTAGTGTATGGTGAACAGGGTCCTGCAGGAACCTAACCCCCTTTTCCCCATAGGATCAATGGTTCTGTATTCGTGGATTTCCATATGCATGGGGTTTTGGTTTTCAAGGAACCTAACCCCCGCGAATAGCGAGGATTGACTGTATTTAATAGTTTTTTTTTTTTGTGCGTGTTCATTTTCATGTATGTACAGTCATTTAAACATTTTGTATGGTTTTTTATTCCCAAAATTTTGACTGAAAATAAGCATTTAGTTCTTACTGTTCAAGTTGTTTTACCCAAATTTGTTTTTTTTTTAAAGCCATGCAGTTTTGGTATACTTTTTACAATGAAATTTCACCAAGGTCAGTTCGCAGAAGCAACCAATCAAAGCCTAATTTAAGAGTGATCGTGTATGTAATTTCATTGATTATTCGATTTGTATGGAGGTGTAACTAATTGAATCAAGAATTATGGTGGTACATGCCAGATTTCCCACAAATTTCTATCAATGCATTGGCTGATTAAGTCACCAAGTTGGTACGTTCATAACTAAAGATCCGGAGATGCAGTAATAAGCAGAAAGTAGGTATTTTGTTGTTTTTTCTTTTTTAACATACAATCTCAGTCTTTGTCTCACATTACTATTTGTGCAAGCTCAAAACAAGGTTAGGGCTAAGGGCAGTGTTGGAGAGTATTTTCTGGTGCATTTCTAAGATTAAAACCTAACTCTAAATCCTAATGCTGTTTCCAGCATTTTGTTTTCCTTTTGTAAATAATTTGTGGTAATAAATCTCACAACAGTAATGGAACGCCACAGGCGTACTCAAAGTATCTGACACCTGGGGTGGATCCTAACTTTGGCACCCTTTCCCCCACAAAGAAACACAAGGGCAAGTATATTTTTAACAGTAAGTACTATCTCAAAAGTGTCCGATGGCACCCCCCTGCTGGCTGTCATCTGGGGTGGACCCCGCCAAGTGCGCCACTGGCTAACGCTAATCTTAACCCATACACCTTACCCTTTGCTGAGCTTTTTTTTCTTTCCTCTTGTCCGGTGTCCTCCGTATTTCTAACTAACCAGTGCCTGTTAATTACCTATATTTATTTATTTACTACTCACAGGTCTCAGGTTTCCTTACTTATTTATTACCGTTTTATAATAATTTTAAATCACCATTGTGATAATACTTTTAAAATATCAGTGAAAATTTAAACCATTTTCCCCAGCGATACAATTTAAGCCATTCTCCTTACCTGTATGGTTTTGCCATTCATAGCTGTGACCACGTCTCCAGGTTTGGTGGCTTTGCCACTTGGTAAATTTTCACACAAAGGGATCAGACCTATACAAAATTATTAAAGTTATTAGATGTAATTAAATGAAACTTCATTGTAGCATCATCATTCTAATAATATTTTTGTTTAAATAATAATTTTCTGCCACAAAATTAATGTTATTTACAAATTACATGGCTGCAATTTTTATGACTTACATACACATATACACCCACATGCCTTTCCACACATTCAAAAGATACAGACCATATTCTTTACAGTTCTGATTTAGCAAAAATAACACATTTTTTTGTTTATACTGAATGGAACAAATGGTCTGACCACATATTCAATGGCTTCAGTTTTGCTGTTTTTGCTACACTGCAGCTAAAGAAATATAGAACACCATTGTTATCATCATGACAATAATGTGAAATTCAGCTCCACCGAATTTGTAAATACAAATTTGACTTCTGAAGATCAATGCTGCCTCAAGTTTTAAAGGGACAAAAATGGGGGGAGGGGGGAGAGAGAAGAAGCTTTTGCTTGGGTTCCCACAGTAGTCAACTCATATCTACAGCTCACAACCTTCACTAACTTATCAAGCTTACATTTTCAGTAAATAGTAACATTTAAAAAAAAACAATTGACTGATGTTGGAAGAATAAGTCAACTAAAACAAATGTATGAGGTATGTAACATTCCCAGATGAACTTCAAATCTTGTTACCCTTCACGTTGATAGGAATCCCTAGAATAGCAGCTGTCTGAATACTACTTGCAACACATGCTGCCCCACCCATGTCTGCTCTCATTTTGTCCATATCAGCAGATGGTTTAATGGAGATACCACCGCTGTAATAAACACAATGGAAACTATGAGCAATTGTAACTCATCAGGAAGCGCACATTCACAGCAGGAACTTTAATATTGTTTGGTTAAGTAATGTCATCACTTACAGATCTCTGCAATGGTTTAAAATAGTACTGATAATAAGAAACATGGTAACAGCTGTACTTGGAAAAAGCAGTGTATCTGAAGTTTTCAAATGTTAAATCCTTTAGCAAAAATCTTTTTAAATACATTTTCAGAAAATAGAATTAACGGTTACTTGAAGCACCTTTGAAGTTTGTATAACATTCAAAAAACAATTTTTTTGAAAATATGAAAACCTAAAAGGTGTATTCTGTCAATGGATTTTATTATTATTTTTCTTAAAAATAATGTTGTGTCTAGTGACATCTTCCATGTCTTAAAACCGATACTTGGCATCATATAATATTTTAAAAAAATGAAAACACTGATATTCTGAACTAGGAATTACTAAAATATTTTTTATCCAGCATAATAGCATGCTCCTATGTATAAATAACTGAAACATTTCACTTTACATGCATATTCTGACCTGTCAAAAGTTATTCCCTTGCCCACAAAGACAACTGGTGGATCTCCAGCCTTTCCACCCTGGTAATCAATTTCCAGAAACTTAGGTGGCTCCTCAGATCCTCTAGTCACAGAAAGGAAGGATCCCATTTTCATAGACTCTGCCCAGGCTTGGTCCCTAAAAATGTAGCATTTATTTTAAACTTTAGTTTTCTTACCCTGTCCTGCTGACTGTTCAGAGTCAATTTAATTTTACTTTTGCACATATGACTTGGATTAAAGAATTTTATTTGCAGTAGATCTGATATAGCAGAGATATTTCTGGCTACTACATACTTATATTCCAGAGGACGTTCAGTCTTAATAGCTTGGATACCTTCACATGTTGGCATAGAGGGAAATGAAAAGGCAGATAAAGAAACCAAGAAAGGTAGATCTGATAAAAATCTAATAAATGTAGGGATGAGTAAAGCAGAGATTAAGAGCTTAATTAAAGAAATAATAACAGATGAATGGAAAGCAGAGTGGGATGAAAAAGAAAGACATGCATATAAAATATTCAAGGTTCTTACCAGAAAATGTCACATATCTAGGAAATTAAAAAATTCCCAGTAATAAGAAACCTCAGACTACAGCTGGGAAAAGGCTATTTCAGAATAGAAGAACCTTACTGTACAGGATGTCTTCAACACAATAATATAGAACATTTCTTGTTAAAATGTAAGAGGTATGAATAAATGAGAATCCCAATATTCGATTATTTGCTGGCATCAAATTTACCTATAAAAATAGAAGAGGTGTTAAGAATAGACAGACATACTGCATAATATAATCAAACAGTTTTTATCAAGAACAAAAGATAAAAAAAAGTAATTGGGAAGGTGAAGGTCTGATGATGTTCTTACAATACAAATGACTTATGGCAAGTGAAAGTCAATTAAATATATAATTGGAAACACCAGGCCTTTATACCCCTTCCCCTATTAATTTTGTTTGGTTCTGTTTTATCTCGTTTTTGTTCGTTTGGTTTTTTTTTTTTTTTTTAAACATACAAGCAAAACTGGTTATTTTGACTTGCCGTATTTACAGTGATTTGACAGATGTGATGCCACTTTCTCGCATCGGCAGTTATTCATCTTATTTTGAATTGAAAACAATATATACATCCTAATTATAACCCATCAGAGGGTGAAGGGGATATTTTTCATCATTAAATTAAAACCAAACAAAAAAAGTTACTTGACAACTGAAAGCGCTATAACAGGAAGTGGTCCTTACAACATCGGTTTTTAACTAGAATGACATTTTTTATGTACTATCATGTGGCAATGACTGCTTCCGAGAGCTAGAAACACAAAAGCCACTTAATTTGAAATCGGTATGAAAGGAGACAGGTGACTGATAGCCTAGTATTGTCTGTCAAAAGAGGTTTAAACAACACAGCCCAGACAACAGCTATTTTAGACTATGTATAGTTTGATGGTAGTTGCGGAGTTGTCTTCAAATCTGTCCTAACGAGTCTTAAGTATCTAAGTACAAGTCTCAAGTTGTGTTGCAAGTCTCTTAGTGCAAGTCTCAAGTCCCGAACACTAGCTTTCAAGTCGAGCCTCATTTTTTTAATCTAAAACGATTAATAGCCACAATCGCACTTTATTGGCCAATGGATATATAAATAATAATGAAAAATAATAATATCTAGTTTTAGTATTTTCTAACTGTCTCATTTATTGGCTGTGTTTTATTTGATCAAAGTTATTTTTCAGTATTACATTTAGCAATATTATCTTCTCAACCATAATTCCTCCCCCCCAACCTACAACATTATGGATGGAATAATACACTTGATCAGCATTAAATCTCATGAGTTGTTTTTCTGCCAATATTATTTCTACATGGCACAAAGAAAAATTTTAACCCCGAGGTCCAGAGTGTTATGTTTTCATAGTCGAGGAATATTAATGTTTAGACTGTCTCGCCTAGGTTTGTCTAACAACAGATCAATTATGTCTGATAAATTAAAGGAAATGTTATGTTTGCACAATGGAATTTTTGTCTGGGTAATATTGCTTTAAACAAAGCCATTTTTCGGCTTCTCTTTAGTTAAAAGTGCTTTGTGAACGAGGACGGCGAGTCTATTTGCCCAAATTGGCAAGTCTCGAGTTGAGTCGCTAATATCTACATATCAAGTTAAGTCGCTGTGGTGACTTAAGTTTGACTCGATTGACTCGAGTTGACAACACTGGGTCTCCCACACCTGACTGGCAAACCATACATTTATAGTCATTTGTTCAGCCACATTAGCATCCTCAACATATGTGTCAAGGTTTGTAACATTTACATATTATGTACATGAATGTACAAAAAGAATACTGTATTTCTAAACCATGAACCTTTGTCATATGCAATTTTTACAGGTTGATTTGTGACAATAATAGTAATAATAGTTTAGTAGCCTGAAGCATAAGCACATAAATTTTATGATCTCAATGACTTACATTTTTCTGACACAAATGATTTAAAAAAAAAAAAAGGGTACTGCCATGTTCTCTCAATAAATCATTCTTTACTCCAAGTCAGCTAAGCCAAACTAAAATGTGTTGAGAAAACTGAATCCCCACAACGACAAAAAGCAATACCAACACAGTTACTAACTTAACAGTAATCAAGTTATTTTTTTGTATTATTATTTAAAATGTTTTTTTTTTAAACTTGTGTGTTATCTATTTGCATTATTTTCATGCACTTTGTTTTCAGGTATAAACGTTTAATATTATTTATATATGCTAATAGGTACTCATTTAGGACTACTGTACTTAACTGGTCACAAAATTGGCATATTTTGTCTTTTTTGACCATGCATGACCAGGACAGTGCAACCACACCAGTTCCTAGAGGGTTGAGGCCTCTATTTAAGTTCTTCATCGCAGTCATTCATTTAGGACTTTCTGAAGCAATGACTAGGAATACAGCACAATAACTGCTTTGGTTAATGTAGTTTTATTAAGCTATCTCAGAGTTGAAGTAGCTGCCTTTAACTCCATTCTAATGTTGGAAGTTGTTATCACATCAGCCTGATCTGTTCATTGACAACTTAAACTCAATAAATTATGAAACAGTTTAACAAAATATATTTTGTTAAACTGTTAACAAAAGAATCTGAGACACACTAGCCCTTCACACTTTGTACTAAACCGTGCCAACGCCGTATATGTAAGAGCTGTCCGTTTGTACTCCAAACTCAGTCAGTTACTTTTCCGAAAGGCAAATTTTTAATTTGAGTCTTTCACGTACGAATGAATTTAAGCTATCATCTGCAAGAGGTGTGGCATTACTTATATTGGCGAAACGGGCAGAGGTTTGGCAGACAGGTTTCATGAGCACTTAAATGACATTTATCATGGCAAACCTACACCTGTGGCTCTTCATTTCAATAGGCCTGACCATTCAGGTAATTCGGATATAAATGTTACTGCCCTACTTTTTTGCGTGGGTGATGATAGCATTCGCTTTTCCTTGGAGAATCGCCTCATTTTTCAAATGGGCAGTCTATCTCCAAAAAGCCTTAATGTCCTGCTTCATTTTGCCTAAATTCTGGTCCATTTTTCATACTTCTTTATTTCTTCCGCCGTCGTTTTTCCAATCTATCTTTTTATGTTTTTGTTTTGTTTTGTTTCATATCCTTTTTATTTGTTGCTATCTTATACGTCACTTCCTTGACGTTATCGGACAAGCCATCCTAGTGTATTATTTTAAGATTATAGCTAAGTGACTTTTTTCTTGTGTTAATAGTTTTGTTCATGATCTTTTTACGTTTCGTTGATTATTTACTTTCTTGTTTAGATATTTCTTTCAGGTTTTACGATTTTCTGCATTAGTATTGTTCTGTTTTCGCTCATCATCGTTGTTGTTTACTTTTTCCATCTGCTTGTATCACTCATTTGGTGTATCATCGTATGTTTTTGTAGTACCTATATGTAATTCTTGTCCTCGTCACCTGTTTGTAACTGTGGCTGATGAAGGGTAAAACCCAAAACGTCCCGTGTTTCCTGTGTACCGTTAACTTGTAAAACTGATTTCAGACGTTCTATTTTTTTTTATTTATATATTTGTAACAAAATAAACCTTTGACTGGAATCCAAAGGGGAAGAGAAGAGTGAAGAAGTCAAGAGAAATAAGTGATGAATGGTATAAGGGGAAGCCAAAACAACTGGAAGCTCTTGAGCT
Organism: Oreohelix idahoensis; assembly: GCA_024509875.1. Lineage (NCBI taxonomy): Eukaryota > Metazoa > Mollusca > Gastropoda > Stylommatophora > Oreohelicidae > Oreohelix > Oreohelix idahoensis. Next base: position 325,219 of record JAMPIV010009310.1, on the reverse strand, counting down.
AAGCAGAAGGGGATAGCTGAAAACAGAAATTAGTAGTGAGCAACAACTGCAGTCTAGTTCCATAGGAAACAAAAACAAAACAAACAAATGATTTAAGATGAATACATATTGTTTTTTCCCATACCTAACAATAACTGTACACTTTGGAAGTTTGGAAATACTTTTTGTGATTTCTTCACAGAAAACTGTAGGGGTCATCAAGTTTGCTGGTGTCTCTTTCAAACGTCTGGCAAAATTCTGTCCCTGGGCTAATGACAACCCTCTTGACCACTTTGAACTGATAATAGAGCTGAGGAAATAAGTTCCTACTGGTTTCCATTATGTCAAAACATGAACTTGTCTGACATCATCAACAATAGTTCTAAAACAAAATAAAATTACAAAATCAGATAAACATAATTTATTTTAAAATATCCAATTACACTACAAAATATGACTTCATGGTAAATTATGTAGTAGGTAAATAACACAACAAAGTTCAACCACAATCCCTTAGCTCTGCTGAATGTTTGCCCATATTTGGGTGTGATGGCCATAGAGAAGGTTCCGTTGGGTATGTCTTTCATTGGATTGAGTTTATTTCCCTTCATGTTTGTCTCATTACTCTCATGTTTTTCTCAGTCACTCTTCTACATGTATTTCCAGGTCCTTCCTTCATCTCTTCCCCTAGGGGTTCCATGTTGGTGACTGTTGTAAGTACTGAAGCTACATAAACAACATCAAGTATCAACTTTTGACATTATTTATATATGATAATAGTTACTAATTTAGGACTACGGTACTATATTTATTATCATTACTCTTCAGTTCCCTGTGAAGTACAAGCCTTTAAATAGTCCATGCCAAGCTCTCCTGTCCTGTGCTGTCCATTCAAGTTATTTCAATGTCGTCTCTATTTTTTTAAGCATCTTTATTTCTCCGTGTTTTTTTTTTAAGTCTCCCACTATTTCTTGTACCCTGGGGATTCCAGAAAAATGACTGCCTTGTAATGCTATCAGCTGGTTTCCTTAGTGTGTGTCCTATCAAATGTCAAGGTCTGCATCAAAGACAGGCTGCAATGTATCCTCACTGTCTTCTGTCTCTTGCATCTGACAGGCTCATCCTGTCCATTGCTTGATTGTTATCATCCAACTTTTAGTGATGTCTTCCTCTTGCTCATTCATCTTCAAATGTTCCTTCTGTATGGTTTTCAACTAGTGTCTCTTTCCATGTTCACAATATTTTATTTGTCCAATTTTTATCAAGCTATTAATTCTCTTTTACTTCCTAGATTTTCTGGGACTTTTTTTAATGTTATATTCTCTTTCCATGAAATGCACCTTTTTCTCCTAATATTCAAGGGCTCACATCTTTCTTCTAACTGTCTGTAAGCTGTCCACGTTTCTGTGCCACAGAAGTATGGAGTATATACATATGGAGCATATATGATTCCTGATTACACCTATTTTTTTTAATTTTTAAGTAATTTTTTTGAATCTTATATCTAATGTTGTTGAATGGAACTTAGGCCATTCCTACTATTTTTTTTTAAATTTATGTTTCATGTAAATCATTCTCTGTTATTATGTACCCAAGATATGAGAAACTTTTGATGTGTTTTAATATTTCATTCTTATTTTTAAAGTTGGATTCTAATTTGTTTTGCTAATTATCACAGCTCCTGTTCTGGCAGCGTTAATGTTCAGTCTATATTCATGACTGATGTTGTTTGCGTGGCTTGCAATTATTGTTTGTTTTCTACCACAACTGTATCATCTGCACATGTAAGTACATTTATTGATCTTCCATGGATGTTTAGTCATGGCATTTCTCCGATATTTTCTGTGTAGATTTTAAATAGGCAAGAGAACAATACCTCTTATTGTCTCGTTAGTCTTTTTATGTCAGTAAACGGTTAAATTCTTGGCAGATCTAACTGTGGCAGTCTGTTCCCAGTACAGGTTACTAAGTAGTTTTATGTATTTTCCAACAAGGCCTTTTTCTTTATGGCATTCAATTACTTTATTATTATGAACTCTGTCAAGAGCCTTCTTGTAGTCTCTGAGACATACATAAATACTTTTTAGGATCTTTATACATATTTTTGGCTAATATTCTTACATAAAATATTGCTTTTCTTGTTCCAGTGTTTTGCTGAAAACCAAACTGTTCATGAACTTCCACTGTCTACTTTACTTTTTATTCTCACCTGTACGATCTTTAGCAATATTTTAATTCCACGACTTATCAGACAGATCATTCTAAAGCCTGAACATTCTGTCAGATTAGCCCCCCCCCCCCCCCACTTTTGTTGTTGTTGTTGTTAAGCAAAACTATAAAGTAAAGATTGTTGCCTTCAGGTCACATGGTATACGCCCCATACTGTAAATGTAGTTCCTGGGGATCTCCAAAGAAAGAACAGGACTACTGCACCCTCAGGTTATGTTAAACAAGGTGACTAATACAAGGTCGCCGCAGGCGACCTTTGTCTTTACTGACTGTGTGTGGTACACCACTCTGAGTGGAGACCTCCCAGTACCAAAGACTGCTGTGCCTGTCTTCAGATTTGCTCCTTTCCTCAGACCTACGGGTCTTGAGAGTTCCTCTATAAATGCCTTTGTGCAGATGAGGAAGGACATCCCTCGAAACCTTCGGGTATATGAGGCTCTGTCCATTTTGGCTGGAATGACGTCTCGATAGTTCGAAGGTTTTATAGCGAATATGAGTACACATGAGGGCAAGTTCGGGCACAATGGGCTAATCACCTGTTTGCCAAGTCACTTCGATTACATGTCCGCCCATGGGCCTTGTGCACTGGGGTACCCTCTACACCTCGTTTCACGGGGTAGAAGAGGTTCCGATTATGAGATGATGACTAATACGAGGGCAGTGCTTGGGGCTGGCAACCTCATCATGTAAGACAAATCACCCACCACTACAAGAGTATGTCAATGCTTGGTGCAGGCTTTCTGCAAGGGAACCAGCTGCAGTGGTGACCCCAAGGAGAGCAAAGAAAAATGATGAAGGTCCACTAGGGCTACAATCATTTATACTTTTATGTTGTTCATGCCCCACTGACTTTCCTGTTCTCCTGATAATTATCATTTTCTCACCTGAAATGTTTGGGCCTTCATTAATATGTGGTGACTGTTGCCTCTACCGTCCTCGAATAGTTCTTATATATCTCTGCCCATCTATCCGATACATCCTTCTCATCAAACAAGATTTTCCCATTATTGATTCTGATACAGCCTCTTTTTTGAGCTAGCATTCTCTTACTTTATTTCTTCAAACATATCTCTTGTGCTGTGTTTTATCACCATGGCTTCTACTTCCTTGCATTCTTGCATTCTGTTTCTATCCACAGTTCTGCTTGACTTTAAGTTGTATTTCTATTGTTCTGTAATATGTGGTGTTTTTTGCTGTCTACTACCATTTTACTTTTGTCATCCACACTCCTCTTCTGGCAAATTTTTGTTTGCTGATTGTATGTTTATTATTAAACACTCATTGTCTGCTTTCCTCTCTTCTGGGGTTTCTCTATTGTATTACTTTATGCTTCTCCCAGTAAGCTTACATATTTACTTTTTGACTTCCATAAGACATGTTTCCTTTATTCCTGGCTACTTCTGTGCTGATATTTCTGCCTGGAGTTGCTTATTTTTCTTGTTTTCTGCATTTTTGAACATATATAAGGCCACAAAAACTCACTCATCACCAGACCCTTCAGTGTAAGAGTAAACATCAACTGCTGGCTTTTTCTTATCCTGCTGTTTCAGCTCATCATAGGAGAACAAAGACAAGAAACTTCCTTCAGCAGCAGCTAAGGGAAAAAAAATAATTTATGACAATTAAAAATTAACAAAATCTATGTAATAGCATAGTTCTGTTATCTGAGTAAAATCATTTAAATCTCATAATCTTTTATACTGACCAATGCATGTTACTGGAAGCAGGTATCTGTTTTAGTCTGTGATCAGATGTATGCTTTAATTATGTTTATGTCTCTGCTTTAATGTTAGGACTTTCAAGGGATGATACATGTGTAAACATGGGGGGGGGGGGGGGGGGGTTATGGAAGAGTTTATTGGATGAAAACTACTACTTTGTAACATGTGAGAATTAGTTTAGTTTAAAACTGTGGTGTGTCTGAGGTAACTGCTGTGTTTTGAATGCAAGATTCAAGTTTGCTTGTGAAAAACTAGCAACTGTTGGGAGGACTAAAATCTTTGCTTTTTGCATATGTTCACTTCGTAAAAGATGAAAGCTTGGTTCAAGAGCTATTATTTGCAAGGCAACTAGTAACAGATACAAAAGGGGAGCCAATATTTCGCGTAGTTGAGAAATTTTTCAATGAGAAGGACATTCCGCTTACTAACATTGTGCAACATATCGGGCCCCATTAATGATAGGTTGTTACCGCGGGTTTATCACTTGCTTAAAAGAAGCTGTACCTGGTATTTTTAGAATACACTGTGTAATTCACAGACAACATCTTGTCACAAAAAATCTAAGTGATTGGCTTCACAGATCATTAACTCACAAGACTGACAACCTTAACAATTATGCTTTTGTATTCAGGTCCGTCTTTCAGGCTGTGTTAGGAGTTGTTTCATTAAGTGTTCACTTCTGCTCTAGTTTGTGTTCTGGCTTGTGTTTTATGTCCAGGTCTCTGTTTAATTTTTTGTTCAGGAGCTCTGTTTAATTTTATGTTCAGTTCTGTTTTTTTTTTTGCTCAGGTCTCTGTTTTAGTCTGCTTTCAGATCTCTGTTTTGGTCTGCTTTCAGGTCTCTGATTTATTTTTTGTTCAGGTATCTGTTTCATTTTTTATTTTTCCAGGACACTGATTAATTTTGTGTGTGTTCAGATCTCTGTCTTAGTCTGTGTTAGGTTTCAGTTTCTGTGTGTGCTTTTGTCTCTGCTTCATGCATGTAATTGTGTTAAACATAAGTTATACCTGAAGTATGATTATGAAACTTACCCTCTGCATCTCCACATGGTTCCACATAAATTTTCATCTCCCCAACATCCCGCAAATTCAGAACAGCATCTGAAATAATATTTCTGGTGTAGTGAATGCTTAAAATGAAGTAAATAACCAATGGAGAAGTAAATTTGTAATGATTTCAGTAATCTGCATGGTAAGTTTCACTTTCAGAAACATGTTTCAAACTACCCCCACTCTCAGTATACTGAACTTAAAACTTAGGTCACAATAATATGCTCTGGAGATCTGAGATAATGTTTTAATGAACTATTTCTGAATGGACTATATTACTTTGTGAAAACTATGTAACTGGACAGCTCCTACTGCAGCTGTGCCAAAGCTCCTATGACACTGTCAGAATTTAAGAAATTTAAAGCTGCAGTTAATCAGCCAGTCCAAGCCAAATAATATTCTTAACATCGACATGAAGAACTTTTCCAGAAGCTCTAAAATATGGCAAACTGCTCTTACAAACTCACTTATGTTCCTTAAGCACATTTTGATTTTTTTATACGCTGCTTTTGTTTAGTCCTGCAGCTATCTATGGTTTTCATATTTTTCCATTGCCTTTCATAGTTTGTCTCTATTTACTCAAAGCAGAACAAAAGCACACAAAAACTTTCTCCTGACCATAAAGGTATTATTAACTTCTTGTGTTATTCCACTGTTTTGTTTTCACTAAATTGCCTTAATGTAAATGTTATATCTCTGTACTTGTTTCCTTTCCTAAATTCAAACTGTGCATGGCAAAGGTGCTTGGCTAAGTATTGGTTCTATACTGGCTTTATTTTTTTATTTGCGTACGCACACTATTACTTGAGGCGAAATCTCAGGTTAGTATGTCTAACCTGAGACTGATGTTTACGTGAGTATCCCTTTTTTTTCTTGTACAGAGACAGGTGTCCCTCGCCATTCAGGCAGATACTTGCCGATTTCGGAGGTACCCATTAAAGCTGGCTCGGCTCAGGAGCTGCCAGTCCCTGGTCGATGACACTCCTTCAAATGTTCTCGCCAGGGCTCGAGTTAATCCAGTCCAAACCCGGTCGATGAAAAATCTTCAAATGTCCTCGCCCGGGTTTGATCCTGGGTCATCCGGTCGCCAGCGCGGCTCCCTACTGGCTTTATATATTGTTCTATAATTTGTGCAATTATTTTTACAAAACGTCTACACAGAGAAATGCCCGTATCCAGTATCTTGGTACTGCTCTTTCTTTTGATGTTTTATTAAATATTTTCAATAGCAGCTTTACTATCGTTTACTCATCTATGTCTTTATTGTTTGCTGACCAGGATGTGAAGGAATTCACATGAGAGCAGTATGAGTTCCAAGGTTAGACTTTTTACCAAGACCCTGAAGCACTTCCATGTATGATGCATCCGAGAAACGATGCCAGGTCAGGGAACAAGTAGCCACACCAAAATGGCCTAACGTGAACCCAGAATTGCACAATATGTTTGGGGACTCACTGGAGCCACAGACTCCAAATTTTACTTGCTTGGCTGCATGCAGGAGGATCTCACAATGAACAGATGACAGGCAAGAGGAGCTGGGAAGTGGCTCTGTGCAGGATGTGATGATTTCTTGGGAAAGCCCAGCATTTTAGCCCTGCATATTTAGGAAGCCCCCATGGATGGTGGTAAATGCACAGTATGCAACCCACCCCCCCCCCCCCCCCCCCCCCCCCCCCCCCCCCATCCTCAGCTTCCTCAGCTTGAAACCAGATGTGAGGATTCCTTGAATGCATATCAAGCCATGACAGAGTACCCTGGAAAGAAACTGGAGCTCATGACTTAAACTCTACAAGTTTCAGAAAGGCCATAGGAAAAGCCTAGATCTAACATACAGTTAATGCTATGGATTGTTCAACTGGGCAATGGCCATGAAAGAGCGACAAGCTCTGCAGCTGTACTTAAACAAAAACATACCATAAATTCCTGAACTTTATGATTAGGGTATTTTATTTTAACAGTGCATATTATTAATTAGTTCTTAGTGAAGCCTTTTGGTCAAATACCATCACCAACCAAGAACTACTTATTCGGAGTAACCAAGAGGACATGCACACCATCAAAGCTGGCAGACGCTGGAGTTGGGTTGGCCACGTCCTCAGAAGGGACCCTGATGCCATTACAAGAACAGCTATACTATGGACCCCCGAAGGAAAGCGAAAGAGAGGCCGGCCAAAAACAACTTGGCGGAGAACTGTGGAGGCTGAGATGCAAAGAATGAACCAGAGTTGGGGCACTGTATGAAGGATGGCCACCGACCGAGCAAAGTGGAATCAATTTGTTGTTGCCTTACAAGACGCCACCAGGCGTGATGGCCAATGACAGTCTGCGGCTAAGGATCAAAGATGAAGAAGAAGTAAAACATAGTTATCAGAAAGGGCTCCTAAGTCAGACAGGTCATGGCGAATAGTACTGCATTCCAATACTCATGCCCACAGCTCTATGTGGCTCTTGGCCAAGAATAATAAGAAAACAGGACAAAATTCAGACAGCATTTTTTGTGAACAGAATATGAAGAACTGCATTAACTATGTAAATAGGATTTTATATATATATATATATATATATATATATATATATATATATATATATATATATATATATATATATATATATATATATATAAACGCGTATATCATTATTTGTTGTTTTTTTCTATAATGAAGAAAGATACCATGTTCAACCTCAGATGGCTTATGGTACACAATGTCTGTAATTTTAGATAGTATACTGTTCAAAAAAAAGAAATGCATAGCTATCCGAGGGCGCATTTTTATGAGTTTGTAAGTAAAATTTGGTGCTAGGGTATATAAAAACCAGCCTCAAATGTTCTTTACAGTGTCAAATGCACGTGTTGACCTGAATTGCGTTCGTTTTTGTAATCGCTACAACGCAGTGGTCAATAGTGTTTATGACGCAGTTTTTGACCACAGCTCATGTTGCGCGCACATGAAAGCAACAAAATTTGGGGTGAACACTATTCACTGACTACGCAACTGAAACCCTATAAAAGGATAACGCTACACAAATAAAATTCAGTTCATTTTCAAGCAGACATTTATGGCGTCTCTATCGATAAATTTAAGGAACATTGCTATTGGCTGACTGCATGCAGGCGAAAGTCAAAGTCAGGTTGCCAGGCATCTAAACGTGCATCAGAGTACCATCAGTCGACTTTGGCACCAGTTCCAAGCCACTGGCTCAGTTGAAGACCGGCATCGCAGTGGACGACCCAGAGTGACAACAGCAGCGGAGGATCGCTTTATTCGGCTTCGTCACCTCAGAGACAGGTTTACAACAGCTTCCTCAACTGCCCAGTCATTGCCTGCAGGACGTCATGTGTCTGATCAAACTGTCCGGAATAGACTGCATGACACTGGACTTTAGGCACAACAACCTCACCGAGGCCCTGTCCTTATGCGCTGCCATCGCCAAAATCGACTTCTTTGGGCCAACCAGCATCGTCCCTGGGCAGCTGACAATCAATGGAGACGTGTCTGGTTTAGTGACGAATCTTTCTTTTTGTTGCAGCGTCATGATAGACGACGTAGGGTCTACCGTAGGCGAAATGAACGTTTTGCCCAAAATTGCGTTGATGAAGCTCCGCCGCACGGTGGTGGAGGTGCAATGGTGTGGGGAATGATAAGTTACAACGGAAGGAGTCAATTGGTGCACATTGAAGGAGGCTTGAATGCGCAACGATACGTCAATGAAATTCTTCGACCCCATGTCCTTCCACTTTTGACTGCCCAAAGGTCTGTGTTTCAACAGGACAACGCCAGAACCCATTGTGCATGGTTGACCACACAGTTCCTGACTGCCAACAACATTCTCACCCTTCCCTGGCCATCCCTGTCTCCAGACATGAGTCCGATTGAGCACCTGTGGGATGAGCTGCATAGACGTGTTTGTTGCCGAGACGTCGTGATCCGTTCCAGGGTGTGCCTTCAGTAGCTATACGTTTCTTTTTTTGAACAGTATATTTTCAATTACCACTGTTACAAAAAAATACCACAGAGGCAAGCTCATAAAAATAAAACAAGGAAGATGCCAGACTAAAATAGCAATAAAATAAATCAAGAAATTATTAGTATATAAAGGTGTCTGAGTTTTTTACTTAAACTTACTTGCAACTGCAGCTCTAATATTTTCTTTTCCTTGATCCAACTGTTCTACTTCATCATAACCAACATCCTGTTTCCCAAGATTAGCCACTGCTACTGCAGAATAATTCCCATCCAAACCATACAAGACCCTGCTTTTACCAGTCTTCAGCTTTCTCCCAGCTCTAAAACAGAAGGAAAATTCAGTGTGATCTATTGAAATATGCACCAATATTTTACCACTTCAACTTTCAATATAAAATGAAAAATCTCAAAGGCATAATTGTTAATATGTTATAATTATTTTTTAAGGTAGGTAAATGGAAGGATATATTTGTTAAAGGCTAACAAAATTGTTTTTTAAAACACATACACATGCGCAGTGTGAACAGGTGGACTAGCCCAGGAACTTCTTCTTCTTGCCGCATCTTTGATGTTTACACCGTCAGATGAGTTCTCATAATGACTGTTGTCTGGGGTTCTTCTTTAGCTCCATACAGCTTTGAGTTTAGTGTTGAGTCATTGAGCCGGTATATCTTTCTTAACTGGTTGTACAGAGGACAATCCTGTAGAACATGCTCAGCAGTTTATTCGTTTAATCCACATATGCACAGTGGTGAAGCAGACAATCGTAACTTGTACATGTGTTTATTCAGTTTGTAATGCCCTGTCCTGAGGCGAAAAATGGTGATCTGTCCCTGCCGGTCAAGAGTGTGGTAGTCATCATTGGGTAGATTCTGTTCTTTTCTGATAGTCTGGATAGCTCTCTTTTTCTCAAAGTATGTGATTTCATTATCTTCTTGTTCACATTCTCCTCCCTTTTTAGCAAGTTTATCTGCCTTTTCATTTCTGGGTACACCACAATGGGATGGTACCCACTGAAGTATGGTTCACTTTTTGGCAGCTACCTTGCTTAGTTCATTTCTCAGATGCGGGAGTTTACCACTCATGAGAGCTTGCAGTGCAGACAGTGCATCTGTGAAGATGACTACCTGCTGGCAGTCAGGAGCAAGAAATAGTCTTAACATGAGAGGTGAGGGAGGGAGGGAGAGAGAGAGACACACACACAATGAACAGGAAGAAACCTGAAATCTCATGTCTTACATCTTTAAGACAGATTCTAGCTTGCCTTCAACGCTGTCATTAAATTGTTGTGTAGCTGGGGTAAAAATAAACTGTCCATCTTTTTCTTTTGGCTCATAGACTCCTAATACAAGACCCTTGCCCTGAGAAAGAAATATAAATTTAGATAATACTTAACGACATTTAAACATTAATAAATTTCCAACAACCAACAACTGTGATACTAAATAAGAACAGCATTTACCTTCCGATCTTCATCACCAACTGCTCCTTATGAAGCACTGGTCTTCAAACAGATATCTCCAAGCCAATCAGTTGTGACCAGTCTGTTTCAGATCACTGAGTCTTCCTTTCCCTTAATTTTTTTTAACCTCACGTTCTTTTTTTCTTTGTTTTGGAATTTTCCTCTCCTCTTTCTACCACCATAGAAGTTCCAGAACATTAATGCCATGCGATAGTAGCAGATGGGGCAGTCAATATTTTTTCCTTAAGCAATTTAAGCTCTGCCTTCTGCATCCTTAGTCTGATATCTTTGTCCTTCATCTGATAATGTCTATGCTGCTGCCAAGATATGTCCACATTCTGAATGGGTATTCATCAAAGGTCAATCTTACATTTGCCGAATTTATTCTTTATTGTGGTATCTTTGTCTTTTCTCTGTAGATTTTTCAACTCAGTTGCTGTAACTCCTCCGGTGATTCCAAAGTATACTTTGTTTCAGTTTGATAATTTTGTAGCGTTGTTAAAAAATCTGAAGAAAAAGTTGGGAATCAGAATAAAAAGTAGTTAAAATATCAGTTACGTTGATTAATGAGTGGCTGTCTTCCTATAATGCTAACAGAAACACTTTTCCCATAATTATTAGAAAAGTTACATGTCGGATCTCTGTTTAATAAGTAAACTAAATCTAAAGTTTTCCTTTAATGGAAGCTTTTGTTCAAAGTATGCAAGCTGTCTGATGCCAGATTAATGTTCTGCGACATCAAGAGGAAGCCAAAATAATAGCCACAATGTGTTGGATGAATAAGAAGTTGATGATGATAAATCTGTACAATTTATTTGGTTTGCTAAACTAATATTTTGCTAATGAAAAAATATTATGCAGTATGTAAAATGATAGCTTAATATTTGCAAAATAGACAGTGTGCTGCAGTGTGTATCTCTGGTGTTTAGTTATGACACCGTTCAAACAATAATTTAATACAGTGCAGTCCATTTAACGTGAACACTCTTAACTCTTAGTATACGAGCTAATTTCATGACTACCGTTACAGATTTTGCATTAAATAAATTATTTATAAAGATAACATAAAATGTTATATATCAAAATGTGAAGAAATGAAACCCCTATATCATGCATGTAACTAAATTGTTCAGTGGTTTTAAACATGCATTCACCTATACATTTTCGCTACTGACGGGGATCGATCATCGGCTTTTCTAAAAGGCCGCTCGTATACTAAGAGTTAAGTTGATTTTCGCTTCAACTGAAGCAGTTCTGACCTCCTGGTCAGTTTTCTTCTGTCTTTGTTTAAAAAAAAAAAAAAAAAATAAGGTTATGTCAACTTTCGCTAACTTGAACATGTGTTTATGTCAAGCTATCTGCTTTGTCCTAACATAAATTTGGACTCGCTTAACACATTAACTACAGAATTGAAAAACACACTGTGGCCGAATAAAATTTTTTTCCATTTTTATCCTGTAGGTGTTTGCACAAAGTAAGCTGTAGTTTTCGTAATTGTTTACATATTTTTATGAATTACACGTGATTTTAAAGATAAATGAATGTACTATTACAATAAGCACCATTTGTAACTCTAATATTGGTTGTTGCTATTTAACGGCTGTCCGATGGCCGAGGACTTGCAATATTTTCACAATTATAACTGCTTGCGCCCCATCTCTATCAAAATCACTATTTCAAACAATGTGCACACCGTTTTCACTCTTGTCCTCATCGCTAGATCTATCAGTCAATTGTTGAAACAAGTTTCTAGCCTATTCAGCCGTTAGACGAGATGTACACACATTTTTTGTGGTCCTATCACTAGTTGCCACGGTAAACAGTTTTACACGATTTGGTAACTAACCCAAAACGCTGAAAAATATGAACATGATATCAATTTTCCAGTGTTCTACAACAACCATGCTTTGGGAATTTGTTTTCCGGTGGCAACTTAAAATCGCGAACCAGATCAGAAAGTATTTTAGTACATTTTTCATTCGTTTTATTACTAAAATTAGATTGACGCTCTGAGCGGCTCGCGGTCCAAATGATAGGATTTCAAAAGCCGGTCCCACCGGCTTGCAGTAGTTAATGTGTTAAGAAATTCTATCTCTACACATAAGGAGACCACTTTACAGTATTTGTGGCTGTGCAAAATTTTTAGGCTAAAAGCTGATACAACACTAATAAACATTCGAAGGCCAGGCAGTAGACTTCAACGTTAGCATGCTACTCGTGGATGTCAACAAAGGTCATTAGTCTTACTCAGAAAACAAAGGATTACGTCCGATCAGAAGATCAGAGTCTCAGGCGAGATCATACTGCTGATGTTACAAGCCAGTCAGATCTGAAGAACTTCATCAAGCTCCTGCATTAGAGGCAGAGAACTCATACAAACAGCTCACCGTTTTCACCCTGGCTACCAAACACAAAGTACAAAGCCAGAATGTGAATTGAGTGTTCCGATGGCCATCCCCGAAAGAGTCCTGAAGTAAGAAGCTCATTTCATTTCTTATGTCATATTATAGCATTATCAAAGCATTTTTGTTAACATTTCTCGTATCAAGGGTTGAACGGGATACGTTGTCTTCAAAAAATTTTGTTTTAAAGTGGGGTGTGCTCTTTCAAGTAAATTACACACATTGTTAGGATTAAGGTTAGGGTTTAGTGCAGTGTTTCTCAACGGGGGCGGTACCGCCCCCTGGGGGGCATTTTCAAGATGTCTGGGGGCGTTCTGATGGGTCGCAACGATTGGGGATCGCTACTTCCATTCAGGGGGGCGTTTGTACATTTTTACAAGAATCAATATGAAACAATTAAAAAAGATATTCCCCTTTGCATAGCTTGTAACATGATAGTTTTTATTTGCCCTGCGTCTCATGGAGTGTTTCAAGGATTCCAAATGCAAAATTTTAGTACCTGGGATGTTACCATTGTCAGAAGACAGTAGAGTTTTTGGATTCTATCAAAGAAGAATTTAGCATCGAAAGAGAAGTATTGCGAAACGACGTGGCCTATCTTTCAGATATATTTGAAAAGTTAAATGAGGTTCTTCTTAAGCTACAAGGAAATGAGATCAGTCTGATTAAAGTGAATGGAATTATCATGGGGTTCATCAACAAATTGACATTATATAAAAATAATCTTAGTCGCTGAGACCTTTTTCTCATTTTCCATGTTTACTGCAGTTAGGTGGGGACAGGCTTAAAGATTCAGATTTAGAGGTTTATTGCAGTCATTTGGACGCTATTAAAAATGATATGAGCATAAGATTTAAAGACTTGCAAGAACTAATAATACCGGATTGGGTGATTAATCCGTTTGAATCAGACGTGGAACAAGTTAGTCAACATTTAAAAGAAGAATTAATTGAGCTACAAAATGACTTCTATGCAAAAGCACGATTCAGTCACACACATTACAAAAAATTGTGGATCCAGCAGAGGCTTGCGTATCCCGTTCTTTGGTGTGAAACTAAATTGCTAATTACAGCATTCCAAACGTCGTATTTGGTGGAGAAGGGGTTCAGTGCAGTAGTGTTTCTACTACAAAAGCAACGAAACCGACTGCAGATTTGTAACAGGATTTTAACAAACTCAGTAACCTCCTTCCACACAATCTGCCTAAGGAAAATTCTCCGAATCTTTTGGCCAAACACCATCAGCAACCAAGAACTACTTATTCGGAGTAACCAGGAGGACATGCACACCATCATAGCTGGCAGACGCAGGAGTTGGGTTGGCCATGTCCTCAGAAGGGACCCTGATACCATCACAAGAACAGCTATGCTATGGACCCCCGAGGGAAAGCGAAAGAGAGGCTGACCAAAAACAACTTGGCGGAGAACTGTGGAAGCTGAGATGCAAAGAATGAACCACAGTTGGGGCACTGTACGAAGGATGGCCGCCGACCGAGCAAAGTGGAATCAATTTGTTGCTGCCCTACAAGACGCCACCAGGCGTGATGGCCGCTGACTGCTTTGACGGTTGGCGGTTATGGATCAAAGAAGAAGAAGAAAATGATATGATTATGATAGTTATAGAGTTGTAAGAACTAATTTTATATCATTTGCTCCGCCAATTTGTAATTCAAGGATAATGAACTTGCGGTGTATATAATTCCGTACTTAAACACATAGGCCTATTTAATATAACTATGCTTTTATAAATTTGCTTTCTCTCTTTCTTTATATTATAAGAAAACATAACTCATTAACTGCATTGTTTTTTTAAAAGTATAGTGGAATATATGTGTGTGTGTGTGTGTTTGTGTGTGTGTGTTTGTGTATACACGATAAAGAGCAAGGGGGTGCTAAAAGGTTGGGGGGGCTTTTTAAAATATTAGTTGTCAAAAGGGGGCGTTGCTACTATCAGGGTTGAGAAACATTGGTTTAGTGTATAAACATATAAGGAGGGGAAACCCGAGACCTGTAAACATTAAATAAATGAACAAACAACACGCAAAGGTATTTTATCAGGCACTCAGTGAGAAATAGAGAAGTAGAAGACCAGACAACAGAAGTGATAGGCTTACCGGGAGTCGAACTGGTTCGGAAGGTCCTGGTTCTATTCCAGGTAAACCTATCACTTCTGTTGTTTTTCTATTGTCTGGTCTTCTACTTCTTTATTTCTTACGGAGTGCCTGATAATATACCTTTGTTGTGTGTTTATTTATTTAGGGTTTAATGGCAGGATTCTTAACCCTAACCGTTTATTACTGCATCTCTGAATTCCTTTTTTAAGGCAGTAGCGAAGACACGTCCCACTAGGCCCTATATTTCATTTCGACCAAAACTTCCAATAAGTAAAAACTGCCATTCACATTGCCGGTTTAAGCTTACACTAGTGCTGATGAATGATTTTTTTCACTATAAACCTCTTTTTTTTCAAAACTCAAGCAATAATATTACGTCATCTGTCCTCATATAATAGCCCATGGTCTATGGGCCACAGTAAATAAATATAGCCTGTTGCGATATAAGAAGAAAAACTTCAAACCGATGTTTTGCTTCATACCTGAGCAAGAGACATACTGAAAAATCTCGTGCTATTTAACTGTGCCTGAGACAACTGTAACAAATGCCGATATGTCCTCGTAAGGTGGATGGAAGCAGACATCGTGTGATTTTTGTCCGCGAGAGTAATTTTCCCTTGGCATTTTTTTTTTTTTATTTATTTTATTTAATGGAGTAGTCTTCTCTTTGTTACTTTCACAATTGCCTCCACGGCTGGCGGAGTTGTGGATTTTAAAGTTGCTACCAAAGTGAAATGGGTTCATTTTCGATACAAGGCAACAGGAAGCTGAGACACTTGGGAGTCATGACCCAAGTGGGCCCGCCCCCCTTGGAGTGTAAAAGAGTATACAGGGCTGAAACACTTGTTCGACGGGGGAACTATTTCTGATGATCAGATTGCCTCCTGTTGTATCGCTCTGTAAAGAGTTTCCTATCAGTTCAACCCCTGACGGGTTTTACGAACAAGTAACCCACAGAACATGACGGGGAAAAATTATGTTGTTCTCTTTCTGCTGCAGGCCCTGATGACGGCATATGTCCTAATTATAACCCATCAAGGGTTGAACGAGATACTTTGTCTTTAATTGTAATACACAATGACAACGGTCAATGCATCACACACACACAAAACTGAAAGGCCTGCGAGTTCTTTTAATGAGTGTGCATATTGGATTTTACGGTGCAATGCGCGATTTTTCCGTATTTTCCCGAACAGGTGACAGGATTTTATTCATTGTTCGTTACAGGACATTTTATTTACATGGTTGAGAATATGGGGATTCGAGGGACCTATAGTGGGAACATTGGTTATGGGTACGGAGAGATACTGAAGACAGTTAATGATCACCAGTTAGAAACCGCCACTGCAATAGATGAATCAACACTGATAAGACTGCTGAAATTTGGCATCGAACGTCAAACTAGCAGGAATGGACGTTTGATAGGATGCCATCGGCATGTATACAACCAGTGCGCTACAGGAACAGTTAGCATTCATACCCGTGTACATTTGCTGAGGGAATTACTCTATTCAGACCGAGGGGAGTTGGGGAGATAACACCATATTTTGATATTGGAAATTAGTATCTTGAATTGAATACACTATATATCCTAATTATATAACCCATCAAGGGTTGAACGCGATTTTTTTTCTTTAAAAGAAAAAAAGTTGCCGAGGGAGACTGGGTGCCTATGGGTTTGTCCGGGGTGCAATGATGCCGATTCTGATTATCAATGACAATAACAATATGGGGATTGCTGCACTTGAAAGGCAACAGTAGGCAAGAGGTCGCCATATTGTCCGAGTATCTGAAGAGATAGTAGAGACCTCAATATACTAGGTCCAGCTTCGAGATGAGGGATGACCAGTTCATTTCCTATCTGCCTTCCCTTACTCAAGAGCAGAGTCAGGTATCCATATCCATTCACAGCAGGGTAGGCTAACGAGAGCGTCACGCCACCGTGTTTCGAACCCGGTACTTTGCCGTGAGAGGCCAGCGCTCTAATATGCAATTATTGCTAAGTCACAATGTTAGATGACCTGACTTAATAAATGTACTCTTATATATGCTGTGTAATAAATGCTCAATATACCTGGCGTAAAACGAATAAAGTTCTAATGGGGGCCGCACGTGTATAACATAGGTGTTAAGTAGGCCGCGACCTACAAAGAGTTGGGAACGGCTGCTATAGTGTATTTGAATATACGTCTAAGCTGTTCATTTGTGTGTGATACAACCCCTCATACTGGATAATCGATCTTTCTGTAACTCTTCATTTCTGGTGTATGTATTCTGCCTTCTAAATGTGCTTGCTGACCACTGCTTTCTTTGAACTTATTCAAGTTGACATCTGAGGGTGAACGAAGAAGAAGAAGAAATGTGCTTTCAAAGTCCAAGTTTTAAAAGCTCGTGGAATCACCGTGTTAAACTCGAATGAATGGTAGACATCCAATGTAATAACTTTGTTGACTTTGACAAAGCATTTCACAAAATAAGTAGACCTCATAGTAACATGGATAACACTGAGAAACTATGGAATCTCGTATAAATTTATTTAATATCTTTACCAAGAGGCCACAGGCAGAAGTGTTCGCAATGACAAATTATCAGAATACTTGAGTGAAATCAAACAAGGGTGCCATCTTCCATTAACTGTCTTCTTTATGGTCCTGGACAGGATGATGAGACACAAAAGAAGGAAAGAAAACACGATCTCTGACAAAGAATCTTTTAGTATATATTTTGCAGACGACCTGCGTCCTCTTAGACGTAAACAAGACGTGCATGAAAAGGCAAGACTAACATCAGATTTAGCAAAAACAGAGGAAATATAATAAATACTAGGCAAGCAGATCAAATAAAAATAAGCAATCAGTTTATTAAATAATTATATAGCTTTACATGTTTGAGATGTCATATAAACAAAGGAGGAGGAATTGTGGAACATCAGACAACAACAGTACAGCTGGAGGTTCAAAAACAGTGTCCTTAAGGAAAGTCGGTAATGTATGTTTTACTACGACAAAGGACAAAAGATATTGTATACGTTATCACCACAAGTAAAGCAGTGGTTAGTGCACTGGCTTCCTAGCTCGGTGGTCGATGGTTCGATCCCCAGTTGAGGTGGGATATTTTAGACCGCAAACGGCTCCGGGGTAGACTCAGCCTCGTGAACTGGGTACCAGACAAACTCTGGGAAGGTTAAGGCGGCCAGCGTGATGCTGACCACATCACCCCTAGTGTGCCGATGGCCAAACACCATATTCCCAATATGCCACCATGGGCGTGTAACAGGATCCTTTACCTTTCTTACTTTATCACCACAAGATCTCCGCCAGTGACAAACGAACAAAAACAGTAGAGAGCAGAAAGTGCGAACTAAATAATATAAATTGAAGATGGATAGGACATGCTCTAAAAAAAAAAAACTGTTAGTTTTAAAAATACATGTCTTGACAGAAACCAGACTAGAAGACACAACGGGAGACTGATAATTGTAATGTTATGATGTATGTATATAAGCATTACCTCGTCATCTACACAAGCACACACATGTTTCAGAAAGCACTCAGTAAAAGCATGTTCAGTTCGTAGCCATGTTTATTTACAGAATATCGTACATGTCAAGATTCGCATTATATTACAATGTGTGGTTCGTACTTTAATGTATTCATATTACATCCCCCCTTTTTTGAAAAAAAAAAATGTGTGCAAACATTTCCAACGAAATGTTTCATGTGAGAAAGGATAAGTATGTGTAATGCTCAGTGTGAGTATATATGTCACTGTCTGTATCGGCTGGGAGGTGTCACTGTACGGCCAGAACGAGTGGTGTAAAGTGCTGGTGGTTCTGCGGAAGTCCCTGGTTTAGTTTGAGTTGGTTGTGATTTCGGCCTTGGCGCTTGTTGGTTTTGTGGGGCACCAAGGTCTGGAGTTACTGCATTGTCTGTTGAAAGCATGGGAATTCTCTGTTCTGTTGTATTCTGTGGGATTTCTCTTATGTCCACTCTGTTTCGCCTCAGGAGGTTGCTGCTGCTGTCTGGTCTTAAAGTATAGCTCCTGGGTTCAGGGTTTCTGGAAATGATTGTTGCTTTTGACCATGTGTCATTGTTGTGGTTGTAGGTAGTTACATGCTGACCAGGATATAATGGTGGTAAGTCTTTAGCACATTTGTCATAGTTGGATTTCTGAACTTGCTGACGATGCTGAAGTTGATCATATGTGCTGTCTCTATGTTGTGGACGGAAGTGGACCTTAGATGGTAGGAGGTCTTTAATTCTTCTATCAAACATAAGTTCTGTTGGACTGTCGATCTTACTGTCTACCGGTGTTGTTCTCCATCTCAAGAGTGCTAGGTGTACATCCTCTGTTCTTGTTTTCTTCATGATTGACTTGATAGTTTGTATCTGTCTCTCAATGAAACCATTAGATTTAGGGTATCTAGGTGATGATGTTGTGTGTTTGATCTTCCAGTCCTTAGTGAAGTTTCTGTATGCTTGACCTGAGAAATGTGGACCGTTGTCTGATCTAATTTCATCTGGGATGCCAAACATGCTGCAATACTTCTTTGTAATGTCTGCAATAACAGCTGATGGTGAGGGTTGTGGAAGTTTCTCAATGATGGGAAATTTGCTGTAGTAATCAGCAATAATAAGATAGTCATTATTGTCGATTGAGAAAATATCAGTTCCTATAATGCTCCAAGGGCTCAATGGTATGTCTGATGGTATGAGAGGTTCTCTGCACTGCCTATTTGCATGTTCTTGGCAAATTGAACAGTTTTTACATAGTGTTTCTATGTCCTTGTTTATCTGTGGCCAGTAAACATCTTTCTTTGCTCTCAGTTGTGTCTTCACAATACCAAGGTGACTATTATGGAGCTGTTTAAGGATGATATCGCGTTGTGTTTCTGGTACAACAATGCGATCTCCTTTAAGGATCAGACCATCTTCGATGCTTAACTCGTCCCTCATCGAGTAGTATGGACGGATGTGTGTTGGAACTTCCCTGATAGAGCTTGGCCATCCATGGTATATCAGTTCTTTGAGAGAGTTAAGGATAGGATCTCTCGTTGTGTCTTCTCTGATGTGTTCAAGCCGATTATCGCTAAACTTGACAGAATCAACTTTGATGTTTGGGGTAAGATCTGTTATCTTGTTGGGGTTTGGTAGTCTGCTGAGAGCATCTGCAAAACCTATATCCTCTTTAATGTTGTTAATAGTTACCACACTCAGCTTTTCGCACATTGGTAAACCCAAAATTGCAGGTCCTTCAACATCTACCAAGTAAAATGTTGACGATGTCCATTCTGAGCCTCTGTATGAACATTCAAGTGTTACTGCTCCAAAACAGTCTATACTTGTTCCATTGTAAGCTCTTAGCTTTGTCCTGCCACTCCTACGTTTTACATCCCTTGTGGGAAATCCTTGCTCATCCACCTTGTCAGGCATGATCTGTCTGAATATTCTTAAGGGTAGAGTGTTACCTTGGGCACCTGTGTCTATCTTGAACCGAATGTTTCTTTCTTTGTGCATTTTAATTCCTGGTATTCGGAATTGTACCTTGCAGAAAGCCTGCGTTCTCTTTGGTTCATTACTGAAAGTTAGTATCTTCACAGTATCAAGAGTGGAAGGATCACTTTCTTCACTGGAGTCAAGGTCCTCAGTCATCATAGAGTGTGTTTGTTTTGACGACTTTCTGCTGTGAAGTTTGTGTTGAGCACTGTCTTGTTTCCTCTTGAAACATAATTTTATCCAGTGGCCCCTCTTTCTGCAGTAATGACATGTAGAGTCTTTAGCTGGACAGTGGTTTTGTATGTGGTTTAGGCCACAACATTTACACATAGCACCTCTGCTTGTGTTGTGTTTTTCTTGTTGTTTCGAACCAGTTGCTTTGTTGTGTCTAGGTTTATAGCTTTTCACTGCATCCACCTGGGCTGCTAATGTACCTTGCTGAATTTGTTTAATGTTTAGTGCTTGTGCCTCGTGTTTCCTGCCTTCATCCAGAAGTTGTTGTAAAGTTAGCGTATCACTCTGGCTCAGTAGCCATTTCTGGAACTCTGGCATTGGTGTGCTAAGAAGAATCTGTTCAATAATTCGCTCTTTTTCTTCTTCGTTGCTAAATTTACATACTCTTGTTTTCTCCTTAATGCGAGTGAAGAAATCATCTAGGCTTTCATCACGTTTCTGTCGCAGGTGGTGAAGCTCTAATCTTGCCGCTCTAAAGTTTGTGTGCTTTATGATCAGACGCTTTTCAAATTCGTCCAATATGGCTACGGGGTCGGTTGCCGACTCAACCGGCATGGCGGTAGCAAAACTGTTGTAGATTTTCAAACCTTCATCGTCCAATGCTTCTAGGATATATGGAGTTAGGGTTTGTCCTTCCAGACCAGTGGTCTTGGAATATAGATCTATGCGTTGACGCCATAACAAGAAAGCTTCACTCTTATCATCTTGACCGGCAAATCTCATTTGCGGTGCGCTGCGGTAATGTTTAGCTGCCATTGTTGACCTCGATGACGAAAATTAGCCGAATACTGTACTCACGTGTTATCGTGTAGCTGTTTTGCGTCAGTCCGGTATCGACCGCTGCCACCATGTAATGTTATGATGTATGTATATAAGCATTACCTCGTCATCTACACAAGCACACACATGTTTCAGAAAGCACTCAGTAAAAGCATGTTCAGTTCGTAGCCATGTTTATTTACAGAATATCGTACATGTCAAGATTCGCATTATATTACAATGTGTGGTTCGTACTTTAATGTATTCATATTACAATAATGATGACGATGATGGTGTTGTAGTTTTTTTTTTCTTTCATTTATTTTACCCTATAATAAAAAAAATATGACATGTTTTTGTTTTCGACTGCAACTAAATGTAAACTATATTAATAAAACGTTAAATTGCAATTAAATTGGTACTAGCAATAACCCGTCAACAATGACGGAAATAAATAAGAAACTGTAATATAATTTTAAAATATTTTTTAATTCAATATAAAAGTTATTTGATGACAACGTTTTCGTGAAAGTGCGTGGATTTGTTGCAAAGAATGTTCCCTGATAAAAAGTGCTTTTAACAAAAACTTTCAAGTTTTCATGATTTGTTACTCGGGTGAGGGCGACATAGAGCTGACCGTGTCCGAAAACAAGTTCAGGAAGGAAAACTCCTACGTGATCAAAAGATTGTCCTTGCGCCTTATTGATCGTCATTGCAAATGCTAAAATCACTGGTAATTGACGACGTCGCATCCTAAATGGCAAACTGCACTCGCTCGGTTCTAAGTCAATGCGAGGAATTAAGACTCGTTCTCCCTTATTACTGCCAGTGATCATTTCTGCATCAATGGAATTCCGATGCAAGACTATTTTGACCAAACACAACGCATTCAATAATCCGTCTTTTTTGCGTTCAGATTTCGCAATCGCATGATACATGCAGCAACCTTTAATTTCAGCAAATGCGGTTCCATTCATGATGGGCACTGCTCGTTAAGGAACTCGGTTGGGAAATCAACTGCGTCGTTGGGATCATCGGAGTCATGGTATCTATGCTCCAATAAACCTTTCATTTCCAGCGAGTAGCTCCAACAATAAGTCTGCAATACTTTAAATTAAAATTGTGTCTTGAAGAAACATCAAAAACTTACATTTTAAGGTTATTTTTAACAGAATGATGAGTTAAATCCGTTTCCGGAATGAAACTGGGTTCTACAATCAAAAACTTGCATCACTGTCACTCACTTTGTGTTGCACAATTCACCGACTTTTCTTCGCTGAGTGTTACTATTTTCGGGAGAGTACATATAAGGGAAACAGTACAATTAATGTCTAACTTTCAACCACAGTTGCATCCCTTAGATGTGACCGACGTACAAAACGGCGAGAATTATGAAGTTTGATGATACATATTGTTAAACTTTATGAATGTAATATTTGTATGCAACATAAAATATAAAGCCTTTTTCCTCCACAGTTTTCCTTCTTAGAAAAGAATTTTTGTTAAGAGTTTGGGGGCTTGAGACTTTCTAAAATATTGCGACAGTGAATGAGACGGAAGTTTTGGAACCACTGCACAAAGTTGATTCGACCTAACCTAAATCCTACGCTCGTGTCGTTAGCTCATGTTGACTCTTGGTGGGTTGCTTCACTGAATATACAAGTCATAGTTCGTGCCACTGCATTTTGACTGTGTCTCTAAGCGATGACGTGCTCAGTATTTATCACGTAGTAAACATAATTGGCCTACATTTCAGCTGTCACTAAATGGGCCGGTAAAAGAATATTTGGTACCCAGCTGAGAAACTAAAATTATAATGGAAGAAATGTTTATTTCTCTTAAAGTTTACCATTTTATTTGTTCAATTATACATCTTGGAGGACAAAGTACCGTTAGCAACTATCAAAAACAAAGCCAGGAAATATATTCAACGAATACCAAAGGAGAGTATTACAGTGCCTACTAATGGATCTAAGGGAGACGATAACAAGTTAGGGATGGGAATTTATGTTCCCATGTGGCAAATGGTGAAAGGATATAGTATAACAGATAATACATCTGTTTTCACAGCAGAGATGGTTGCAATTCTGAAAGCTTGGAAATCTTCTCTAACAACCCTCCTCATAGATTGACAATATTAACAGACTCACTATCAGCTATTCAAGCTATAAGAAACGTACGAGAATGCAGCAGACCTGATATAGCAGAAGAGATATTACTGGAAAATACTTACCTATGCTCCAGCATTTGGTGTACTAATTCAAGAAAATACAGTCAGATTTCCAATATCCAAATATAGTACCTTCTTCCCCCCTCCACTTAGTCCAAATAGAGGAAATCAAAACTAAATTTATGTGAATGTTTTTGTGTGTGACTTCCCCTTTCCAAGAAACAAACAAACAGGCAATAAAAATAAAAAAACAAACGAATAAAAAAAATTGATTTTGCAGATGACTTGGCTCTTCTGTCCAATAATGAATATACTCGATAGGAGGTCACAATAAGTGGGCTTGAAAATACCCAAGGAAAATGCAAAGATTATGAGAATGAGTGCAAGAAATGATAACATGGTTGAACTTGAAGAAACACCAATAAAAGATGTAGAATCGTAGACATATCTTGGAAGTAATATAGACAAAGTTGGAGGGCCAGACAGTGATATCAAAATAAGAATACAAAAAAGCAAGAGGGGCTTTCGTTGCATTGGGAAACATATGGAGAACAAGAGAAATCAAGTCCAACACGAAAATAAGAATCTTCAACTCAAGTGTGAAGTCAGTCAATAGGACTCTGAGACATGGAGAACAACAAAATCAACAACCAAAAAGCTACAGACTTTTATAAACGGGTGCTTGCGTAGAATAGAAGGACTGAAATGGTATCACACAGTCACAATCACAAATGTGGAACAGATGACAAGAACCAGACAAGTGCCAGTGGACAAAAGTTAAGAAGAAGACGATGGGGATGGATAGGACACACATTGAGAAAACCTGCTGATAGCATTACAAGGCAGTCTTTGTTCTGGAATCCCCACGGACAGAGAGGCAGAGGTAGACCAACAAACACATGGAGAAGAGAACTCGATACAGAGGTGAAAATGATAGGAAAACATGGAAAGAACTTGAGCGGATGGCAAGGGACAGGAGGACTTGGCATGTGTTTGTTGAAGGCCTGTGCTCCTCTGGGAGCTAAAGGGTATTGATTGATTGATTGATTGAAAAAAAATAAACAAACAAAAAAACTAAAATGAAGTCTCTCATAACTACCCTGTTGTTAACAAGGTGAAAAGGAGTGAAAAAGCCCGAGTGTGTCAATACAATCAGATTTCCGATATCCAAATATATTATCTTCTTTTGCCCTCCACTCAGTCCAAATATAGTAAATCAAAACTAAAACTATGTGAATGTATTTGTGTGTGACACCCCCTTTTCAAGAAACGAACAAACAAAGAAAAAAACACTAATACAAACAAGAAAAAATAAACAAACAAACCAAAACAAGAAGAAAACGAACAAAGTAAAGACTCTCATAATTGCCCTGCTGTTAAACAGGTGGAAGGGGGTGAGTGTTACAGATGAGAATAGTACAGCAGTAATCATCCACTTTTGCCCCTCCCCATCTAGTTTATATATTTTTTAACTACATGAACGAAGGATTCACCAGTGTAATTAACACGTGGGCCATCTGGCAATTAAGCCCCATGTGAAACAGAGAGCGAAGCGCGGAGCACGGCGTAATAGATTCTTTGATCAGGGGAACACACGATATTCAGTGAGACGGACCTTGGATTGTAAAACTTTCAGGTGAAAATTGCGTAGCTGATTTTCGGCAAGGCGGAGATGATGAAAGTCAAGAGGTGGTAAAATTACCTTTGATTCAAGAAATCGAACGGCAAATTGGCTCGGGTCTGGCAGTGGTGTGACTTTCACATTAAAGAACGATAGTACGGAACATATCAATATATACCATGTCTCTCCGATAGCCATGATCAGTTGCCAGAAATCTATCTGAATTCACTAGCTCGTTATCTTAAAATTTCTCGTACAGAGTGGAAATTAATAGATTTCGTGTAGTGTTTAATTTTTCTGATTGTGGCTGGTCAAAACCTGAGTACTAGTGGCTTTTCTTATGGCCATATGAACTTATGATCATACGAACTTATAATATTATAAGCATCCAAGAATATTTAATATCGATGAGCTTCTTGCTGTGACCTGTGCGGTCCAAATTTTCCTCATTTTAATGAGAGAAACCAGAATAGAACCATTGAATTATAATATTAACTAAGCCAGAACAATTACCAGATTTACTTATATCAATCTCATCAGCCAGCTGTGGCGCAAGATAGAGTCAGTAACATTTGTGTAACTTAAACCTAGCGTGTCCGCCACCTGAGGCTAAACAACCTAGGAACTGTATATGTTCTATTTATTCTACATCGGCGATCACCACGCATGAACCTTACTCCAACCAACTGAAGGCATAGATAACTTATTGTATCCAGTACAAATTTAACACCGACTCTAGCGACTACTGTGAAATTTGCAGTCAGCAACTACGGAGAGTCTGGGGCTGGATTTGGCAAACTTAAATTTGTCACTAAATATATATATTACTTATTAGTGTATTTTCTTGGAATGCCTGCGACAACTACTGGGGTAAGTGTATCTGAATGTGGCCACTGCGTGTATGTGAATTGAATGAACAGAGAAAGAAACTTATGTCTTTTGTTAAAATCATATACTTATATGGTTTCTTCTTTCTTTTTTTTTTTTATCTCAATAATCTGATTAGTCACGGGATAGTTTACATTAGGAACCTATTCTTTTCCCATACTGACTATTTCATAACTTATTGTTAACCTTTGATCTTTTGGGTTAATTAACCTCTGTTGGGACCGTCCTTTCTTTTCCTTTACCAGAGGGGAGAACCTATTTGATTAATTTTCATTTTGTCTGTAAACCATGATCTCTTGATGCATATGATATATGTTGTGATTTTCTATTTATAATAAACTTTATTAAACCTTTAGTTATTGTGTCGGTCATCCCCAATCCATTATATGTTATACATAGTTTGTTTTTCACGTTCGTGCGTATTTGTCACAGAATTGTGTGCATGTGAGTGCAGTGTAACTTGTATTTTCGTACAAGGAGAGAAAGTGCGTCTGATTTAAATATCGTCGTCCAGATAGGCTGGATTAGATAAATTATTCTATCCAGAGACTGTCCTTTCTCTTACACGATCACTTTCGTGAAAAAAACTATATCTTACCCCTTACTTTCACATTGTCATCACTATCACCTCTGCTCAGACAGGGCTATAAACATCTATTACCTATCTGATAAATCAATCACGACAGTGAGAAAGCCTGGAGATGTCCGAGATTACATCAAATCCACCAATTATCTAGCCATCAGCCATACAAGCACCCCATCAGACTACCCCTTTTCCTCACATCATCATTGATCCTTATACATTAATTTTAGTTCTTGTTATATACTGTTTTACTTTATCGTGCAATTCTCTAAGTCTTTCTATTCTCAACACCTGTTCCACAGTTATGGATGAATTGCATGCCTGTAAATAATCTAATATTGGTTTTCTCTGTTGTTCATAATTCCTACATCTTAATAGGAAATGCTCTATATTAATTTTTTCTAGACACTCTACACAGTAAGTTTCTTCTATTCTAAAATAGCCCATTCCTAGTTGTAGTCGAAGAGGTTTCTTATTGCTAGGAATTTTCAGTTCTCTAGATACCTGACACTGCCATCACCGGTGTCAATACCTTGTCGAGGTATGGCGGCTTGCGTACCTTGATTACCCCCAGAGCTATGCCAGCTGGAGTTTTACTCCTGGAAGGTTCTACCAAGCTGGACAGGTTTGCGCGGGCAGTAGTCAAACTAAAGCAGAAACCCTGGTCCTCCAGGTTGGGGGTTTTAGCATAGGGCTGACACCCCTGTCTATGTAAAAAGAAATGAAGTTACGGAAACGAGAACAAATGAACAAACTTTGCTGCGGGACGGACATCCGGAGTCTGAGGCTCGTATGACTGTCAGTGGTGAAAGCCGAAAGGAAGCCACTGACACGAAAACGGACGTCACGACCGCAAAACGTGAAACAAGTGTGACCGTGTGGCCAGAAAGGTGTAATTTTTGACTGAGTAATAGTTGTCGATCTCGTCTACGGTGTATATTTGTGCTCATGTTGGCATTCTCCCACGAGAAGGGGCGATTTAAACGAAACACACCTTTGCCATCCACGAAGTAGACAAACGTGTGAGACGCAGATGTAACAGGAGACAGACATCGGTTGTTAGACATCCTGGCGCGGTCTGATAACACATCTTGTTGAGCACTAAAACCGTGAGGTGTGACTCCAGGCAAGTGATATCGTGGGAATGTAATCATTAGTGGGCGGACCTATTGTGGACGTCTAGGAAGATACTCTTGACTAAGATGTGATCTCATCCATACTGAGCATAGGACTCCTGATTTGCTCCCTAGAGGGATGGGTGGAGTTTTCCCTGACATTTTGACGTGGCGGCTATCATGTGGTGCATGGTTGGAGATGCAGATTTAAAACTGAAACAGTGAGAGGTTTCAGTGAGAGAGCTGAGAAGTAGCCAGATCGTTCTTGTGCAAAATGCGCCCTCGTACGATAACCAACTGAGGCCTTGGGCTTTTGCATAGTTGCGTCTATGCTAGAACTAACGACATAGAGGTATGCTTGCATATAGGTACATTTTTATAATACTTTAGATTTAGTAATATTAGACTTTCAGGTTTAAAAGTTAATGCTTTGTAGCGTTTGTATATCTATAGCTTGATAGAAGCTGACTGGCGATTTATGTGTATTTAAGTGTAATTTCACGTATATCTAATCGCTATTTTCAACAGTGAGACTGTGTGTTAAATGTGTAAAGTAAAGTACTAAGTGAATTTATAAGAGGAATTCTAGTGTCGCATTGCGCTGTATACAAGTGTGTATTTATTACCATTATTATTATTCTTAGTTGTGTAGTGTTAAATAATGGTTATATTGCATTCTTGTGAGCCGTAAGTGTGGTTAATGTTACATCAGTGATTATTGTGAGAGAAAGATTAGCGTACCGTCTAGCTCCGTGAGTAGCCTATGCCTATTACATTTAGTACAGAGCTGTAAGAATAGAGTATATATCTCCTTTTTCTTTAGAGCAGCTATACCTCTAAGATACTGATAAATTGATGTCATTTAGACCAGTGCGCTGTGTGGAATATTTCATCATAGATAGAAGTGCTTCATTTAAGTTTTATCTCGCGTGATGATGGAGTTAGTATCTAATATGCGTATGAAGGCATTGTTGTTGATTGAGATATGTTTATTGTTGATTACACATACGTACAGACTTGCATGAACACACACACACACACACACACATGGTCATTTAAGTGCATGTACTTGCATAATTTCACACATATGTATGTATTATTAAGTAGATGATATTTGTCCATTAGTGCGATGCTAGTTTATTTTGTTTCATTTCATTTCAGAGAGTCCAGAAGTCTGTGCTGGGTTATTAGATGGTGTTACCTAAATAGCTTGGTTATATGGTGTTGCTTAGGAATTGTCTTCAAAGTAAACTTGCTGACAACATTGTTTCTGTATGATTCTTGTGCTACCTGATAGGGTTTCATTAATAAAAGTGGGACCCCTGTCATCAAGAGTTTTTCTGTGACTGCTGAACGTGTGTGAAAGTAGGCCAGAGAGAGTGACGACAACATTACACACAAATCCTTATTCTCCTTCACACATCGTCTTAGCACCGTCACACAAGAATAGGATTTTGGAATGTCAGGACAATGAACGAGATGGGTAAACTAAAAACAGGTCACAGCAGAAATGAGATACAATGGATTACACGTTCTAGGGATGGACGAGAGCGGATGGACAGGGGCAGGAAGAGTTAGAACAGCAACAGGGGTGACAGTGCTTTGCTCTGGAAGAGAGGATGGACAGCACAGTGAAGGTGTGGCCATTATTCTACAGAAAGGAATGGAAGGGACATTGCTGAAATGGAGGCCCATCGGCAGCGGACTGATAAGGGTGAATTGAGAGGGAGATTCACCGGCACTGCAGTGATACAATGCTGCGCGCCAGCGGATGACAGCGATGATGAGGTCAGGGATGGGTTCTGTCAGCGGCTGCAGAGAGAGATGGTAGACACACATGGGTGTGGTCTTGTCGTAGTGATGGGAGGCCTCGGTGCGAAAGGTGGAACACACGGTACATATAGAGAAGGAGTGATGGGGAGATGCGGCGGCGGAGCGGCAAACGAAGGTGGGGATAGGTTAATAGGTTTCTGTAGCATTGACGGCCTGGTCATTGGAGGAACGCTTTTATCACATAAAGAGATTCACAGGTTGACATGGGAGTCGCCGGATGGTCGGGACGGAGACCAGATGGACCACGTTGTGATTGACGGTAGATGGAGACATGCATTGCGGCATGTGAGGGTGGGGGAGGTGCGGATGTGGGAAGTGATCACCGTTTGGTGGTGGCAGAGCTGAGGGTGAAAATAGGAGCGGCTGGGCCGACTGTGACTGCGCGGAAGGGGTTTGACATCAGCAGATTGAGGGACCCCCTTGCCAGAGGGGCTTTTGCGGCTGATGTAAACAGGCGATGTCGGTTTGCCAGGGGTCGTGAGAAGACGTTGACTGGTGGTGTAGACCAGAGGTTCAACGTCATTTCAACGGTATGTTAGGAAAGCAGCGGGTCATGCTTGTTGACTGGTGGTGTAGACCAGAGGTTCAACGTCATTTCAACGGTATGTAAGGAAAGCAGCGGGTCATGCTTAGAATTCCAGGAAAGGAAGAGGCAAGACTAGATGGCACCAGAGACATTGAACACGATGGGGGGATGAGAGGAGAGAGGACAGAGGCGTGGTCCCCCAGGTTGGAGCAACTATGTGGTGAGCGGTGCAGTCAGCTGAACAGGGAAGTTGGACGCCAAACCAGAGCCAACGGAGGGAGTTTCCTGGGCGATCTTGCGGGACGGGCAGAGGGGGCGGCGCTGGGGGATGAACGGAGCACAGTATGCAAAATAACTAAAGTCATCAGCGTAGGGCGAGGTGCAAACGATATTAAATTGGTAAGAGATAGGTGGGGAGATCTCATCACGGCAGCAGAGGGACGGAAAACGAGATGGGCGGAGCATTTCGAAGATACTCTGAGCCGGAGACACAACTGAATGTTCCTGAGGCTGAAAGTGATCTAGATTTTTTTTTTTTTTCTAACCAGCGGCACTCGAGCTTTCCAGCTCTTTTGGCCCAATGACATGTCATTGCGAGGCTGGGGTGGGGGGGGGGGGGGGGGGGGGGGGGGGAGGAGGGGGGGGGGGGGGGGGGGGGGGGGGGGGGGGGGGGGGTGGGGTAGGGGGTGGGGGGGTGCGGGGGGGGAGGGGGGTCAGTGGACGTTCCTTCCAACCCGGTCAGGAGCTTCCCATCCACACGGGATTTATGTACAGGAGCCGTTCAGGTTATTCAGTCAAATTTCCGGTCGTAAACATTCCTTCAAACGCTGACGCCCGGGTTTGAACCATGAAAACCTGGTCGCCAGTACAACGCCGTAGCCATTACACCAGCGCAGCTCCCAATCTAGATGTTAATACAGACGTTCTACGAGGGGAGGAAATCGTCACGGCAGTCGGGGGGTTAGGGAATGGAGGGGCTCCTGCCATGGTAGCTTAAATGCGGAGCTATTTGGGACAGACACTGAGCTGGCGGCAGAGCTATTGGAGCCACTGTTTGCGCGGGTCTGGAGGGCAGGGACGGCACCAACGGAGTGGAGCAGGGGAGTGGTTGTCGGATTGCCCAGGGGAGGGGGAGATCTTGCAGACTGCAATAGTTGGAGAGGAGTGGCTTTTCTCTCGGTTCCCAGCGAAATACTGGGCGGGATAATTGTACAGAGAATTTCAGGGGCGGTGGACCGCAGGCTGAGGAAGGAGCGGGCGGCATTTGGACAGAACAGGGGATGTGTGGATCATATATTTACCCTCGGGAACATTGTGGAGCGGTGCTCGGGGTGGCAGAGACGGCTGTACATTGGTTTTGAAAGGGCTTTTGACAGTATACAAAGGGACAGTTTATGGAAGGTGAAGAGGGCTTTTGGAATTCCAAGCTGCATGGTGTCGATCATAAGGGGCCTCTGTGCCGGCTTTGCATGTACCATTGGGCAGGGCGGCCTGGCCTTTGGGGTGAGGATGGGAGTGCGGAAGGGATGCCCCTTGTCAACCACTTTATTTTTGGCAACCATAGACTGGGTGATGCGCCAGGCAACAGAGGGCAGTCCAAGAGGAATAAGATGGACTACATTTTCTACATTTGAGGATCTGGAGTGTGCAGATGACATTGCACTGCTGGCACATTCACACCAACACATCCAGGGAAAAACGGACAGACTTAATAAGTATTGCCAGCAGGTGGGCTTGAACATCAATCTAGAGAAGACAGAGGTCATGGCGCTCAATGTGAGCAACCCTGAGCCCATATCGGTAAGGAATCAACAACTGGAACAGACAGACACCTTCACATACCTAGGAAGCATAATAACACCAGACGGCGGAACAAGCAAAGACATCAACAACAGAATGAACAAAGCAAGAGCAGCCTTATTTAGTCTAAACAACATCTGGAAGTCCTCTCAATACAGCACAAGCACAAAATTAAGATTATATCAGAGCTGTGTGCTTTCTGTGCTTCTCTATGGTGCGGAATTTATGAGAGCTACAGATGTGGTGGGTTTTGATGTTAAAAGGTTAAGTATTAATTGTCTACAGATGTGAGATCAACTATGCAAGTCCCTGAGTCTAATTGTTGATGAAGTTGTTCTCAGGGTACCTGTCTGCTACCACCCTACGACCTCAATCTGCTATATATTTTGAACTTAATTATATGTTATGGTGTCTGGATGTTATCTGGCTAAGTGTCTAGGGTAAAATGCAATGTAATGTTAATAAAATGACAACAACTACACCTATAACGTAATGAACAAGTAATTAAACAAGTCGCTGGGTAAATTTTGAATGAAAATATTTTTTACAATTTATTTTGCCTGTATCTCAATGGCTGGGATACATGACTGTTTAAAACTCAAAATATAATGCAATTTATTTACAGCAAAGTAATTTAAAACAACAACTGTGTCTCTTATTATTAATATAAATTGTTCCTGACTGGAAGTGTTCTGATGAAGCAATAACTCCTATGAATGGACACGCTTCGGAGGAACGACTTGTATCATCATGTCAAGAAAACTGATTGATATATTAATGATGGAGAGTATGGTTAAATGAACTAACACACGCCAGTGGACAATTGGGCTTAACTTTGTGTCATAGAACTTGTGATGTCCTTCTCACAACCACCTTCTTCACGCCTGCAACGTCTGAATACTGCTTCCGACTCTTTAGAATAAAGGCAAACAGGTAGTTTTTGCCTCGAGCTTGCAGCTTCCTTAGTACGTATATTTTGGTATGTGGCTCACGGATTGTTTCAAGATGGAACCCTGAAATCAGAGGATTAATGCCTCCTCAGTACATCATACACCTCTCTCCATCTCTAAACAATTAAACATTATCAACATTTTCAAGATCAGTGAAGCTGCTAAATAAATATCTATCGTTCCTATTTGATTTGGTGCCCTATTCATCATCAGGTAATCTTCAAACATCCGTTTGATACATTCCTTGTCATAGAAGAAATGGTAGTTAATTATATAAAGTCATGTGCAAACACTGTGACTTGCTGAAGACGGCCAGTGGTTTGCTGGTCTTACATCTTAATAATGTCATATTTTATTTTCAACTATGTCTTTTCATTCACTCCCACAGTTTAAGTAAGCCTGTCTGGCTTTAATACAAGGTGATAATCTTTCCTAATAACATTTGTGGCATGACACAAAGGTTTAGTTGGCGCCTTTCAGGTGGTACCTCTACGCATCAATAAGGTATACACCTTCAATAATACAGATACATATCAATAACAAGATTTATATAAATGTTTATCTTACCGCATCAATAAAATAATACACAATTTGTAGGTTAACCGGCGATCAATGGGCACATTCAGATCGCCACTGATGCAGAACAGCGAAGGCACTGGTCTTGTATTCCCTGCGTCTGAAGCTAACACTACTTGTGAGATTTTAATTTTCGAATGGCAACTAATGCTGGTTTCAAATCGTTTTTATCACTCCTCTTAGTCTATTCTACCACAGCCAATCGAATTATGTTATGCCCACTAGCCTCTTTTTTTCCAAAAATAAATTACACTTTCAAAAATGTACCGTTCCACCCCCTTTTTCCCCTACGGGCAAAGTTGAGTGAGGCCTTCAATGCGTATGTCTCTGTGTCTTCTCTTTACAATATTCTGTTATTATCTAAGCGTTTTTACTGTAAAATATTATAACAAATATTATCATTTTATTTGTCAACTGTCCTTGCTTTTATTTTATTATTCAGCTAGGTTTCTTTGGGCCACCCTTTTTCTCCCCTTTTTAAATTTCAGTATCACACTGCATAAGCTATCTTTTCAATTATGCCTCCATGCAAATCCCCCACTTACATTTTTCTCTCTCTCTCTCTTGCTTGTACGCGTTTTGCCTAACACAAAACGGTTTCGTTTTCAAGACGAAGCAACGCGTTATGATTTCATCAGAAAATACTATCACTGTATACAGGAAATGCGAGCCTGTCTATGTGTTTATACTAATCGTCTCCCTATCTAAGTAGTTATACATTCAAACTGCGCTACTAATGAACGGGGTGGGGCAAGCGGTGGGGTTTCCTCTCATTCAATAGCAGACACTACTGCTTTATTTAACTAACTTTTTGGGAAAAAATATGCCCCCAGCAACAGCGTAACTATGGCCAAGTAGTTTTTTATTCAAACTCCCAACCATTCATTCGCGTTTAGTGTTAGACTAAGCAAGGGCTGTGACGTCAGCTTTCGCCTGTCGTCCTAGTTTGAGATTCAAAAAAAAAAATCCAACGCTTGTCAAGGTTGCATTTTTCCTTCTCTCATTTCATTCCTCCGTTTCTTTTATTCTATCACTCCGTTTGAAACTAACTATGCATTTCGGTCTGTCAA
Organism: Oreohelix idahoensis; assembly: GCA_024509875.1. Classification (NCBI taxonomy): domain Eukaryota; kingdom Metazoa; phylum Mollusca; class Gastropoda; order Stylommatophora; family Oreohelicidae; genus Oreohelix; species Oreohelix idahoensis. Next base: position 290,679 of record JAMPIV010009310.1, on the reverse strand, counting down.
AAGCCGTTTATTTTAGAGGAAATGGGTATTGCCGAGAGGGGAAAAGCTAACAGTTTTTGTGACTCGTTCGTTTACGATGGCGTTACTGCTTGATAGAACCAACACGACGGCGGGCTATGGTGACGACGCTGAACGCAACTCCCAATTTATCTCTATAGTTTTTGAATTTATAAGCAGTAATATTTTATCTATTTGATCGGGGTATCAGGGATCTTACTACATATCTCCCCACTTTAGAACATGCTTTCAGAAGCAAGTTTATAATCCGTGATACACATAGATCAAATTAACTCACTAATCTTTGTGCATATCCTGATTTTTGTCAAACGGGTGCCTACTCAAGAAATCTGCCCCCACATTTTGCGAACCAGGAATGTATTCAATAGTAAACGAATAAGGTTGGATGAGCAACGACCACCTTAATAAACGAGCATTTCCATGTTTGGCCTGTGCCAAAAATACTAAAGGCTGGTGGTCTGTTTGGACCACGAATGTTCTACCATAGAGATAGATCTGGAACTTCTTTATAGCCCAGACTAAAGCTAGACATTCTTTTTCACTTGTTGAATAGTTTTGTTCCCCTTTGTTTAGTTTGCGGCTGGCATAAGCAACTGGGTTCAATTCCCCATCTGGTGAAGTGAACCTTTGTAACAATGTGGCCCCTAATCCCACATTACTTGCGTCCGTTCTTACCACAAATTCCTGACTCAAATCAGGTAATTTCAATATAGGCTTACTAGTGAGTTTTTCCTTTAACTCATTATATGCCAACTCGCACTGTGCCGACCAATTAATTTTATTAGGTTGTCCCTTACGCGTTAAATCCGTCAGAGGAGCACATATAGAGTTAAAATTTTTTATGTACTTTTGGTAAAACCCACACAATGACACAAAGGATCGCACATCCTTCTTAGTCTGGGGTCTCGGTGCTCTCTGCAATTTCTCTAGGTTCTTGGGGTCAGGGGTCATGCTACCCTGATGTACCGTATGTCCCAAGAATTCCAACTCTTTGCATCCAATACAACATTTTGTTGGTCTGGCGGTCAAGTTTGCCTCTCTGAGTCTATCGAATAGCATATCCAAAGAGTTAACATGTTCTTCAAATGTTTCAGTCACGATGAGGATATCATCCATGAAATTCGTAATGCATGGATTTTTCAGGGGATCCAACAATTTTCGCATCATCCTAGAAAACACACTCGGGGCATTTTTCAACCCAAACGGCAACATGTTGAACTCATAATGACCTTCCGAGGTGCTAAAGGCTAAATAAGGTCGAACCTCAGGCTTTACTGGAATCTGATAATAGCCTTTGCTAAGATCCACCTTAGAAAAATATTTTGCCTTGTTAAGTCTAGCAAATAGTTGATTTGTATCAGGTAATGGATCCACCTGACTTTCTGTGACAGCATTCAGTTTCCTGTAATCTATACACAGTCTATGTTCCCCAGATGGTTTCCTCAACAAAACCACACTAGAGCTATAAGGAGATTCACTGTGAGAAATAATCCCTTCTTTTAACAGGTACTCTATCTCCTCTTTCAAAGCTTTTTCTTTTGCGAATGTGATAGAATAGGCTCTCATACAGATGGGTGTTGGGTCTAATAGTTTCATATCATATTCCAACAAGTTGATGTGCCCCGGTTTGTCCGGTAACACGTCCGTATGATTTTCCAGAACCTTTTGAATCCGCTCCCTCTGATTTTTCGTCAAGTGTTTACTGACTTTGACCTGTGCAGGTATTTTACAGGGTTTTAAGGGGTATTCGTGAGAGGCGAGTGGTTCGTTTTTCATCTCCGTTGCGATAGCCAAGGTCATTAAATGTGTCCCTTCCTGGTTTTGTCTATCCAGATACTTCTTTAGGAGGTTCACATGATAGATTTTCTCTTTCCCTCTCTTATCTATCTTATAATTAATTCTAGACACCTTTTCTAGAACAGTGTAGGGACCTTGCCATCCAATTTGCAATTTGTTACTGCTGCCGGGTAGTAGAAGAAGCACCTTCTCTCCCACAGCTCGTTCCCTATCCTTCGCTTTTTTATTATAGTATGCAGCATGTTTCTTCCTGGCTTGTCTTAGATTATCATTAGCGAGTTTCCAGCCAGCTTTGAGACGAGTGGTCAGCTCGTTCACATACTAATATGATGAGGTAACAGTCTCTTCTGCCTTCTCATCTGTCCACGTCCTCAATAAGGCTTCCAATGGACCTTTGATGGGTCTGCCAAATAACCTTGTCATCTGTTATTTGGCCTGCTATTTGGCGGACCTAATTTTCATGGCACCGGTAATTATCATATAATTGGAAGTATGGTGGTGGTGACTTTTTCTTCCTTTTGTCATCACACAAAAACCGTCCACTACCAATTCTTTTCTTCGGGTTTTTTCCCCGCAGTTTTAGATTCAAAGTGAGAGAACTTCGCTCTCTTTCATGTTCATCCAGTTCCCGGAATTTCGACCAAGGGAGTATCGGGTGGGACTTGGTTGAAGTCACTTTTTGCGCAATCCGCATAGTGGCCATTTTACTTGGTTTATGTGAAGACTGTGTGTGAAAAGGAGTCCTCCTATCCACCGTGTCTACTTTATCATGTTTATTTTTATTGTCAGGCCTAAGTTTGCCCCGTGGCGTTTCTAGGTCCTGTTCATTTTCCCAACGTGTGGGTGTTCCCTTGTGGCATTGGTCGCAGGCCTCCACAATTTCTGCAACATCTGCAGCTACGCCTGGCCAATAAAATTTTTGAGAAATTCTTTGGCAGGTGGTACCTATTTTCTCGTGTCCACCGTCAGTTCCAACATGTGATCTTTTTATCACTTTCTCCCTATATGAAGTGGGAAGTACCAGCTGTCCGTGACCATTGGATCCAGTTCCAGCCTTCCTATAGATCAGTTTATTCTTCATATAGTAGTCTCCTTTATTTGGAGGTGTATGGCATTTAGGCAATTTCTTAAAACACGACTTGAGTGACCTATCCTTAGCCTGTGCCTTCCTCATCTCCTCTGGATGAAAATTTATTGGATTATCCTCCTCCTTCCTTGACTGTGACCTGGTCTGTACTGTTGCCATGATCGCAGGTCTCTTGGGACTTCCCAAGAAGACGTACTTACATCCCAATATCAGAGGGTAGATTAGTTCGTTTATCACTGCTGCTCTAATCACTCCTTCCACATAGCGAGTTTTTACACTTATTCTGGCAATGGGAAGTGTCATGGTTGCTACGTCCTTGGTTGCCCCTTGGATCTCTACTTTTTCAGTGATGTATTGATCTGGGTACACCAGGTGAGAGCTCACGACTGAGTCAAAATCCAATCCTGTATCATAAAGGCACATAATGGTGGCCCCATTGCATACAACATCTTCACAAACTGGGGGTGATAAGGTTCCTGCTGTCCAGTAGGTTTGTCCTTTAATCCCTTGTTCCCCGTTTTCATTGCAGCGAAGTGAGGAGGTTTCTTTGTACAGTCTTTGGTGTCATGATTGCCCCTCTTACACCATTTCCTTTCCTGGTTGAAAGGTTTTCTTTCATTGAATTGCGGGTTCCAATCACGTTGGTCATACCTTGGCCTATCATAGTTGGGTTTACCTTTGTGGTATTTGTCCTTATTTTCAAATTTATTTTGGGTTTGGTTTTGGGGGCCTTTATTATGGTCTAATTGCTTCTTCTTCATGCCTGCTATCTCAGACTGGGCTGCCTGATATCTTTCAGCCACATTAAGAATCTCCCCCAGTCTCTCAGCACCCTGTTCCGTGAGAAATTTTCTCAGGTCTGGAGCCATGGACTCTCTCAACTGCTCCATCATAATCATTTCCTTTAAATCTTGGGTTTTCCCCCAGAGCAGTCCATTTCTCCAAGTATGTATCTAGGCGTGCAGAGAACTGGTGGTAAGTCTCCCCAGTGAGTAGTCTAGCATTTCTAAATTTTTTCGGTAAAATTCACTATTCTTTTCATACCTAATCAGGACAGCCTGTTTTAGAATGTCATAGTCTTCCTGATTTTCCTTACTCAACTTTGAATATACCTCATACGAGGTTCCCCTAAGCCCCTGGGATACTTTCAGACTCCACTTTTCTTTTTCCAACCCATACGTTGTAGCTAGTGTCTCAAATCTACTTAAGAATGACTCGATGTCATCATCTTTTTCGACAAAAGGGTCTAAATGAAAACTCATGGCTGAGTTGGAGGCCACCTGGCTTGCAGCAGAGTCGGAGATGGATGGGCTGTTACCATTTTCAGGAGCATGACCTTGCAACTCCAACTCCCTTAGTCGTAGCTTAAGTTCCCTCTGTAATCGTTTTTCCTCCTTTTCAGCCTCCAATCTCTTTGCCTCAGCCTCCAATCTCTTCTCCTCCAACTGCAACCTTTTTATTTCAGCCTCCCTCTCAGCCTCTAATTTCTTAGCTTCCCTAGCATCTTCTAATTGTACCCTCTTAAGTTCTTTGTCAGCCTCTAATTTCCTTTCTTCGGCTAACCTCCTATCTTCTCGTTCAATAAACTTATCACATTCTGCTGTTACGTATGCAATCAGACCTTGCCCCTCCATTCCCATGTCCTTCGCAGCCTACATAGTAGCCGATCAAAATTTGGCCAAGTCCGCCATCATATAATTAGTACTAAATATGATTAACTAATCAAATTAACCAACAAATATTTCTAATTAACACAATAACAATGGGCAGTGATAGTTCACCTAACTCTCCACACTTATTTACTTTTACAATTTTGAAATCCCGGAGCGAGCATCTCAATATATGTGGTGGGTTTTGATGTTAAAAGGTTAAGTATTAATTGTCTACAGATGTGAGGTCAGCTATGCAAGTCCCTGAGTCTAATTGTTGATGAAGTTGTTCTCAGGGTACCTGTCTGCTACCACCCTACGACCTCAATCTGCTATATATTTTGAACTTAATTATATGTTATGGTGTCTGGATGTTATCTGGCTAAGTGTCTTGGGTAAAATGCAATGTAATGTTAATAAAATGACAACAACTACACCTATAACTTAATGAACAAGTAGTTAAACAAGTCGCTGGGTAAATTTTGAATGAAAATATTTTTTACAATTTATTTTGCCTGTATCTCAATGGCTGGGATACAGGACTGTTTAAAACTCAAAATAATGTAATTTATTTACATCAAAGTAATTTAAAACAACAACTGTGTCTGTTATTATTAATATAAATTATTCCTGACTGCAAGTGTTCTGATGAAGCAATAACTCCTATGAATGGACACGCTTCGGAGGAACGACTTGTATCATCATGTCAAGAAAACTGATTGATATATTAATGATGGAGAGTATGGTTAAATGAACTAACACACGCCCGTGGACAATTGGGCTTAACTTTGTGTTATAGAACTTGTGATGTCCTTCTCACAACCACCGTCTTCACAACTGCGACGTCTGAATACTGCTTCCGAGTCTTTAGAATAAAGGCAAACAGGTAGTTTTTGCCTCGAGCTTGCAGCTTCAGGAGTACGTATATTTTGGTATGTGGCTCACTGATTGTTTCAAGATGGAACCCTGAAATCAGAAGATTAATGCCTCCTCAGTACATCATACACCTATCTACATCTCTAAACAATTAAACATTATCAACATTTTCAAGATCAGTGAAGTTGCTAAATAAATAGCTATCGTTCCTATCTGATTTGGTGCCCTATTCATCATCAGGTAATCTTCAAACATTTGTTTGATACATTCCTTGTCATAGAAGAAATTATAGTTAATTATATAAAGTCATGTGCAAACACTGTGACTTGCTGAAGACGGCCAGTGGTTTGCTGGTCTTATATCATAATAATGTCATATTTTATTTCCAACTATGTCTTTTCATTCACTCCCACAGTTTAAGTAAGCCTGTCTGGCTTTAATACAAGGTGATAATCTTTCCTAATAACATTTGTGGCATGACGCAAAGGTTTAGTTTGGCGCCTTTCTGGTGGTGCCTCTACTCATCAATAAGGCATACACATTCAATAATACGGATACATATCAATAACAAGATTTATATAAATGTTTATCTTACCGCATCAATGAAATAATAAACAATTTGTAGGTTAACCGGCGATCAATGGGCACATTCAGATCGCCACTGATGCAGAACAGCGAAGGCACTGGTCATGTATTCCTGGCGTCTGAAGCTAACACTACTTGTGAGATTTTAATTTTCGAATGGCAACTAATGCTGGTTTTAAATCGTTTTTATCACTCCTCTTAGTCTATTCTACCACAGCCAATCGAATTATGTTATGCCCACTAGCCTCTTGTTTTCAAAAATAAATTACACTTTCAAAAATGTACCGTTCCACCCCCTTTTTCCCCTACGGGCAAAGTTGAGTGAGGACTACAATGCGTATGTCTCTGTATCTTTTCTTTACAGTATTCTGTTATTATCTAAGCGTTTTTACTGTAAAATATTATAACATTATGGGTAGTATTATCTTCTAATAAACAAATATTATCATTTTATTTGTCAACTGTCCTTGTTTTTATTTTATTATGCATCTAGGTTTCATTGGGCCACCCCTTCTCTCCCCTTCAGTATCACACTGCATAAGCCATCTTTTCAAATAGCTTCCATGCAAATCCCCCACTTACATTTTTTTCTCTCTCTCTCGTTCGTTTTCAAAACGAAGCAACGCGTTAGCATTTCATCAGAAAATACTATCACGGTATACAGGAAATGCGAGCCTGTCTGTGTGTTTATACTAATCGTCTCCCTATCTAAGTGGTTATACATTCAAACTGCGCTACTAATGAACGGGGTGGGGCAAGCGGTGGGGTTTTCTTCTCATTCAATAGCAGATACTACTGCTTTATTTAACTTTAACTTTTTGGGGAAAAAATATGCCCCTAGCAACAGCGTAACTATGGCCAAGTAGTTTTTATTCAAACCTCGAACCATTCATTCGCGTTTAGTGTTAGACTAAGCAAGTCTGTGACGTCAGCTGTCGCCTGTCGTCCTAGTTTGAAATTAAAAGAACCAACGCTTGTCAAGGTTGCATTTTTCCGTCTCTCATTTCATTCCTCCGTTTCTTTTATTCTATCACTCCGTTTGAAACTACTATGCATTTCGGTCTGTCAAAAGCCGTTTATTTTAGAGGAAATGGATATTGCGGAGAGGGGAAAAGCTAACAGTTTTTGTGTATCGTTTACTATGGCGTTACGCTTGTTAGAACCAACACGACGGCGGGCTATGGAGACGATGTTGAACACAACCCCCTATTTTATCTCTATAGTTTTTTTTTTAATTTATAAGCAGTAATATTTTATCTATTTGATCGGGGTATCAGGGATCTTACTACAAGAGACACACTGTCTCACTGTCTCACCTTCCGTGGGCCTTTGTAAAATTTGAATCAACAGTTCGGATGATGCGTAGATGGCAGAGCGGATAGTGTGATTCGCTTGCATGGCTAGGCGGGGTTGTCGCACGGAAGGTCCAGTGTTCAAATCCTGGGTAAGCCACTCATGTCTGTTGTTTTTCTGTTGTCTGGTGTTCTACTTCTTTATTTCCTGCGAGTGCCTGATAACATACCTTTATATTTGTTTCATATTAATTTAATGTCATATTTTTCAGGGATGTGTTATGATGACTTGATTTTACAAGTGATATTATTTTTGCTGAGAAGTTATAGACACTGGAAATTGTGTCAGTGCTGCAGTTGTCAATGTTTTAGGCACTATGTTAAAGTTGAAAGTGTCCGTGTGTTCGTATAAATGTAATGGATACTTTATTAGCTCTGCTGATATCTGTGTAATCGGTGTGGATTTGAATCATTGTCTACCAAAACTAGCTTACTCTAGTTTGATATCATGTGTTATTATTACTGTTATTATTATTGCAGACCCAAGTAGAACAGTCCCAATTAAGATGGTTTGGCCATGTCTGCAGAATGGGAGAAGATCGGATACCACGACAAGCATGGGAAACAAAGAGCCAAGGATCCAGACCCCGAGGACGACCCAGAGTCCGCTGGGAGGACAACATTAGAAATCTTTGAAGGATCGAGGACTAGAATGGAACCAGGCCAGGAGGAAGACAGCCGATAGGATAGTCTGGCGCTCTCTCTTCCAAACCTCTACACCTCATGGTAGAAGGGGAACGACTAAGTAAGTAAGTAAGTATTATTGTTGTTTTTTATTATTTTCACATATACTGCAGCTATCATCATATCTCCGTTTTATTTCATCATAATGAAGACTTGTGTAAAAATATTGAATTGTGGTCACACGAAATGCCTTAGATTTTCACACACGACAGTAGCGCGCAAGTAAAAACAGTTCATGTATAGTAATGTATACCGTCTATTTGAGACTTCTTTCTCCCCGATACGGGCAATAGTGCCGTTGTGCCGTTGTGTCGACACACTGTTTCGACACAGTTTAAATCACTGAGCCGACTGTCTCGAAACAGCGGAGAGTGTCGATTTGCCCACCTCTACTACAAAGAAGGAAATGTCGAAATTGTCATCTTTTCACACAACATGCCTGGGAAGAGTTCTCCGAATCTTTTGGCCGAATACCATCACCAACCAAGATCTGCTTACTCGGAGCAAGCAAGAGGACATGCACACCATCATAGCTGGCAGACGCTAGAGCTGGGTTGGCCATGTCCTCAGAAGAGACCCCGATGCCATCACAAGAACAGCTATGCTATGGACCCCTGAAGGAAGGCGAGAGCGAGGCCGACCGAGAACAACTTGGCGGAGGACTGTGGAGGCTGAGATGCAAAGAATGAACCAGAGTTGGGGCACTGTACGAAGGATGGCCACCGACCGAGCAAAGTGGAATCAATTTGTTGTTGCCCTACAAGACCGCCACCAGGCGTGATGGCCACTGACTACTTTGACGGTCGGCGGCTAAGGATCAAAGAAGAAAGAAGATACCTGACACGTTCTTGTTGGAACCTTGAACAATTTATATGCATGTCTACCCTTGAGACTTCCGTCCCACTTTACTGTCCATTCTTTAGTTATTATTCTTTTAATTCAGCTTTTGATCTCTGTTTTACTAATCTCCACATTTATTTGGTTTCTATTATTTCTACTTTTCTTAGCTTCTTTATCTGCCTTTTCATTTCCTTCTATGCCAACATGTGAAGGTATCTAAGCTATTAGAACGGAACATCCTTTGGAGTATAGGTAAGTATTTGTCAGTAATATCTCTCCTGCTATATCTGGCCTACCAACGGGCTGATCACCCGTTTGCCAGTCACTTCGATTACGGAAACAACAGCAAATGGATTGATTTGCCGTTGCCCTAAAGACGCCAATAGGTGTGATGGGAAACAATGGCAAAGAAAACCTATCTGCTGTTGCCCTAAGACGCCACTAGGCGTAATGGCCACTGACTGCTTTGACGGTCAGTGGCTAAGGACGGAAGAAGAAGAAGAAGAATATCTGGCCTACTGCATTCTCGTAAGTTTCTTATAGCTTAGACCAGTGGTTCCCAAAGTGGGCGGTACCGCCCCCCTGGGGGCTTTGGAAGGGTCCAAGGGGGCGATAAGAAAAAAATGGGCCAGAGTGGGGCGTTCAGTAGTAAACAGTGGGCGTTTAGTAGTAAGGGGGAGTTTAGGATTTTATAAGCTAAATTCAGTACGTGCGGGGGGAGAAAGGAAGTGTGGATTTGAGAGACAACATCAGTGAAGCGGGGACGACGTGGATGGTTGTATTACTAGGATCATTAAGCAGGGCATAGTTTCGTCTATGCGTGTCGTTCTGAGCTCACGTAACCATCGCTGACCTTAAATGGTAATCTGGAACTGCTAGGAAAGGGGGTTAACCAAACACCTATTGTCATTCGTTCACTCGTCGGCGTCTGTGGCCTGATTGATATGAACGCAGTTTCATAATCCAGATATACCAGGTTCGAAACCTGCTGCAGGCGGTTTGGTAGCAGATCGCTTTGTGTGGATTTTTGTGACCGTGTATGTTTATACGGCACTAGTAGTTATATTGATTTTATGTAGTCAGAGTTAATCCTTCATATGTTGTGATGGTTCAAGTGCTAACTGGCGTTCCGCCAGAGATCGTAATACTTGACCTTTTGTTATTTTTTTCAACCCAGGAATGTTCTTCCCTTTGAGTTTGGTGATACTCAAAACAGTTTCAGCACAACAACGTATAATCCACAAGAAATTATTGTAAAGTTTCACAAACAGCAATGTAGAAAAATTCAATTAGAGTTTATTGATGTAATTAGACAAACACTGTAAATTTCACAATGATGATTGGTTATCCGATATGAAAAAAATATGTAATCCAACTGAATAATGTAGGTACATCCAGATAGAATAATATATGTATATCCACAAGAAATAATTTACAGATTTTTTTACTAAAAAAAAACTTGTCTTGGTATCCTCAAAGACGAAGTTCTCCTAACGCTATCAGTAAAAATCCTCTAGTCTAAAATCATGGTATCCTTGGAATCATAAGTCCTGAAATCGCTGCCAATCGCCCACAACTCTTCTATTTATACTATTTCTTCTTTTTTCCCGCCTTTTTTCACACGACCCGTTTTTTTTTTTCACACGACACAATACTTAACATTTGCACTCCTCTCTTCAGCTTTTAGACCTTTTTACACACGACATTCTGTTATTTCGACTTTATTTTCACATGTGTGATCTTTTCCAACTTAACAATAGGATTTAAAAAACCCAGATCACACAAACATTCATTTCCCACTTTCGCGTTTATAAAACCCATTCATTATTACCTGTGATTGACCTACGTTTGCCCTGTCAGAGCAGTAACGGCAACTGAACTTTGAATGAATACTGCGTTTTGTGTAAAAACGTCTTATTTGCTTTTAAGGTCTGTTATTCTTACATGTAGCATCTTCTAGCACATATAAATGCTTAGCGTGGAAGTAGAAGGGATAATGCTAGCGTGAACGGTCAAGCGGTCACATACGTCCCTGGCCACACAAATGTATCCCAGAGGGAGACATTTGCGTACTATCAACTAAGTACCTCATGCTAGTGACTGTTATAAACGACTAACTTATTTGTAGAGTCTCTTAGAAAGAAGAAAAAGAAGATAAAAAAAGGGAAAAATGTAAAAAAATGTGTTCGTAAAACGATGGATCCTAATATATTTATAATGCGTAAAACGGAGGATACATAAAATTTGTTAATACACTTCGCCATTTAACAGTATTCTTAACAATATCAATATGAACAACGCTGTGCGTTAGTCATCACCATAATGATAACATACTTAATGATAACATTAAAAACAAATATTCGCATACGATTTTCATGGGTTGTGCAAACAACACAAATAAAAACAAAACAAAAAAATACTTTGGCAATATTTAACAGAAGTGATTAATATTCATTAAGTATTTAACAATCTTAAATCTAATAGCTGCAACGAACATCAGCCTAACAGCATAGAACTAATGGTCAAACATCAGACCGTGGGACGCAAAAAAATGTAATATACGAGCTCGTATATATATATGTATGACATGGGAATATACATACATGGCAATGTTAATCTATAAATTTATTATCAACAAAATATGAACTGGAGCTGTACGCTCTCGTAACTGTCAATATAGAACGTGGTAAATATAATACAATCATATTATACAGTCGACCCCAATCCTGCCACTGCGGTCAGTGATTTACCAGGATGTATATGGGTCTTAAACACCAAAAATCTGGACAAGTTTCGTGAACTGTCTATGTGTCTATATAAATATAGCATTATTAATCTGGTTACATGGAGTTACAAAGTATTTATTTAAAAATGTCTCTAATCTCCAACTTATGTAATAGTCGTTACTATGAGGGAGGACAACTATACCGATACAAAAAATTATCGGATGTTGGAGTATGAACTATCTCAGTTACCCTGAACCAAGTACCAAACTGTTTATAGGTTCGTCATCAAATATAAAATCCGCATACAAATGCAAGTTCATAATAATGGACAACAATTTGTCAAGAAAATATACTGTAGCGTTCCGCTTACAACGTGACAAATGGTCTGAAAAATACAGTTACATCAATATGTGATGTTTATTTCTCAATACAAGGTATAATGGACAACAAGATGTCAAGAAAATATACTGTAGCGTTCCGCTTACAACGTGACAAATGGTCAGAAAAATACAGGTACATCAATATGTGATGTTTATTTCTCAATACAAGGTATAATGGACAACAATTTGTCAAGAAAATATACTGTAGCGTTCCGCTTACAACGTGACAAATGGTCAGAAAAATACAAGTACATCAATATGTGATGTTTATTTTTCAATTCAAGGTTTATCAACATGTGAACATATCCGTTATCATGTTAGCGATTTCCCATGAAATCGTCATCGTTTGCATGTAACAATGTAGTATTTCGCAAATCCGCGAACTGTGTTGATTAGCATATACGTTTTACCCAACTTGCAAAATACTTGCATATCACCAAGTCAAATTTAGGTGAAAATATATATATGTCTCAGTTATTTAGTGGAGGGGAAGGGGGAGGGATGTATATTGGGATAAATGACGGAGTATGGTTTATCACCGTGGGAGGGTGTTGAGGATTGTGCGCGATTTTCCAGTACTCATTCAGCTGAGGTGGTTGTGGTGCAACCATGCGAATGCTGCAGACATTCACATGCTTGCAAACCCCGAAACAATCCTAAACAGAGGGGAACGAATGTCAGTCATGGGAATGTACTCGGGGGTCTTAGGGGCGTTAACTGTGTCGGGGGGGGGGGGGGGGGAACAACGTCCTCATTATCTTTTACCGATGTCCGCTGTGGACATTTCATCTTCTTGTACACATGGTATTTATACACAAAACCGCTTAAAATTTAAAACACCCATTATGCTAAGCAAAATCAATAGTCCTGACACTCTAGTGTGTCGGGTCATGACCTCTGGTGTGTCTCACTGGATTCAGGAATGCGAGAAGGGGTGTTTCCCAGACTACGAAGAATTATTTATAGAATTTGATAGACACGTTAACATAGGTAAATTCATGTTGAGTATTTTGACTGCTCGGAAAGGAGCGTCGATTTAGAAACGCTCCGTCTGTGATGGAGATGACAGGAGATGAAAAAGCCTTTGGATGTGTAGGGAAGAATAAATTTGACGTCTGATTTGTCATATATCTGTGAGAAAGGGTGTCGGCTTGAATAACGTGAGAAGCCATATACGATCATTCAGGTTGTAAAAAGCATCATTAAGAAAAAAAATCGCCAAAATACATTCTCAATGCGATTGAACATTATAAAACGGCTTTTCCATAACACAAAAGGAAAGCGGTGAGTTAACACATTTAAAAAAAATCTCTGATGTGTCAAAAAGGAAAAACATGTGTGTGCATATAGTGTGTTTCATTTTGTCACAAGATTCACCAAGAAGGGGGGAAAAAAATTAAAACTGTTGTAAAGCATAAGTCCTATTATAAAGATTTTCAAAGGCAAAAGTGGTGTAATTTGTACAAATGAAATAATTTAAAGTTCTGTTTAACCTGGATAACATAGTGTTGTAGATCTGCGAATGTTTGCGAACGTTCTTCAATTTCTTGACGTATTGGTGTAAAAGATGTAATGATAATGACAGTCCATGTTGACGAAGAATATGAAATAATTATATAACATTAAAACACAGTGGCGTCACGCCATAATAACTTGTTAGTATATGTGGGTGTTGCAGATGTCGTAACTGTCAATATCGTCAGTATCATCAGCAGGATCTTGACTGAGGCTGACATCTTTTTGAAAAAATAAAATTTCCTACCCAAAAAAAATGGACACTAGTGACTTTAGATGATGGGGGTAACGAGGGAGAGTGCTATTTGTAGAGAGAGCACTCGTTGGGTACTTTAGCTGGGTGAGTACCTTTTGTTATTAGAGAAGATTGATTCTCCAATAAACCAATAATCGTTGAACTGGACGTTTACGAATTTGACATGAGGAAGTTGGCGATTTCCATCAAGAGAACTTTTTTCCTCGTCAATCGTTGATCACAAGAGGATGGCGTATTTCGCACTGTCGAGTGGGTGGTGGCTGCAGTTGTCGAGGGTAAGGATGAAATAGTGTTGAAATGGTGCACCTCATGCTGCGTGTTGTGGGGCTGTCTGCGTTTTCCTCGCAATCTCATACGTATTCGTATGTGCTCTTGAGGTAACCTCACAAACTTTGTTGACGGTGGTGAGTCATCTGTTGTTCCAGAATATGGGCGCTTGTTTGCTGTGCGAGATTCAGTGTTGTCTGGACTGTTCATGCTTTCGTGGTCACTCTCGGGATCTGCTGTATCTAGGTCAGATTCGTGTCTCAATGGAGGTGGTGGGAGAATAATATCTTCCTCAAGTGTGCATGTAGCGTTGTGTGCGTTTTCTTCATTAGACGGTGCTGTGTATCGAGTTTCATTATCCAGGGGCGTTTCTTCTTCACTATCCCACTGTTCATCAGAGTGGTAGTTGCTTGTTGAAGGTTGTTCAGTTCTATAGTAAATTTGTTCTCTGGGTTCCATGGTATGTCTTCTGTCATCAAATGTTCGCTTCACATAATCACTGGGGTTGCGACGGGGGTCGCGTAGGGAGTATGTTGGGGGCTGATAAGAGGGTAGGGAATGATGGTTGTGATCATGTGAATAACGTTGCGAACACCGATGTGTTGTTTCTGTGTAGTGCAGCTAGGCTCTCATATCATCCTTGTTTCTTCTTGACTGTGTCTTCATACTCCTCTTGCATCACATCGATCAGAGGCTGTATTACTTCCTTCTTTTCTTCATTGTCTGACTTCGATTGCGATTTGCCTGCTCTATTCTGTGTCTCTTCATGTTTTCTTCATCTAACATTTTTGTTAGAACCAGATCTATTTCAATTCTTGTTTGTGAAAAGTTTGTATGATATTTGTCTTGTAGCAGTCTCCAGACTATACTCCTTGATAAATGAACCCCAGGCCTTGCTATGATGGCTGCTATCACCGGTTTCAACTCCTCCATGTTTGGTTCATCCACTTTAACCATTTTCTTACTCGTGTCATTCACTTCTTCTCTCACTTCTATTCCCAACTTTTCCACCATTTCGCACCTCTCCGTGTATTCTAACTCATCCTCCTCATCTGACGATACCCCGTCTGAGTAACTTGATGAATCTGAGAACACGGGTCTTTCCACTATTTTGATTTCCCAGTAATTAAGTTCCTCCATTACTCTCACCACAAGTCTACGAATTTCTTCTTTCCTTTCTGATAAGTCTGTATCAAACTTTCTCTCCAGAAATCTCTGTACATATTTTAGTACTACTGTGTCAGGTTTAGCTCCCTTCAGTTCGTCTTTTAGTGCTTTCTTCATCTCCTCTGTGCTTACACCTCCCTGTTTCGTCTTCTGTACTGTTCTTGTACGCCTGTATGATGTGTCAGTGTTAAGGTCAACATCTGTTTGTGTTGCTGAAACTGCAGCTCTATTCTCTCTTTGTGTTGCTGAAACTGCAGCTCTATTCTCTGTTTGTGTTGCTACAATGATCATAGTTGTTTTCTTCACCTGTGGTTCTGGGTCATTGACCTGACTTGACCTGTCAACGTTTGTTTGTGTCGCAACACAACTCATTTTTGTTTTCTTCACTTGTAGTTCGTTTATTTCTTTAGGTTGTCTATTAATCATGGGGGACCATTGCGTCTCATTTGATTTAACAAAACCGACCTGGTGATGTATGTTAGGTGGTTTTTTCCATTGTTGTATTGGTCTGATATGTACCCTCATTCCATCTTCTGTCGTAATCATACATGTTTGTTGATCAGTCGTTGTGACATTATTTACTTCCCATATCTTTTGTTGTTTGATTCCGTTGATAAAATTTCTAACAGCTATGCGACAATATCTTTTATTGAGACTGTTCCAGTGGCTGTCGACAGTGGCTATGCGACCCGTTTTGTTTCTGTTGTCTCGATACGTGATCTGGGATCTTCTATTGTAGTTATGTGGTGTGCTCTCTGATTCACTCCGGCAATATGTATTGTGGCTCTCTGGTTTTCTCCGGTAATATGTATTGTTGATCTCTGGTTCTCTACGGCAATATGTATTGTTGATGTCTGCTTCTCTCTGGCAATATGTATTGTTGCTCGTATATCTGTGTCTGTTCATTAGCCATCTCCTAAATGTGTTAGAATCGCCGGTGAAGGGAGTTATAACCGAGCGAATTTGGTTATATTTATTATAGTGATCTACATTGGATAGCGTGTCTGTTATCCGTTGCAACGCGGTCATCGTGGGTTCAGCCTCTACAAGTAAGGGTATGTTAGCAGGATGGACGTTTGCCTGTTGCATTTCCTGTTGCTGTTGTAGCTGCTGTGCATATAACGCCTGTTGTTGTTGTTGCTGTAGCGTATACAACGCTTGTTGTTGCTGCTGTTGTTCTAGGCTTCGATCCATTTTATTGATTATGTCTGTCTGTCTTCACCAAAAAAAAAGGGCAGGTCACGGCGCCAATTAGTGTTATATGTGGCCGTGTATGTTTATACGGCACTAGTAGTTATATTGATTTTATGTAGTCAGAGTTAATCCTTCATATGTTGTGATGGTTCAAGTGCTAACTGGCGTTCCGCCAGAGATCGTAATACTTGACCTTTTGTTATTTTTTTCAACCCAGGAATGTTCTTCCCTTTGAGTTTGGTGACACTCAAAACAGTTTCAGCACAACAACGTATAATCCACAAGAAATTATTGTAACGTTCCACAAACAGCAATGTAGAAAAATTCAATTAGAGTTTATTGATGTAATTAGACAAACACTGTAAATTTCACAATGATGATTGGTTATCCGATATGAAAAAAATATGTAATCCAACTGAATAATGTAGGTACATCCAGATAGAATAATATATGTATATCCACAAGAAATAATTTACAGATTTTTTTACTAAAAAAAAACTTGTCTTGGTATCCTCAAAGACGAAGTTCTCCTAACGCTATCAGTAAAAATCCTCTAGTCTAAAATCATGATATCCTTGGAATCATAAGTCCTGAAATCGTTGCCAATCGCCCACAACTCTTCTATTTATACTATTTCTTCTTTTTCCCGCCTTTTTTTCACACGACCCGTCCTTTTTTCACACGACACAATACTTAACATTTGCACTCCTCTCTTCAGCTTTTAGACCTTTTTGCACACGACATTCTGTTATTTCGACTTTATTTTCACATGTGTGATCTTTTCCAACTTAACAATAGGATTTTAAAAAACCCAGATCACACAAACATTCATTTCCCACTTTCGTGCTTATAAAACCCATTCATTATTACCTGTGATTGACCTACGTTTGCCCTGTCAGAGCAGTAACGGCAACTGAACTTTGAATGAATACTGCGTTTTGTGTAAAAACGTCTTATTTGCTTTTAAGGTCTGTTATTCTTACATGTAGCATCTTCTAGTACATATAAATGCTTAGCGTGGAAGTAGAAGGGATAATGCTAGCGTGAAAGGTCAAGCGGTCTGTTGCCTTCATTCTTCATGGGGTTTTCTGAATGACTGCTTGATCGTGCTGATTTCGCGAATATATAAAAATTTTGATGCAGTAATGTGAGAACTCAACGTAGGCACATCAACAAGTGTCAATACTGTGATAGTCAAACTCGTTACTTGAAAGTTGATACATCATTTATTGACATCACATCATATAGGACAAGACATTTGACGTTGACGGTTAATAAGTAATTGTTGCTGTCATTTTTGACGGAGTCATCTGTCAAGTTATTTGCTTATGTTTTTATCATAAGAATAATTGTGCCTTTACCTGCGATGTCAGGTTGATTAGGGGTTGTCTTCCCTTGTTTATTCATTCATTGTGTTTGACCTTTAGGGTCAAAGGTAGACAGTTCGGGCGTATGCCCATGGGCAGGTTTTTTTAAGCGGGAGTTGAGTTAGACTTCCGGCAAGCCGGGAGGTGTCCTGGTTTCTGAAGGGACGAGAGTCCATTGTGTTTTTCGGGGAGAATCTTCGAAGTGACTGCACTGGCAGTTTTCCCCAGTGAATCTCTGTGCGTTGGAATGACAGCAGAGTTCCTTGTTAAGTTCTGTGGACCCGGTTACAGGTAATACCGACTTTTTCCATTACTATGCTTTCGGTAGCAGAACATGTTAGAAGATTGCCTAGTCTGTGAACTGCAGCTCACCGGTCCTCCATTACAGAACATATATGTTGTGCTCAAGGTAGCCATCCAAGACTATTAGTCTTCATACCATCCAGAAATCCAGTGACGAAGATATATTGTGGGAGACGCAGATTGGCGGAATTTATGTCTACAATAAGCATTACTGCAGGGTTGATGGTAACCTGCTTATCAGAAGTACACAGCCGACGTCAGAACGAGGCCTGTGTTTTCGGCTATTATACTACAGCCTGATAATGTGCAATTGGCGGGGAATGCCAAGTTGCACCTATGTGTCAAAGTGATGAAGGTATCTGACGCGTTTAGTCAGTAATCCCAGGGCGACGCCACGAACTGTCCTTATTGAAGAACATTGTATTGACCATGCACGAATATTCAAATGTTTACCAGCTTGCTGAATGCCTAATGTATACCTATCGATTTCCGGTCAGCATGACCTTGTTTACACTGACTGTTCCTGTTGATACCATGTGTGTTCTCGTCAATAAATGTTTTGAAACGTGTCTGCAGTGTCCAAGCATCCTTGACTACTGCATGTGAGTGTATGGGTTGCAGGGTCTACATACATACGAGCCTAAACACATTCGCGCTTTCATTCGCACCCACACTCAGTTCATCATCCGCTCGCACTACACACCTAACAACATGTATACTGTCTTGGGCCAGTGATCACCTCAACAAGAGAAAAGTACAGTTACAGTAATTCAACATGATGAGATTGGACGTATGTCCTCAATAAAATCCAAATAAATAGTCTCAGAAGAATCCTCAAGCAAATTCTGACTGGGTCTCTGAGTTAATACATCAATAGTTATAAGAGCCATGAAGTAGTTAAGTACAAGGTTATACTCATAACGGTTGATCTTTTTCTCAAGGACGGGAGATGCTCATTATACTTGGTAGTATCTAAGATCCCGATCTTGATTATGTTCTTTGACAAAAATGTCCTCATTAACTATTCATAGACGAACGTAGGTACTGGTTCCTACCAAATCATTCTAGGCATATAAAGTTACTTAGGCATTGATACTTGAATCACCTCTTGGATTAGCCGTGACTGACACAACGAACGGCTTCCCAATAATATCGATACAACGAAAATCCACGGTATTTACCGACAATCCCTCTATTAAGCATATACAGGTATATAGAAATATATCTTCAGCTGTGAATCCATTTCGGTACAGGCTAGTTACCTGTCATCGACTAGATACTCACGGCTTCGTAGAACAAACATTATTATTATAATAGTTACATATTTGATTCTTCCAACGAATCGACACTTACGTGGACGACTACCGGCTACGACTGCTCAATCCGCAGGGCCGGGTCTAAACATAATACTTTCATCCACTATACGGGGTTAAAATCCAAAGATCATAGGACCGATCTTGGGTTACCAGCTTCTACCATGAAGCTATGACGTCGACTGCCTTTTTGTTGACAACCAGCGCATTACATAAAAATTCCCCAAAAATGTGCGTTCTCGTGCACCATAAATTTAATATACCAACGTTTCTCAATTGGTGCGTACACTTGTAACAAAGACAGAACCTGAGCCTGTCTATATATGTTAAAGTCTGTTAGGACTTAAAAAGGACGCAACAGATTATCTTACAAATCCCCCTGAAAAAAATTAATTCTATTAATTTTTTTCTTCGTTAATAAACGCGGAGAGGTGAATCAAATTTACATAATCCTGTACTAATAATACACCCCCACTAGATAGACTAATGACAAAGAGGATGTAGAATGAAATTCAACATCAATAAATAACAGGAGTAATAAACAAAATTTCAACCACAATCCATTAATTTGGACTACTTGTGGTACCAAAGAGAAATTAAAGTATGAAGGATGATGAACTAAAACACTGAGGATGTGAAACCATCAAACCAAAAAAAATCAACAAGTGAATTTTAAATGATGAAGATGAAATGACATAATAGATGAGAAGTGAATTCATAAACAACCAAAAAAAGATTGCAAATGAAACATGTAAAGAGAACAAGGCAATTAACAAACCACGCGAAGTGATCAAGACACTTATCAGTTTCTAAAATTAATCAGAGACACTACTTAACTATGAGTGCAAAATAATACACTAAAAGTGGTGGTTTCTAGTTCTACGAACTATTATACAAACTAATAATAATAAACACTGTAAAATATGCAACTAATGAAGTGATCTTAATTGCTGATAAGTAATCAAAATTGTTCATGTCTTAAAATTGTTACCAATTCCAGTTATTATTATCTATAATAATATTAAGAAAATCCATATCATCTCTGAAAATAGTTCATAATCTAAGAAGTTCCGTTTTATTAACATCTAAATACATTAAAATGTTATTTTACGAGTAATCCTGGAAGTCATCATCTTCCACTTTGAACAGCATGTATCTATCATCTTAAAAGGATGATAATATATCTTCACAATGTCACGTTCAGAAGAGAATGTAGTTCATTTAACGAAAGTCATTTTCCTTATGTCAATGTTATTGACACAACACTGTTATTGGTTTACAATACGAACAGTCTGAATAATCAATTTTCATCAGTAATACAGTGGGAATACAACTGAAGTAGACGTTGCATAAATCATCAAAGTTAATTGCGTATAACGTTACAATTGCACGACTGTCGATGTAGAAGATCCAATCTCTGTAGGGCGTATTTGCTCGCTTGGATCGCTTGGACACCTGGATAAACAGACAGCTAACACATTTTGCGAACCTGGTATGGAACGTATAGTAAAACTATACGGTTGCAACGTTATCGCATATCTGGTAGATTTCGCAGACTTGACGTCTTTGGTGTTGAGAGCAGTGAGTGCTTTTTGATCAGACTCAACAATAAAATGAGATCCTAACAAGTATCTCTCAAGTTTGGTGATTGACCAAACTAACGCCAGGAGCTCCTTATCCAGAACCGAGTATTTTTGTTCAGTTGCTGTTAACTTTCTTGAAACATACATTACAGGATGCAAGGTGCCACAGTATTCCTGAAGTAGCACGCTTCCTATACCATAATTAGACGCGTCACTGCGAAGTGTAAAAGGGAGTTTTGGATTAGGTAGCATCAATACTGGAGGTGTGGAAAAAAATTCTTGATAGAATCTAACGCGATTTGATGTTCATTCGACCACCGAATCACGTTAGCTGTGCCCTTCCTCAACAAAGAAGAGAAAGGAGCAGTAATGGTCGATAAATGAGGAATAAATTTACCGTAAAATTGTATTAGACCCAACAAAGAACGTACTTGTTTTTTTGTTTTCATAGCTGTAATGTTCAGGATTTTTGTGACGTTACTGTCCTCAGTATATAATTTGCCATGACCAATACGGTGGCCTAAAAATGATATGTCATGAAAACCCACGAATGCCTTGGATGGCTTAGCTGTTAGGTTAAATGACCGTAACGTGGACAGTAATGTGTTCAATCCCTGAACATGTTCTTCCCATGAGTTGCTAAAAAGACAAATGTCATCGATGTATGCAATGACATCGGGACGATGAGACAGTATGTGACGCATCATACGCACGAAAGTGGCAGGAGCGTTCACTAACCCAAATGGCATAAAATTCCATTGGAATAGGCCCCGAGGTGTCGAGAAAGCAGTAAGTGGCTTTGCTTTTTCTGTCAATGGAACTTGCCAATATCTTTTTGACAGGTCAAATTTTGAAAAGAAAGTAGAGTCAGACAGTTTAACTAATAATTCTTCTAATAAAGGTAATGGTTCTTCGTCGAATTGTGTAACTTTATTTAATTTTCTATAGTCTACACAAAGACGGATCTTGTTATCCTTTTTCCTGATGATCACCATAGAAGAAGAGTATGGTGACGTTGAAGGTTCAATTATTTTTAATTGAAGCATTTCATCCAACTCCCTATCAACCTGAGCACGAAAGTGCAAAGGGATAGGGTATGGACGAACTCGGATAGGTGTGTCTTCAGTCAATAGAATGTCATGTTTAATAACTGACGTACGACCTGGGATGTCGGTGAGGACATCTTGATAAGATTTTAGAAGTGAGGAAACTTGTTGGTTTTGATCAGCCGAAAGATCAGAAGAAATAGAAACATCACTCCAACTTTCAGTCGGATGGAGTGGTACCACCGGTATAGTTAATGGTACGTCTAGAAAAGAAGACTCTTCTTCTTTAATGACAGTTAAAGTGGTATAGTGATGAATAGGAGGTGTAGGATCGTCAGTTGATTGGAATACTGACTGAAGATAGTCAGGACGTGTATGGTATTCCTTTAACATATTAATGTGAAAGGTTTTGTGTTTACCCTTTACATCGACAATATAGTCGACATCCGAAATTCTAGATATTATTCTAAAAGGGCCACTCCAGGTAATGAGTAGACGATTATTTTTCGAAGGCAGTAATACATTTGCCTCATCACCCGGGATAAGCTGACGAAGACGTCTATATTTGTTTGCAAAAAGTCTAGCTTTTTCTTTTGCATGTTCAGATGTTGCGGTAGCTAACCTACATGCATCTATGATCCTTTTCCTCAAAGAGATCACATACTCATAAAAGGATTGAGTCTCCTCTTCGATATTCTCCTCAATAAGTAAGTCGTGGAGTAACGACATTGGTCCACGAGGTTGGATGCCAAAGACTAACTGATACGGAGAGAAACCGGTTGCTTCGTTTTGCACCTCGCGATATGCAAAGAGGGCAGAAGGAAGGACTCTGTCCCAATCCTGAGGATGATCTTGCGTAATCTTACCCAGTAACTGTTTGAATGTCCTATTCTTACGCTCAACCAACCCATTGGACATAGGGTGATAGATAGAACTAAGTGATCTATCGATACCTAACAATTTCATCACTTGAGACATAGCCTCAGATACAAACTGAACACCATGGTCAGATAAGATCTTACGCGGAAAACCTAAGCGCGAAAAGATCAACCATAAAGCCTCTGCAACGCTGGGAGATGAAGTATTTTTCAGAGGTATGGCCTCAGGCCAACGAGTACACATATCAATACAAGTGAGGATATGTGTATGTCCTCTTGCAGAAGGTTGTACAGGACCAACAATATCAATAGCCATTTTCTCAAATGGACGAATCGGAATGTCCACAGTCTGAATTGGAGCTGCATGGTATGGACCCCGAACTTTGACTTCTTGACATGTCGTACAAGAACGGCAGTAGATATTGACATCTCTGTGAACGCCTGGCCAATAGAATGCAGATAACACTCTAGATTTGGTTCGTGAAAAACCCAAATGGCCTGCACATTGAGAGTCGTGTGCGTGACGCAATATACGAGCTCTCATAGAAAGAGGTACTAAAATCTGAGACCGTAATGAAGAATCAGTATCTTGTATAAGTCTAACCAATATCCCATTCTTTACAAAATTATGTCTAGATTTTGCATTTGTTTTGGTAGTCTTGTTATTATTAGCTAGCTTAAAAAATCTGGTCAATGAATCATTTTTCTGAAATGTTATAAACGACTCCCGTGAAATAGGAGTGTCAACATCACAAGTGGTATGAACTGTAGGTTCATCAGGTGTATCATGCGACATATTAATAGCTTGCGCTCTGGTAACTACTGCATTTGCAGCCGGAATATGTCGCTCTTCTCATTCAGCAATTTGCTGTGGTGTAAACTCTGTTATACCATGTATGCGACCTAGTATGACATCACAAATTGGATTTGGAAGAAGACAGGCGTGGATCTTTCCTGAAAAAAATGGTGTATGTAAATTAATTATGGCTGTAGGGAATGTTTCCACAGTGCCGCCAAAAGTAACGCACTTCACAACCCTGCCCGTGGCGCAACTTGGGTTGATCAGCGAAGTCCGTACGCCAATAGTGGAACAGCCTGAGTCAAATAAAAGAGAGCATGGAATGGCATTGACATATCCTCTGTTAAACTTGAGAGAGCCCTGTCCCTGGTGTACTGACGCAGAAGTAGCCGTGCAGACCGCAGGTAGACTAGGCAAAATATGTCCGCAACGCAGCGTCGTGATCGCCTTGGCCTGGAAAAGAGTCGAGCATTCAGGACAATCTTTCACCTGGTTACAATCAAGAGAACAAGACATAGCATTATGAGTTTCAGCTCGTTTACCCTGTTCATTGTTATCCTGAGTATCACTTAAAGCGACATTAGAATGTCTACGTGTGTTGCTCGAAGATCTATCTCTTCGTCGCGATTGATTCTGATTAATGGCATTAAAATTGCCACTATTGTCATTTCTGCTTGCGTTAAAATCTGGATGAGTACGCCAATTATTATAATTAACGTTATGATGTTGGTTAAATGATTTATTCCAAGAACCTTGTCTATTTTGTGGAACTTGAGATTTTGATCGCCAGTGTTGTTTATTATAATTTCCTTGATTATATTTAAAATTATTGTTACCAAAATGTCGCGATCTATGAGCTTGGTTCCAAGAAACATTAAATGGAGCAGATTGTTGAAATTGCTTCCCCTTATAAAAGTTACCATTGTTAAAATTGTCATTATTTCCCTTATTAAATGATCTGTCGCTGCTTAATGAACGGTGTCGTGGAAAGTTATTCTGATGCATAGCAAATGCGACTGGCAATTCATCCTTAATCGGAGAACTGCTAATTTCCATATTCGGATGTGCTGTGCAATATTGTATACAGCTTTGCTGCATGTCATTAATGTTAGAATGATTACGTTCATGCAAAAAAGCAAGAAACGATGGGTTTACCGAGGACAAGACATTATCGCGTAGCAATAAATCTCTTAGTGCGTCGTAAGTTTTATCAGTTTTGGATAGTTCAATCCATCTGTCCAATGTAAGACTTATATGTGTAATAAAATCGCTAAAATGCTTTTCTCTTTGTGGCAACATAGATTTAAATTTCAAACGATATTCGTTTGATGTCATTTTATATTTAGTAAGTAACGCAGTTTTGAGAGCTTCATAATTATTTTTATCAGTGGCAGTTGCCATATGATATACTGACACAGCTTCGCCCGTAAGTAGTTCAGATAATTTTACACAATACTGTGCTTTATCAACTTTATAGGCTTCACATGTTGCTTCGAACCTATGTAGGTAATGAATCACATCGTCTGATGGAGGGTTAAATTTTGGTAATATTAAATGCAAATTTTTTATATTTCCGTGTTTGGATGAAGTTTGACCCTCATGAGTTGTCTGAGCATTAGCTTCATGAGCTAATCTAAATTGTTCACATTCCATTTCCTTCATTTTTTGTTCATGTTGAATCTGAAGTTGATATTTTCTTGTATTTTCTTCAGCTATTAATCTCCTTTCTTCCATTTCCTTTTGCTTACCTTCCATTTCAATTTTAAGTTGTCTTTCTTTCTCCGCAGCTTCAAATATCCTTTTCTTCTCGTTTTCTTCAGCCTCAAATTTCATTTTTTTCTCGTTTTCTTCAGCCTCAAATTTCATTTTTTTTCTCGTTTTCTTCAGCCTCAATCCTTTTATGATCTGCCTCAATCTGAAGTTTTTCTAGTCTTAAAGTTTCTAACTTTCTTTGTTCAGCTTCTATCTCTTGAACTTTTCTATATTCCGCCATAGCGAATACTTTTACCTCTTCAGGAGTCATCTGAAGGGCTTTTGCTTGTTTAATAAAGTAATCTAGTGAATACATTATGATCACTAAGTAATTACTATACTTCTTCTTCGTAACTATTAATTAATGTCCAATAATTTTTTCTTATCACTCCAAGAAGTGTTACTCGTTCATGTCCAAGAACGGTACATAATATCATATGATTTTTTAAAATATATTATTAATCAATAAAATAATTTATGCAATGAAATGTTATGATAAGACAGAAGTAATAGACAATTACTACAATAGTGACAAGACAAGATAATTAAAGACGAACGAATACGATCGCAGAAATCAACGAAATTAAAATGAGAAAATAAAATAGACTCTTGCAAAGAATTGCAATGATGACCGCGATAAACAAAGGACAATACAATTGACAACACAGTGTAAAAACATAGGTTTGTAAAAAACTGAACGATAGCAAGGTAAAGAAGGACGAATGTTACAAACAAAATACATCATCAAACTGAAGTACGGATAAAAATAACCACGAAAACTACAATAAAAACTTGACGAAACAGCTAAACAGATACTATTATAAGAGACAAGTAGCGATCAGAACTACAGCAAGGCTTCTAGCCTTGAACCGGAATTATCGCTCAATTGAAATTTACAAACTAAATCCTATAGAACGTCTGACAAGAGCCCGAATTAGCTTCGAGATGAACCTCGTTTGTCAGATCGACCTCCCTACCGCCAACGAAGAACACAGAACATAGAACATGCAACATGAATAAGATTAACGTGGACATATTTAAAGAGCGGCTCAGCTAACGTAAAACGGTGAAATAAACATACAGCGGTGTTACTTATCTTTAACCGAGAAAAAATATTCCTCGCATCCGGAACTGCATGTTTGAGCCATATAATTGAAGTAATGTAATGCCAGAGTCCAATGTTGAAACTTGAAAGTGGAAGTCCCTGGGTTGTCCTTGACCTACGATGACCGTTAAAATTGCTTCAAAGTCCAGGATGTTGTCGCCTTGAAAGACAGCATTCTTCTTTTCAACCGAGTTTGAAATGAGTTCGATTCCGTTACTGAAAACTGGATATTTTCAGAGCACACTGCGCCGCCACATTGTTGCCTTCATTCTTCATGGGGTTTTCTGAATGACTGCTTGATCGTGCCGATTTCGCGTATATATATATATTTTGATGCAGTAATGTGAGAACTCAACGTAGGCACATCAACAAGTGTCAATACTGTGATAGTCAAACTCGTTACTTGAAAGTTGATACATCATTTATTGACATCACATCATATAGGACAAGACATTTGACGTTGACGGTTAAAAAGTAATTCAACATGATGAGATTGGACGTATGTCCTCAATAAAATCCAAATAAATAGTCTCAGAAGAATCCTCAAGCAAATTCTGACTGGGTCTCTGAGTTAATACATCAATAGTTATAAGAGCCATGAAGTAGTTAAGTACAAGGTTATACTCATAACGGTTGATCTTTTTCTCAAGGACGGGAGATGCTCATTATACTTGGTAGTATCTAAGATCCCGATCTTGATTATGTTCTTTGACAAAAATGTCCTCATTAACTATTCATAGACGAACGTAGGTACTGGTTCCTACCAAATCATTCTAGGCATATAAAGTTACTTAGGCATTGATACTTGAATCACCTCTTGGATTAGCCGTGACTGACACAACGGCTTCCCAATAATATCGATACAACGACAATCCACGGTATTTACCGACAATCCCTCTATTAAGCATATACAGGTATATAGAAATATATCTTCAGCTGTGAATCCATTTCGGTACAGGCTAGTTACCTGTCATCGACTAGATACTCACGGCTTCGTAGAACAAACATTATTATTATAATAGTTACATATTTGATTCTTCCAACGAATCGACACTTACGTGGACGACTACCGGCTACGACTGCTCAATCCGCTGGCCGGGTCTAAACATAATACTTTCATCCACTATACGGGGTTAAAATCCAAAGATCATAGGACCGATCTTGGGTTACTAGCTTCTACCATGAAGCTATGACGTCGACTGCCTTTTTGTTGACAACCAGCGCGTTACATAAAAATTCCCCAAAAATGTGCGTTCTCGTGCACCATAAATTTAATATACCAACGTTTCTCAATTGGTGCGTACACTTGTAACAAAGACAGAACCTGAGCCTGTCTATATATGTTAAAGTCTGTTAGGGCTTAAAAAGGACGCAACAGGTCACATTTTTACAATGGTATAAGCGCCGTACCGTTCAGAAATCAACAGCAAACTACTGAATGAAAAAAAAATTGCCTAGAAAAATCACAAACAGCCAATAAAAGCTGGGGTTGATTGCCACGTCCTGTAAAGGATAAGCAACTAACTTCACTCCTGAAGGAAGGTAAATGATCCGTGCCGATGGGGGACGAAATTAGATACCTGCCGGTGATTCAGAAAGTACCAACTTTGCTTTGTTGCGGAATTTATTGTCGCAGTATTTGCGGGGGCTAGTGGTAACTAGATATTCGCAGATTGGTAATAAATAAGAGAAAAGGTTCAAGGAAGAAAGTTTTTAATGGTACTTGGCATTATAAATCCGTATTTGATCGTCTGAACCGGCTTTCCTACCTTACATTCAGACTTTCATAAATCGACTGGCGCGATGTACGTTTCCCGTCTATTTCAACTTTACGCTGGCTATGAGCAAAACCATGAAACTTTCTCAGCTTTTCTTTTGTGAACAGTGGTTTCAAATAAGCGTGTACCGGGTTCAAACAATTTCATCCTGTCGATAAGGTAAGTTTTCTTACTATATTTTTTGTTTGTTTGCACAGAGCTAGCATCAGTTTTACTAACATTAATTATTAATTAAGCAGATACATTTTGATACAGATTTGCTGTATATTGAATATTTCTGTTCAATCCATTATATTACATCCTTTTAATTTGTTACCGGGATCTCCACACTATGTAGTTAGGCTACTGTCTTTCAATTTTTAAATCTGAAGACCTATCAATATAGTGCGTTATTTTATATTTTGTTCATATTAAATAACTATTATTATACTTTATGAAATGATTATTGGATTACTTCAGTGTTGGTGTGGCTGTTGCTAATTGTGTTTTTTTTTTCTTCTGATTGTTGTATTTTTCTAATTTATTTATGGCTGTGGTTAAGAAACTTTGTAAAATAGAAGAGTAAACTGGTAAGGACATCTGTGTCAACATTTTTGTAAAGCCACTTTTAAATCATCTTTTGTTGTTTACTCGACGAACATTTTCTATCTGCAAAATTGTAAAATCAATTCTTTGTTCTAGAATTCAGAACAAATATGGCAAAAGCAGAACAAACCAAAAAGAAGTGCAGACAATACAGCGTGTAATATCTGAAATATGAATTTATTCCAGCACTAAATAACCAACAACTGCCAATGTGTCGATTATGTGAGAGGGCCTGGGGTCCAAATGGGGCAGTGATGCGCAATACAAGACTCAACATGTCTCTTAGCCTCTCCTGCCCAAGTCTACCTCACCTACTCGTGGTGGACCCCGTTATACCCAGTAATCTTGCCGAAGGTTGGGTATCAACCCCAGCGGGAGGCAAGATGGGACAGCAAACGAGGTAAAGGCAAAATCAAATCCCCCAGCCAGAGGGGGAGGCATGAGCACACTCTGCCTTAAGAAACAGGTGCTGAAGTCAGATGTACCAGGCCAGGAGGCGCACCAGCAACCATGGTACCATGCAACCCGCTTTGGTTTAATATGTCTACACAACAGATGTCAAAAAATTATCGTTATGGTGCTCGCCCTGTGAAGTCCCTCCAGGCAGGAGCAGTGCCGGATTCTGAGCCTCGACAGAATCCACCCTCAGCTACTGGAGGTCTCCTTAGTCCGCCAAATGGAGCCAGGAGGCGGAAGGAGAAAGTAACTGGCCAACCAGATAAGACGACGGCCCCTCTGAATGTCATGCATTGGAATGCAGAGGGAGTCAACAACAAAAAGACTGAACTAGAGAATACCCTATTTCGGAAAGAAATTAGCATATGCTGCATACAAGAAACCCACCTACAGGAAGGAAAACATTTTAAGATACGGGGCTATCAATGCTTCAGAGTTGACAGAAAAGATCGGAAGAAGGGTGGCATACTAACACTGATAAGGAATAACCTCAACGCTATAGAATCCAAGACATATAAAGAAGGTGCAGAATACCAAGTAATCCATCTAAAACATAACACTCTGGAACTGGATCTCCTAAACTTCTACTGCCCCAATGACATACCACTGAACATGACTAGCATAGATGTCCCCATTGGCAACTTCATAGCGGTGGGAGACTTCAACAGCCATTCCCAAAGCTGGGGATACAACCAGCTAGATAGAAGGGGCGAAGAGATAGAAAACTGGCAAGACGACAATAACCTAACCCTTCTAAACAACCCTAATGATCCTCCAACCTTTTACTCCAGAAGATGGCATAGCACCTCTACTCCAGACCTGGCATTCTGCACACCTGATTTGGCTGGGATAGTGGAAAGGGAAATAGGAGAACAACTCGGTGGAAGTGATCATCGTCCTGTATTCATCAAAATTAATAGAACAATTAATACAAGTCCAAGTCAGCCAAGATGGAATTATAAAAAAGCAAATTGGTCCATTTATCAACACAGAGCAAATCTGCTTACAAAAGATATTAAGGTACTAGACAGAGACATTAACAGAGTCATCTGGGATTTTAATAATGGAGTACTCAAGGCAGCAAAGGAGACAATACCGAGAGGAGCGAGGAAGAACTATGTACCATATTGGTCCAACACACTACAAAACCTACATGAAGATATGAATGAAGCAAGGCACACTGCAGAGGTACAACCATCCCAACAGAACCATATCATGCTACAAAAGGCAAAAGCAAAATTCATTAAAGGAAAGCTAGAAGCCCAGAGGAGAAGCTGGAGGGAAAAAACATATAAACTAAACCTTGAAAAGGAAGGGAGAAAGTTGTGGAAACTCACTAAACAATTGAATGACGATAACAATTCTCAACGACAAACCATTACACTAGACGATGCAGGGAAACTATATACCGGCAAACAAGCAGCAGACATATTTGCGGAATCCTACAGAAATGAAAGTAACATCTCCGTCAATTTACGCAGACAACGAGACATTCGTCAAGAAATAATCCACACTAGAACTAATGGAAACAGTCCGGACGTTATGTCCAAACCTTTCAATATGGACGAGTTAAAAACAGCCGTGTGGAAACTTAAAGACAGGAAATCACCAGGCCCGGATGGTATAACCAACGAAATGCTAAAACACCTAGGATATACAGCAATGAGCAAACTGTTGCAAATATACAACTACAGTTGGATGACAGGCAGTGTGCCACAGATATGGAGAGAGGCGCTCATGTGTCCCATCATAAAGAAAGGAAAAGACAACAGGAAGGCCACCAGCTACAGACCAATAAGCCTAACAAGCTGTGTATGTAAGACAATGGAGAGGATGATCAACAGAAGATTGAAATGGTACTTGGAATCCGAGAAAATTTTAGTGCCAGAACAAGCAGGGTTTAGAGAGTGCAGCAGCACAGAAGACCAAATCACATACCTGTCACAGATCGTTGAAGATGCCTTCCAAGAAAAGAGAAAAGTCTTTACCCTATGGATAGATCTCCAAAAAGCTTTTGACAAAGTATGGAAAGACGGGTTAATAGTAAAACTGCAAAGGAACGGAATCAAGGGTAATATGAGAAAATGGATCCAGTCGTTCCTACACAATCGGAAAGCAAGAGTCACTATGGAAGGTCACAACAGCAAGAAAATCCTCCTAAAACATGGAGTTCCTCAAGGCTCAGTATTGTCTCCCACCCTGTTCCTTGTATTCATCAATGACCTCATCCACGATCTGCCACAAGGTGTGAGAGCTGCCCTATACGCTGACGACTTGGTGGTGTGGTGTGTAGAAGAACATCTAACTATCGCTAATAAGCGAATACAAAGGGCAGCAGACAACATAGCAGCATGGGCAGAGAAATGGATGGTGCAGATCAACGCTGAAAAATCATCAACAACACTTTTCACGCTCTCCAACAAAGACAAAGCAGGAGAGATACGACTTGGAAATATACATGTCCAAACAGATGAGGAACCGGTGTACTTGGGCATTACATTAGATAAGAGAATGACATGGAGGCACCACATCGAGAGAACAGAGGCTAAAGCGAGAAGAAAACTTTCCATACTGAGGAAAATAGCTGGATCAAGTTGGGGAGCTAACGAAACAACACTAAAGAAAGTGTATACAGGTGCAATAAGACCTATATTAGAGTACGGATCAGCAGCATGGTCTACAGCAGCCAAATCACACCTACAAGCCTTAGATAAAGTACAAAATCAAGCGCTTAGGTTGATCACGGGTGCCATGAAGACCACACCAATAAATGAAATGGAAAAAATCACAGGCATTCCACCTTTATTATACAGACGAGACACTAAGACCCTGATCCAAGCAGAAAAGTACAAGAACATGCCCGCACATCCAATGAAAACTAGATTTGGAGATTTAGCCAGTGGGAGGTTGAAGAGAAGCAGTTTTGTGCATCGGTCCAAAAAACTAATTAGAACATACAAGGATGAACTACCAGACATCACTAAGGAAATAACTCCCACACTCCTCCCAACCCCATGGGAACAACATCAAAATTTCAGTATTAAGACCTCCATAACTACCACCTGCCCCATGGGAGAGCTAAATACTCTCCAAAGGAAAATAGCAGCATGTGACATGATTGAAGAACTATACCCCAGAGAAGCATGGATCCAAGTATATACTGATGGATCTGCAACCAGAGCAGTGAAGAACGGAGGCGCAGGAGTTTATGTGGTCTATCCAGACAAAGAAAATGAATCCACCTGTTCACCTACTGGAATATTCTGTTCAAACTATGCTGCTGAAGTACAGGCCATAAGCATTGCTGCAGGAATAATAAATAACACAATAAGCCAATGTCAGCAGGTTGTATTCCTTACCGATGCAATGTCAGTTCTGCAAGCCCTCAACAGTGATAAACTGCCAGAATTAAACAAAGTCCTATGCGAAGTAAATATCAAAAGAAGGGTAGTGCTACAGTGGATACCATCACACTGTGGCATACCAGGAAATGAGAGAGCAGATATGTTAGCAAAAGAGGGAGCAACACAGGAACAAAAAGAACAAACAATCACATTCCAGGAAAAGAAGACCCTTATCAAGGCCATCAGGAAAATTGATCAACAAAGAGACAACTATCAATATCTTGATCGAGCAAAACAGGTGATCCTGTTCCGTATGAGAACAGGACACAACAGACTGAACAGTCACTTATACAGACTGAGATTGGTCCCATCACCCCTATGTACGTGTGGACAGGCAGCACAGACAGCCGAACACATCCTGCAAGACTGCCACATGCTTAGTCAATTGCGAACTGAACATTGGCCCACAGAGACGCACATCCACACAAAGCTGTTTGGGAGTCTTGAAGAACTTTCAACCACAGCAACATACATCCAGAAAACCGGACTTCTTGTGTAGACATTTCTAAACAACAGCGAACGAGAAGAAGAAGAAGAAGAAGAGAGGGCCTTTTCAAATGAGGCGATGAAACCTTCCAGACTACTTGAACATTTGTAAAAAATTCACCCAGATAAAACAGATAAAAGTTTGACATATTTTCAGTCACTTCGTGAAAACTTTCAGAAACGTAAAACAGTCCGTGACATGTTTATCAACACTTCACAACAAAGCTGTGATGGTTTGCGAGCTTCATACAAAATTTCATTGCTGATAGCTAAATCTGGAAAGTCTCATACAATCGCAGAAAATTTGATTTTGCCAGCTATAAGGGAATTTGTGAGTACAGTTATGCAAAAGTCAACTGAACAAATAACACAGCCCTACCAAAAAAAAACTTTTCTTTTTTTGGTGCCAAACATTTTACTCTTGATTGTACATAAATCAGGCCTGCTCAATCCAAATATCACATTTACTTGTCTGTAGCAGCTCTAGTTTTTGAGATACAGACATTATTGTATTTCATTAATACAGGGTGACCCCAAAAAAAAAAAAAAACGGGCCCGCGCGCGCACTTTTTGTGCGCGTGCTGGCCCCTTTTTTTTTTTTTTTTTGGGTCACCCTGTATTATTACAATATTTTCTATATAAGGCTATGTAAAAAAAACTATTGCTGTCTAGTCCTTTACAAAAGAAAACTGCTTGTTTACTCTCAGTTTCAGTTTTCCAAGAATCTTCCCAGAATCGCCATTGTTTAGATTTTAAGCCACTGCATGCATGTTACACGGCTGTTTGCCAGCGATCTTTTAGTTATTTCCCCTCTTCCCCCGACCGCGCTATTTATAGCTATCGTGTCAGAGGTCACGTGGTAACTTCCTAACTGGAAAAAAAGGTGGCGGATTTTACTTTTGATAGGGCTTAATTAATGTTTTTAGGCTACTTTATTATTATAAATACCGGCTTTAATTTTGCGTAAAGCTAGACTAGAAATGTTAGAGTAAATTTTAGAACAAGAACAAACATTTTATCACAATTAGAACAGAAGATATAATAGTCTGAAATAGTGTAAAATTTACGTTTTTTTTTTATATTTTGTTATGGTTTGTTTATAATGCAATTTTCACTAAATCGGTCACAATCAACATGCATAACAAATTACAGAAATCAAAAGTAGAAAACCTGCAGAAAATGGATATCAAAGTTTTGTTTTGGTTTCATGCGTCAAACATTAATTATTGAAACATTAAATTGCAAGTCCACATTTATTACCTAAAATAACACACCCAATTGTCCCC
The DNA here is from genome assembly GCA_024509875.1 of Oreohelix idahoensis. Lineage (NCBI taxonomy): Eukaryota > Metazoa > Mollusca > Gastropoda > Stylommatophora > Oreohelicidae > Oreohelix > Oreohelix idahoensis. Next base: position 256,145 of record JAMPIV010009310.1, on the reverse strand, counting down.
AAAAACATGAGAGCTAACAATTATCTCAATCATACATCACGATGGTCATGTAAAAATAAGTATGGTCATGAGTAAAACGAAATGTTCAATTTAATAGATAAATAGGTGTATTTAAAAAATACATCTATTAAATGATTTCCACACTCTGTTAATTCTGTCAATCTCAAGCAACAACTGCCATAATTTGCTCTAGCCCCAAAATTTAGCTCAATTATCATTCACACTTCCTTTTTTTATAAGATGAATCTGTACATTCACAGATGGAGAAATTTGTAACAAATGAGTTTCCATTATAAATTTTAATTGTGAAGTTATATTTTTAATACCTCTGGCGCGTCTTTCAATTTTCAATCTTCTCTGTTTTTTCTCCTGTGCCCACGTAAGACCTACTGTTTCCTTCATGGCTATTGCTAATTCTTTGGATATTCTAACTCTACTTTCAATGCCTGCTTTCCTGCAAATTTCCTGACGTGACGTTTCTGAACAGCGTTGTAGTTCATGTGCCTGCTCCAGGTCTAATGAATCAGTTGATGTTCCAGCAATATGTTTTCTAACAGTGTGAAGCAATTGAGATCGCTTACGTTTGTTGGCGTTCTGGTGACTGATGTTTCTCTTCTATGTTTAATTAGTTTTTGTAGTACAATAGGCTGTCCTCTGGTTTTGCATTTTATGATATTACTTTTTGCTGTTCCTAGTTTTTTTTCTAACAATGGATGTGAATAGGGGTTCTTCCTTTTGTGTTAGTGGTTGTGAAGGTGGCTTAGCAAGTAACTGTTGTACTGTGATGTCGCTTTTGAAGACAGGCGAGGTGGATGTACTTGTCGTATGTATAACTGACTTGGTAGGTGTAGATGTGGCAACAAAAACTGGCATGCTAGGGTGAGTAGTGTTATCCACCTCCAAATGAATAATGGTATCGCCTTTAATGTGAGCTGGCACATCAACCTCCAGTTGAACAATATCATCACTAATGTGGGCAGGCACATCAACCTCCTACTGTACAGAGCTATCCTGACTACAGCTAAATGACTGACTAGACATGGAGGGGTCAGAAAGAACATTACAGGGGATAGAGCAGCTTTTTGTTTTTAAAACACCAAAAGATGTCTTTGCAACACAATTGCACAGTTGACATTCACTTATAGTTAAATTATGGTTTTAGTCTTTCCAGATGTGCTGACTGTTTTCCGATAGTAACTTGGCTGTTTCAAGACACTTCTCATTATGCCTCCTTTTTGAATTTTGTATTCGTAAGTAACACTTCTTACAAAATATAGTCGAATGCTGTGTGGGTTTATCCTCTGATACGTTAATTCCAAACACAAAGAACAGATCATTAACGTAATTTAGAACAGTTCAGCGCTTTCTGAATTGAACGTGTTGTTTTGGAAGTTAATGCTCTCTTGCCACAGGCTCTGCACAGTGCACTGGCACAATTCATATGATGCAAAACAGTATGTTCCATTTCGTTGTTATGTAATATAGTTTACTTGTGTATGTATAAAGATAGAGGAATATTTGGGACTATCAAGTCTAACACCAGGATGTAGAATGCTTTATCTGTGAATGAAAGAAGATATACAAACAGTTACTTAGAATTCTTTGGCAGCCGTCGTGTGCACAGGATTGTCTACCAAAGAACACTAATGGAACAGTCCTTATCTCACACACAATTAAAAAAAAAAATTCATATTATAAATACAAGATTAACAAGACTTGAAAGATAGAACAAAGTATGTAGAAGTAATGTATCTATAGATTTACATGTTTTCTGACGCTTATATACGTAGCTAAATATCATTATAAATGAATGAAAATGCAAAAACAGATGGTGCTTTACAAAGTTATTTTGTTACAACCTTATTTAAGATTTGTGAGTATCAGGAGAGTCCGCTGGGAGGACAACATTAGACAATCTTTGAAGGACCGAGGACTAGAATGGAACCAGGCCAGGAAGAAGATAGCTGATAGAATGGTCTGGCGCTCTCTCTTCCAAGCCTCTACACCTCACGGTAGAAGGGGAACGACTAAGTAAGTAAGTAAGTAAGAGTATCAAGAATGCGTTTACAGTAATTTAAATGCTATAAAATCTGGTGACAATATGCTTGTTCGTGTAATGCCAAACTCACAAAACTGACTACCACACATTCTCAAGATATGAAACAAACAAAAAAAGTATGTGGAAATAATCTTTAGCTTCCCTTCGAGAAGTCTTTATAATTATAAACTCAAACGAATGGGCCGATTTTTAGATATTAAATTAATAAAAAGATTACTTATTTTATGAATTTCCCCAAATGATGACGCTGTTTTCAAAAGTCTTGTAGTGGGTTTGATGGTATTGTATGATGGTGATATTACTAAGTGTGATGCATGAGGTCAGCTGTGAAGGCTCCTGAGATAAAATGTAGCTGTGAATTGTCAGAAGGCCCTTCTTGCTACCACTACGACCTCACACCTATCTTTTTTTTACTAATGAATGTGGCTACGTTAAATGTCTAGGGTAATGATATGTAATGTGTTGTGGTAGTTTACAGACACACACACAGATATTTACTAAGTCTAATAATATTAATAAATGTTATAATACACTGAACTAACTCAAGTGTGTAAAAATTGGATAGTAATTTTCTTACATTTATTTGTTCTGAACCAAGGTTTTATTTTGGCCAGAACATATGAAAGGTTTAGCAATTATGAAAGAAATGCATGAATATTACATAATAAATGCAAGGTGTGTACATATATGTGTTACTAGACTAGTTAATATTATTACTGGTTATAGTTGTAATCTATTTGGGAGAACATTTAATGGATGTGCTGTTGGGGTGGCCTCATCACTCCCTGTCTATGGTGACTACACATTGTCCAGTTATTTGGTGGAAATTTTATGGGTGTGTTAGCAAATAAGTTGAGTTGGTGAATTCTCAGCAGACCAGGCGCTCACGTAGCTTGAAGGTGTAGCTCTGGTGCTGAGATCTGGTGGCCCCACCTCTCCGTGCTTGGGGGGCAATATCAGGAGTCTGGTGGCCCCACCTCTCCGTGCTTGGGGGCAATATCAGAAGTATGGTGGCCCCACCTCTCCGTGCTTGGGGGCAATATCAGAAGTTTGGTGGCCCCACCTCTCCGTGCTTGGGGGCTATAATAGGCTGCTCTGACCAAATGTTACTGCACGGGTCCACTCTGGTAATATTCAACAACTCATTTGACACCTTAGTGGTGCCAACTGAAACTCACAGTTCTGCAATCAAAGTATTAGTCATGTGTCAGAATTCCACCCTCTAACCATTTCTGGACACAACACTACACAACAACAACACCACATAGACGGGTCAGATCTTTCTGACCAAACAACACATCTTACCAAGTTGGTTTCACATAGGATAAGTTCTCCCAGACTACAGATTCTGAAATATGTTCATTAGCTTCCTGCCATAGAATAGGATAGGTGATATGTTTCACTGATCTCAACACTTGATCTGTCTTTCCTAATCCTTGCTGGAGTTTATGTATTTTATTTGTCTCTAGACCCTGAACTGGGGCGGGGGGTCTAGAGCGAATCCTTACTTGTTGTAAGGGACAGATTATGCTATTGCAGTATCAAATCACTCGAAACCTTACACAAATATTAAAATGTACAAAGAAATAATTTCAGTCTTACCAGAATTATGAATATAGAACACAGTTAATGCTAGCAAAACTCAGCTGAGCTGCTGGCCTTAGGATGGCGTCCCTCTAAATATTTCAATAGCTTCTGGGAATTACACCACTTAATAATTCACTGTGTCTACTAGGACAACTTATAATGAATGGCACAAAATGCGCGTCTGAGCGCCGATAATATATTCATCTATGGCCAATCACTGCCTTTTCTTTTTTCAAATTCAAATATCCTACCACAAAGTCATTTCAGTCATACCTCAGTCAAGTATGCCTTATTGTCTGTTGGTCCGTCCGTCTCTACTTGCGTTTCACAAAAAAACACACTTGTTTTTTGAACCAACCCTGCCTTCCCCTACACAATTTTGCCTTTAAAGTTATTTTTAGCCACAATTCACCATCCCACCCCGTCTCTTCATTCCAACTAGATTTTAGCACTTGCGTCTTCAAGGCCACAATTTTTTGAAAATTAGTGACATGTTTTATTTCAATGCAGACGCTCGCTGATATGAACAACAGTCTTTTGTCAATATCTTTCTTATTATCTGTCCGTCTGTATAAATGAAAGCATATTATTTCACTGCTCAAGATGGGCCATCCGGCCAGCTAGGTTTTATATTCCTAACATTATTATTAAGAAAAGTTACTTTTCAAATATTTTCTAGAATCTTCTCATCACTGCATTCAAATAAACGGGCTAAGTTATCGCAAAAGCGTCCAAGAAATGACTGTGCCGTATAATATCCAAGGTCCCTTTTGTCGATTTCTTTACTTTATGTCAACTTGGGGAACGTGACTTTTTCCTCCTTTCCCCACCAATTTGCGTCCTTTTAGCCTCGCTAGTTTCAAGCACGCGTTCAGTCAGATTTTTCCTTTTGATCTCCGTTCTCATCCCGTTCCGTTTTGCCTTCAAGTCTAACAATTTAATTTCCATGGCGGGTGATGACCCGCGGCGTGGGCGATCATGTATTCTAGCAGCTTACGCATTAGTTTTTATCCCTACGTTGTATCATTGGAGATATTTTAACGTTGTATCACGGTTAATTTTGTGACAAGTCTGTAACTCCGTCAAAACTAATTTCAAACAAATAAAAATACAATCACAAATAGAACACAGAACAAAGTTATAGTACACAAAAGAATTTTAACGCTGTGTTTATCCAGAACGAGTGTGTAATGATTTATATTTTACTGATTTTACATACACATCAGCTGATTTTCCCCGCCAAAATACTCAGTAGTTTTTTACTTACTTACTTACTTACTTAGTCGTTCCCCTTCTACCGTGAGGTGTAGAGGTTTGGAAGAGAGAGCGCCAGACCATTCTATCAGCTGTCTTCTTCCTGGCCTGGTTCCATTCTAGTCCTCGGTCCTTCAAAGATTGTCTAATGTTGTCCTCCCAGCGGACTCTGGGTCGTCCTGGAGGTCTGGATCCCTGGCTCTTTGTTTCCCATGCTTGTCGTGGTAGCCGATCTTCTCCCATTCTGCAGACATGGCCAAACCATCTTAGTTGGGACTGTTCTATTTGGGTCTGCAGCGGATGGGATTTTAGGCCTTGACGGATCGTCTGGTTGCGGACCATGTCTCTTCTTGTTACTTCAACCACTTTCCTCAGATACCTCATTTCTGAGGTTTGGATCTGGCTTTTGTGGGTTGTAGTCATTGCCCACGACTCGCATCCATATGTCAAGACTGGGACATAGGTGGAGCGGTATACAGCCATCTTCGTTTTCTTACCAACCTCTTTCTTGCTGAGGAATCCACGATTTATGGCCTGAAAAAGTCTCCCAGCCGCTGCTTTTCGAGTGGCCAACTCTTCTTTGATGCCTCCCTTTCGGTCTATAATAGCTCCGAGATATTTAAAGTGGTCGACCTGCTCCAGGACCTGTTCTCCCAACTTAATCTGATGTTTTCTTTCTTCTCGTGATATCACCATGGATTTTCAGTAGTTTTTTACGGTGCATTAAAAAAAAAAAAAAAAAATTTATACCCGGTGTCAGAATTCCGGTCACCGAAACTAAAAGATCGCTCTGGTAAAGGGCACAAACAGCCGTGGTTAGTTTGCTACTTATTTTATTACACTTCTAACAGAGAATGGCATCATCTTCAAGAAGAGTATTTTTTCTTTCACCGCATTTATTTTGTTATATTTGTGGAGAGTACACTTTCAAAGAAGAACATAGGAAGCATATTACTGTTTTTGTGAAAAAGGTATACTTTGCTTACTTTAAAGTAAAACTAGGTGACCAGGACAAGTCTTGGGCTCCTCATATTGTTTGCAAAACATGTGTTGAACACCTGCGACAGTGGACTTGCGGGAAAAGAAAATGTTTAAAACTTGGAATTCCAATGGTTTGGAGATAGCCCAAGAACCACTATGATGACTGTCATTTCTGTGTTGTGATATTAAGGGAATTAATGGAAAAAAATCACAAAAAGTGGAAATATCCAGATTTAGATTCTGCTAGGCGACCTGTTCCACACGGAGATGACATACCAATTCCAACTTTCAGTCAGATTTCGGATTCCCTGCTAGAAGATGAGACAGCAGTGGCTTGTGGAACGACAAGTGACAGTAATAGTGATTTCGAAGATGATTTTTCAGATGCTCAACGCTTCGACCAGCTTGAACTAAATGATCTAATCCGAGATCTATATCTCTCCAAGGAATCTTCAGAACTTTTGGCTTCAAGATTGAAAGAAAAAAAAAATTACTGACTGCTGAAACAAAGGTTATATTTTATCGCAGCAGAGAGCAAGGTTTCATTCAATTCTTTTGTAAAGAAAACAACCTTGTGTTTTGTACTAATGTAGGAGGTCTTGTTAACAAAATGGTTGTAAGTTATGCACCAGATGAGTGGCGACTTTTCATTGACAGCTCTAAAAGAAGTTTGAAGGGTGTTCTCTTACACAATGGTAATAAATATGGCTCAATTCCAATTGCTCATTCTACTACAATGAAGGAGGAGTATGCTACAATAAGCACAGTTCTGGAAAAATTGAAGTATTTAGAACATAACTGGATGGTTTGTGTTGATCTTAAAATGATGAACTTCTTGCTTGGCCAGCAAATGGGATTCACCAAATATCCATGCTTTATATGTTTGTGGGATAGCAGGGCAAAAGATATGCACTGGACAAAGAAACAGTGGCCGTTGAGGGATGAATTTAAAGTTGGAGAAAAAAATATTGTCAATAAGCCTCTCATTGATCGAAAAGGCGTTCTACTGCCACCATTACATATAAAGTTTGGCTTGATGAAACAATTTGTTAAGGCACTGAACAAAGATGGTGCCTGTTTTAATTACTTATGCAGAAAGTTTCCAGAATTGAGCATAGACAAACTTAAAGCTGGAATGTTTGATGGATCTCAAATTAGAAAGTTAATAAACGATCCAAATTTTATTGATTCCATGAACAAAACAGAGACCACAGCCTGGTCATCATTTGTTTTAGTTGTGCAAAACTTTCTGGGTAACGTTAAAGCAGACAATTATTCTGAATTAGTTGGAAACATGCTGTCGAGTTTTTGTGAACTTGGATGCAACATGAGCATAAAATTGCACTACCTCCATAACCATTTAAATTTATTTCCGGAGAATCTTGGCGACTTTAGTGAGGAGCAAGGTGAAAGATTTCATCAAGATATAAAAACAATGGAAGAGAGATACCAGGGACTTTGGGATGCCCACATGGTTGCAGATTACTGTTGGACCCTTAATCGTGACTGTCCGGGCATATCACATTCCAGGAAGTCCTCGAAAAGATCCTTTTTGCGTGTTGACTAAACAATTACTAGTGAGAAAGTTTTATTACATTTTTGGTAATATATGCACAGTAATTACATATAATATGAATGCAGACTAGAGTCAAAATGCCACTGATAGCACCTAACTCTAGGATTGCACATAACAATTGCCCTTCTAATATAGTCATTCTTAGTTATCTCAAAAACTAGAGCTGATAGAAAAAATCTGATTACATTTTTGGAATCAGCAACCCAAAATTACACAAGAACAGCTATAAAATTTAAGGCACCAAAATGTGTGTATACCAGTGTAATTATAGCAATTCCGCTCAGCAATACCTCTGTTCAAAGAAGAATAGATAAAATGGCTGAGAATGTTGAAAATACATTGTGCAACATACTTAGGACAACAGAATTTGCATTGCAGTTTTATCAGTCAACTTTGCCTAGCAACGAATCTTTGCTTCTTGCCTATGTTCGCTTCGTAAAAGATGAAAGCTTGTTTCAAGAGTTGGTATTTGCTAAGCAACTAGTAAGTGATACAAAAGGAGGGTCAATATTTCGTGTAGTAGAGAAATGTTTCAAAGAGAAGGACATCCCGCTTACTAACATTCTTGCTTGTGCAACAGATGGGGCACCATCAATGATAGGTTGTTACCGCGGGTTTATCACTTTCTTAAAAGAAGCTGTACCTGGTATATTTACAATACACTGTGTAATTCACAGACAACATCTTGTCGCAAACAATCTAAGTGATCGGCTTCACAAATCATTAAATACTGGTATCACAGTGATTAACACAATTAAGTCCCATGCTCTCAATTCTCGACTATTTCGAGAGCTTTGTACTGAGAATGATGAACAGTTTGGACGTTTGCTGATGCACACAGAAGTTAGGTGGCTCTCAAAATAAAATTGTCTGAGACGCTTTTATTCTCTTTTTGAAACTGTGATAGAATTCTTCAAAGATTCGCATGCTTCGCTCTGTACAGAACTAACGAATATCAAGCATGACATTGCACATTTGTCAGATTTATTCACAAAGTTTAACGAAATAAATCTACAACTGCAAGGAAATGATATTAATCTTATAAAAGTCAAATCTGTCGTCTCCTTGTTTCTGGCCAAATTAACGCTATTCAAACGTAATATTGGCCGTCACGAGTTAATCCCATTTCCCAGCCTCTTAGAGTTGGAAGAGAAAGACAAAATACCAGAGGCTAATCTTCAAGTATATTGTGCACATCTAGATATGCTGCCTAAAGACATGTCTCAAAGGTTTCAGGATCTTCTTTTGATCACTATTCCAGACTGGATAATAAATCCATTCCTGGACGCGTGCAATGAGGAACTAGGAAGGATGGAAGAGAAACTGATACCGCTACAAAATGACGTTGAGCTTAAGCCAATGTTCAAGAAATCATATCAAGACTTTTGGTTGCAGAAAGAAATCTCTGAACGCTACCCTGCAGTGTGGGGAAAGGGTAAGATGTTCTGTATTGCCTTTCCAACGTCGTATTTAGTAGAGCGTGGTTTCAGCGCGGTTGTACAACTTCTTTCGAAGCAGAGAAACAGACTGCAGATTACTGAACGTGGGGATCTGAGACTCCTTCTAAGTAACTTTCAGCCTGATGTACAGGAGCTGATATCACTATACCAGGCTCATCCATCTCACTGAAATGAAGTAAGTTAGTTACTAATTTACTTTCGCATACTGCTGTTTGTTTTACAGCATTAAGTTTTTCTTTTTAAATTAAGTTAATAAATAAGCGTATGTGTAGTTTCATATTACAATGCGATAAACTGAGCAATTAGTTGTTACTGTATTAACAGTTGCTCTTATTTTTCACTCTTTACATTTTTGTTATGTAATGTGGGGAAATGCAAGGGGGCGCTGGGGACATGCCCTGGGAGCCAAGGGGGCGGTGACCCAAAAAAGTTTGGGAAACACTGGCTTAGACAAATAACTTGAAAAGCCCTGGTCTAACTGATTTTTCTTGGAAATAAAAGATAAAAGGAAATCACTGCGCACGAATACAAACAAAGGTCAATAATAAGATTTATTACTTGATATGATTATGAGCATAACATAACGCCGATGTGTGGAACTAAAAGAAAAGACATAACATTTGCAATTTTAACATATGTTCTTATTTGTATATTTCTGACAAATATCACGTATAGATATTTTGCGCATTGTTATTGTATCACACCACGTTACACCATTTGTAAACAATATGGCGCCGTGCAATTTTTTTTTTTTTTCGCCCCCAAGGTTTTGTAAGCATGCGTATTTTAATATATCCTTGGTCATGTTCCGGTTTTTTAACAGGCACATCTGCTGTTCTTAATGTCATCAGGTGGTACGTGCGTGACACTTCATGTTTTCATATTTTCTCGATTTTTAAATATTTTTTGGTATTGGACTGAAATAATTAATTGTAGGCCTGTCCCGTATTGTTTGGGCTTAGCAGTGTAGTGGCCTCTCGCCGCAAAGTTACCGGGTTCAGGGTTAGAACTACGGTAGCGTCATGCTGCAGTCTACCCAGCTGTTAATGGTACCTGTCTTTGCTCTTGAATTAAGGAAGGCAAAGGCAGCGAGTAAGGGAATGTTACCCCCACCTCAGGAAACTGCACCAATTATAATGGTCTTTAACACAACCGCAGAATCTGCTATGGGACTATCTTTACCATTTTACTGTAGTAAATACTAAAACGCAATGTTTCGTAATTAAGTAAATATTACATAAGTAGGCTAATCTTACTAATAGCATAATTTAGCTTGTTATAATTATTAATCGAAGTGGTTTAATAAGATAACTTGATGTGGAGCTGGTGACAAGAACCAGACAAATGTCGGTGGAAAAAAAAATGAGAAGAAGACACAGGCAATGGATAGGATACATTCTGGGGAAACCTGTTCATGGAATTCCCAAGGCAATGCTTCTTCTAGAATCCACAGGATAAGAGAAGTTGTAGAATACCAAAAACTTATGGAGAAGAGAACTGGAGACAGATATGAAAGGAATGAGGAATACATTAACAGACCTTTTAGCTGAAGGCACGGGATGGGAGGGACTTGGCATGTTTTTTGAGGGCCTTGAGAAACCAAAGGGTGATAATGATAAATCATTATAATGATAAATTTACCTAGTCTTACTAGAACACAAGTTAACTGACACTTTGCATAATCTTGCACATTTAAAACTAAACTGATGTCCAGTGAATATAACACATTTGTTAATTACTGTACACCTGTGTATCGAACATCTGTATCTCCAAACAACAGTCTGTATCTCTTGACAGCACTCTGTATCTCCTGACAGCATTCTATTGCCTGACAGTACTCTATCTGCAAACAGCACTCTGTATCTTCTGATATCACAAAGTATCTCCTGACAGCACTCAGTATCTTCTAACTGGACTCTTGTTTCTCATTTCCCAGCCCTTCCAGCTGAGATTCTTGTAAATTCAGACATATGTAATTCACAGAGGTAACAACATGGTTATCTCATAACAGCACTGCATATCTCCTAACAGCATTCTGTATCCTTTAACCCATACAGATAAATGTAACCCCTTACAGAACGGAAAAGGCTGTTGAACAGTTGTCACAAATTTGCCATACTGATGGGATATTGGTCCACAATGGTCCTTTCTTTCATTTTCTTTTGCGCTCAAAGCATTGCACCACTACAGCTGGTCCCTTTGAGAGGAGTCTGCACCACATATTCACATGATCTTGCAGCAGTTGTTTCTGTGACAATTTGTTTGACATGATGGGGTTGCTATCCCCATGCACAACCTCCAACCTCGTGTTATTTACCTTGTACGACATGCCTGAGGGTGCAGAAGTTTGATTCTTTCTTTGTCTTTATAGAGACCCCTGGCAACTACACAGGACAATTTTGCATTTATTTTTTTGCTGTAACACTATCATAAATTTTACTTTTTCTTCTTCTTCGTTCGCCTGAAAAGGATGTTGGGTGCATTGTGTCCGTTTACAGCGAAGCTGTGATACTTGCACCTTTCGGCCGACACATCCGACTTCAGCATGGCATTTTTTGGGACCAGGTTAGCCTTCCGATCCCTACTCACTCAGCCAGACTGCAGTGATGCAGCCTGTTTCCAGGACCACCACTTGGAGGTGGAGTAGGGTCTTGGTCAGCTCTGGTTCGCTGACCCTGATGCAGGCAGTCTAGCTATGGGCCACTGACTGCATTTCTCCTTACTTTACTGATATTATGATTTTTAAAAATCTCTTTGGGTCACAGCAACTGTAAATGAGCTTTGCTGTTATGTTACATGTAGTGGATTTTATAACTTGGTCTCATGTTCATTTGTGTCACAAATTGAACAAAGTTATTTTTATTACATCTTTGAAGCTTATTGTATATTATTAACATTTATTCAAGTTTGAAAGAATGCTGACTTGAATGAAATTTTAAATTAAAATATTGGGACAGTAATAGAGAAGTGTTTAAAATAATGGCATTGTGGGCTGGGCAAGGAACTATTTATCATCATCAGCATACCCCCCAAAGCATGGAACCTCCAATGCTCTTGGTCCCTTTGCAGGAAGCCTGCACCAAAGCATTAGCAGTTTGTTTAACTGGATGAGACTGTCAATCCTGGGCATAGTCTCAAATTAATCACCCTTTGATGGCATTCCTGATGAGCAGTAGCCATTTCTTTCTTTGTCTCCTCAGAGGCCCCTGTGAATTAAAAGGGGCACACAACTATAAGAAATTATGTAATACAGGGAGATTCGTATTTACACAAATCAGTGAGTTTTCACCAATGAATTAGATCTATTTATTCTTTACTTTTGAAAACAACTAATGCATTCTGTCCACATAATTATTTCCCCTCCCTCTCAGTTCTATCTTTTCATTGCTATCTTCCTCCTACTTTTAATCTTTATCTACACTGTTTGTATTAACTGTGTTTTGGTTTCAAGATATAATAGGATCACATTAGACTTCATTGTTTTCTTTTTATTAAAAAAAAATAACATTGTTGATCTTTTGATATGTCAAGAATAGCTGTACTATTAATACATTATCTGTTGGTTATGTATACTTGATCATTATCTGTGTTGCATAATTTTTATTCCACAAAGCTGATATTTTAAAAAATTTGTTTTTAGACAAATGTGTTTTCTCATCCACAGAGTGATTCATTAACATATTGTATATACGCACTGGTATGCAACTTGAAAATGAGAAAGAAGTCATTAGATGGAGGCCATCTAAGGAAGCAAACTGAAAAATTAAAAATTATATCATGAGCTCAGATGTCCATAATCACAACTCAGATTGTGAAGGTCTTTTAGTTGGCAGTGCTCAAGTTAATACATCTAAGTGTGTCAGTAAGTCCCTTCAGAATATCTGCAATGAATGTGTGGACAGCAAGCCTGCCAAGGGACCTGGAGGAAAACAAATTAATCATCACAGAAGTCAGTTTCATTCTTTAACACCAGGATCAGTTCCAAACTTGCAGTGTTTTAACTGTCAACAGAATTTAGATTGTTTTGCACTCCATCTTCACAGACATAGCAATGAAAGTGGCAATGAAGCTTCCTTACATGATATATCCAAAGACACCGATAATGTTTTTGAAAGAAAGAGTCTAAATTCTGATGACCATAGGACTAGCAGACTTGTGATTGTTTCCAGCAAAGTCAGAAATATTGCTTCATTAAGACATGCCCTTCTGCCAGGTGTTAGCCTGATGCAATATAACTGTGACTCACAGACTTTAGATGACATAGTATCTCTGATTGCACAAACATGCAATGGTCAAAAACTGCATAGTATTGCATTTATTCTCAGTTGTTCTGGTTCATCACTCCAGCTAGTGATCAAAGAAGAGAAGTTAATAAATAGAGATTGTAGCCTCGACAAGAATTTACAAGAATTTTTCTTATATATTGTACAGAATCATTTTGTAAGCCAAGACCCACAGTCACGCATAGATTTTCTAGGCTGGTATTCTTTTCAATACACTGACAGTACCCCTGTTATAGTTAGAGATTTGCAGACTTTGACTGGCGTCAGTGTTGGGGTCTGGCAAGATTTATCAGGATATTCTACTAGTCAGAAAAGATCAGAAGAATATGTATCAAAATTCAGCATTGGAGAACTGTATTTTCGACTTGAAAAACTCAGAAATTGGAGTGGCCGTCATCAGCAAAGCTTAGCAGGTTTTGAGAAGATCAGAACTGTTGGTAAAGGGGCTTATGGAGCTGCAGTTTTATACAAAAAGAAAGATGATGAGTCATTAGTAATCTTGAAAGAAATAAACATGCATGACCTTAATGTATCTGAAAGACAGCTAGCTCTGAATGAAGTAAATGTGTTAGCCATGCTAGATCATCCAAATATCATAAGTTACTATGACAGTTTTGAGGAAGATGGTGTTCTGATGATTGAAATGGAGTATGCAGACAATGGTACTCTTTCACAGTTCCTTGCCAAGCAAGATCATCCATTGGACGAAAAGGACATTCTTGCGATGTTTCAGCAGATTGCTGCAGCTATTCGATATATTCATTCTCACAATATTCTTCACAGAGATCTAAAGACGGACAATATATTTCTGACCAAAGAGGGTGTTGTGAAAATTGGAGACTTTGGTATATCAAAGATGATGGGATCAGCTAATAAAGGAGCCCAAACAGTTTTAGGGACACCCTATTATATTAGCCCAGAAATGTGTGAGGGAAAGCAGTATAGCTTCAAGTCTGATATCTGGGCTCTTGGTTGCATTCTTTATGAGATGACTTGTTTACAGAAAACTTTTGAAGGATCAAATCTGCCAGCAGTTGTCAATAAAATCATGAAAGGTCAGTTTGCACCTGTAAAGGGAAACTATAGTGAAGAATTCAAAGAATTGATAACAGACATGCTTAAGAAGAATCCCAAAGATCGGCCTGAAGCCAATAACATAGTGTATAAGCGTCTACCACCATTGATAAATAAAGTAAATGGAAAAATATCTGATCAGGATGATGAATTAGCCTCATCAGAAAATGTTAATAAAAAAGAAAAGCTTCGTTCAGTTTTGTACTATCTGGAATCATCAACAACCACTCTGACCTGCATAAATGACTTACCACCTCGCATGAAGATTAAACATATGGCAGTAGGACCTGACCATGTAATTGTAACTACCACTGAAAGACAAGTATACACTTGGGGTCATGGAGGATTTGGGCAGTTAGGACATGGGGACACAAAAGATAGATACACACCAACTCTTGTTGAACACCTAAAAGGAAAGTCAGTCACTCTAGTTTGCTGTGGTCAGGGCTTTAGTGTCTTCGGCAGTGACAATGGTTTGGTTCTCACTTGTGGAGATGGTAGCAGTGGTTGTCTAGGTCATGGGGACTGGTGCTCTACAACACGACCTAGGCTTATTGAGTCATTGCTGAGTGTTGATGTAATGGCCATGGCAAGTGGTTTAAATCATGTGGTGGTTATAGGTAGAGATGGTCAGGTTTTGTCATGGGGTGATGGATTCCATGGCCAACTAGGACTTGGTTCAGAGGAAAAAGTGTGCCTACCAACTGTGGTGCACATAGCAGAGTCTGTGATATTCAAAGATGTGCAATGTGGAGTAGATGGTACAATGCTCATATCTGATGTTGGAGGTGTTTTTGCATGTGGTAACAATGAAAATAATAAACTGGGTCTCAATAATAGGCAAGGATTCCTCATGGCAATGAAAAATATTTTTAATAAAACTGAAGTTGATGGTAAGAATATTCCCACTCCAGTCAGAGCACTGGCCAGCCACCGTGTGCTTGCTGTCTCAATGGGTGCACATCACACAGCTGTTATTGTTGAACATGGTCATGTTATTACTTTTGGAAAGAATTCAGATGGACAACTAGGCACACAGAATACAAAACCATCAAGTGCTCCTGTAGAACTGAAAGCACTGGAGGGAAAAGTTGTAAACCACATACAATGTGGTGAACATTATACTGTGGCCAGCACAAAAGACCATGAACTCTACTACTGGGGACTTCGATATACTGTTCCACCTGTGGCTAGGCTAGATGACACAACTAGTCCTTCCAGCGGCAGTGAGAACACAGCACAAATATGCCACAAAAATGATGTGCAGGTTGAAAATATTACCCAGAAGCTCTCTTCTTCAGATACAGGTAGTAAGGAGAAGAATGAGACCAACCAACAGATGGGTAGAGGGGTCAGTGACAGTCAATCAAATATTCTGTATGATAATGATCAACAGGGTTTTAAACCTCTTAGCAGAGTGCCAAAACGTTCTCTTAGTGCTAGTAGTCAGGACAATATCAAAGATAAGGAGGTGATCAGAAATGGCAGTGTTGTTATTTTTTATCCCATGGAAATTATTAAATTAAAACAAGGAAATGAAAAAATGTTACTTGGAAATATATATTGCCATGGTGAAAATCTGTTCATTCAAGTGGAAACAACTGCACCTCCACCACGACGTCGAACCTTTAAAAAGAAGATTATAAGACATAAATCCAGTCAGTCTCTAGTACTGTCGGCTGCACATCCAAGCATCCAAATGTGTCAGCATGATACAGGTGTTGATGAGAATTCATGCTCCTCAGAAGCTTCAGAAATGGACTTGCACAGTGTAATTCCAACATGGCTGAAGGAGGAACTAGCACAAAGTATTGAAGACATGAATGATGGTAATGAGGCAGATGATACCAGTGGCCAGTCAGAAGAGGAAAGGCGGGCTGGTGTAATAGATTCATCCATGTCTAGTATTCAGGTCAACCGGGCTTTGACTCCCGTGGCAAGTGACTTTTGTTACGCTCCACACTTTGAAGCTCAGACATTTATCAGTGGAGATAAGTGTAGTCCACGTTATCAAAATCCCACACTCCAGACCCGCAATAGAACATGCTCTCAAAACAGCTCTGAAAGTAACCTTGATATTGTAAAAGCTGAGCTGTTTTCTGACAGTAGCTCAGGAGAAATTGGTAATACAAGAAAAATTAGTAATAATGCCATACCGGGACCTTCAATAAATGCTGTTCTCACATCTGTGACCTCAAGAAAAAAGGTAGAGTCAGCAAGGACTCAAACAAAACAGAGGTTACCAGTCAGAATGCATGGACAGGTTCATTCTTTTATGTTGAAGGAAAAAGTAGGTTTTCGAAGTATAATTTCAGAAGCTACAATGAAGCGCAGAGAAGAATTATTGCTGCTTGAATTAGAGAGGATCAAGCAGACAAAAAAACAAGCAGACACCAAAATTCAGCTGCTTGAGAAAGAGAGGGAAACTCATAGAGCTTTACTGAAACAAGAAGCGGAAAAACTAGTTAAAGAGAGAGAGAAAATACTAATGGATGAGGTGGAAAAGCTACATCTTGAAATTGAGGCACAACATTCATTATTTGAAGATCAACAGAGGATAGTAGAAGAGCTGCAGAATCAGCTAAGACAAGTGATGACGGAGCAAGAAAACTTGAGAAATAGATCTTCACCACCAAACCAAATAAGCCCCAGAGATGACTCAGTGTCCTCTTATCAGTTAACTCATAGAACTGAAAGTTCAGCATCATCGTGCAGCAAAAAGAGCAGTAGCAAGATCTGTATACTACAGTGATATAGCAAGATCTGTGTACTACATTGACATGATAAGTCTGTATACCACTCTGATGTAACAAGCTTCTGATGCTACATTTGACATAGCAAGATCTTTCCAGTACTGCATTGACACAGCATGATCTGTATATTGGACTGACAATATTAGATCTGTGTGCTACATTGACATGGTAAAATATGTGTACTACATTTATGTGATAGCTTACTTACTTACTTAGTCGTTCCTCTTCTACCGTGAGGTGTAGAGGTTTGGAAGAGAGAGCGCCAGACTATCCTATCGGCTGTCTTCTTCCTGGCCTGGTTCCATTCTAGTCCTCGGTCCTTCAAAGATTGTCTAATGTTGTCCTCCCAGCGGACTCTGGGTCGTCCTGGAGGTCTGGATCCCTGGCTCTTTGTTTCCCATGCTTGTCGTGGTAGCCGATCTTCTCCCATTCTGCAGACATGGCCAAACCATCTTAGTTGGGACTGTTCTATTTGGGTCTGCAGCGGGTGGGATTTTAGGCCTTGACGTATCGTCTGGTTGCGGACCATGTCTCTTCTTGTTACTTCAACCACCTTCCTCAGATACCTCATTTCTGAGGTTTGAATCTGGCTTTTGTGGGTTGTAGTCATTGCCCATGACTCGCATCCATATGTCAAGACTGGGACATAGGTGGAGCGGTATACAGCCATCTTCGTTTTCTTACCAACCTCTTTCTTGCTGAGGAATCCTCGATTTATGGCCTGAAAAAGTCTCCCAGCCGCTGCTTTTCGAGTGGCCAACTCTTCTTTGATGCCCCCCTTTCGGTCTATAATAGCTCCGAGATATTTAAAGTGGTCGACCTGCTCCAGGACCTGTTCTCCCAACTTAATCTGATGTTTTCTTTCTTCTCGTGATATCACCATGGATTTTGTTTTAGAGCTGCTTATGACCATCCCTCTCTTCTCCAGCTCTTCCTTCCAGACTTGCAGGTTGGATTGGAGATGTGTCTCTGATTTAGCAATCAGGACAACATCATCAGCAAATGCCAGCACTGAAATACAGACCTGTCTCATCTTCCAGTACCCCACTGAATACTTTCTTGTTCTCTCCTTACATGCCTTGATGACATCGTCCATGAGGAGTATGAAAAGGTAAGGTGACAGGATATCACCTTGTCTTACACCAGTGGTGGTCCTGAACTCTTCTGACTTATAGTTTGCTGTCCTCACATAATTTCTGCAAGACTTGTAGAAGCTCTGTATAGCATGAATCAGAGGTGCTGGAATGTTCTTCCTTGCCAAACAGTCCCAAAGTTTGCTCCAGGGGACCCTGTCAAACGCCTTTTCCAGATCTATGAAACAAAGATGGATCTCACTCTTGTACTCAAGGGCCTTTTCACTCAGCTGCCTGAGTGTGAAGATTAGGTCTTGAGTACTTCGGTTTGCTCGGAATCCGCACTGGGCTTCATCCAATTGTGGCTCAGCTAGGCATCGGAGTCTCTGCTCTAGGATTCTAGAGTAGATTTTACCAGGGACACTGAGAAGGGATATGCCTCTGTGGTTTCCACATTGTCGATTGTCACCCTTTTTGAAAATCGGTGTTATGATGGCAATCTCCCAATCCTTTGGTATGGTCTTGTTGCACCATGCTGCCTGTAGGACCCTTAGGAGTAATAGGTCGCCTGATGCTCCCATGTACTTAACCATTTCTGGTGTTATACCATCATGCCCTGCTGCTTTGCCCATCTTGATTTTCTCCAGTGCTGCCTTCAGTTCTTCCATCTTTATGTCATCTTCATCACCATTTGTTTCCTCTTCTGTGCTAGTGGTTATCATTTCTGATGCTCTACCTTGCTCACCATCAAGGAGTTCTGAGAAATATTCTTTCCATCTTTCCATTACTTCCTTCGGGGCAGTAAGCAATTTGCCTTGCTTGTCCTTTATAAATTTAAGAGGGCATTGTTTTTCCTTCCTCATGTTCTTTAGGGTCTTATAGAACAATTTCTGGTTTTCTTGCGCATCCTTTTCTAGCTTTTCTCCAAATTCTTCCCAGGACTTCTGTTTTGCTGCTAGCACCTTGTTCTTTGCTTCTGTTCTGAGTATCACATATTCTCTATATTTCTCTATTTGTCCTGCTGTGTTTTTAGCGCCTAAGTATTGTTTCCATGCCATTTTCTTCTCTCTTATTTTCTCTTTGACTTCCTCTGTCCACCAAGGTGTCCTCTTTCTCTTGTTCCCAAGTCGGACTTCACCACATGCTTCTGCAGCAGCTGTCTTTATGATGTCCTTGAATTTAAGCCACAGGGTTTCCAAGTCATCAGGTTGTTCTTCTGTGTTTCTCACTGCTGTAGCAATAAGCCCCTGATATCTGGTCTTAATTTCTGGCTCTTTCAGCTTGTAGGTCTTAATGCTCATTTCTTCCGTTCGTTTACTTGGTTTCTTGCGTGATGCTGGGCAGTTCCTAGGCTGAGCAACTCTTTCAGTTGTTCTTTTGATTGTAAGCAGGTAGTGATCACTTCCAATCTCTGGCCCCCTCCAGACTCTAGCATCCCGGACATATTTGAATGAGCTCCTCCTAACAATGGCATAGTCGATCACTGACTTCTCATTCTTTGTTGGTTCACACCTAGTGTATGCATGTATGCGCTTATGGGGGAACTTTGTGTTGGTAATGATCAGATTCTGCTCACTGCAGAATCTGAGGAGTCGCTTTCCATTGTCATTGAGAGTATCTTCTCCATATCTTCCGATAACTCCACCCCATCTAGCATGGTCATTTCCAACTCTGGCATTGAAATCTCCGAGCATGATAATTTCATCTAGGCAGTCATCCACTGTCCTTTGAAGCAGCTCGAAGAATTCTTCCTTGACCTCTGCTCTCTCATCCTCATTTGGCCCATACACTATGACCAGGTTGACTATGGTTTCTCCTTCTTTTAGTTTTACAACCATAATGCGCTCCGAGACAAAGTTCCATCCCTTGATACTATCTTTCTGGTTTTTGGCCACAATGCAACCCACGCCCCCTTTAGCTCTTTCAGATGTGGGTACACCACTGTATAGCAGAGTGTTGCCATCGAGATCCATGACTCCTTGTCCCTTTTTCTTTGTTTCGGTAATAGCCAGGATTTCTAGTTTTGCTTTCCTCATCTCTTCCATCAGCTCCTCTTCTTTCCCATTTATACTTCTTGTGTTCCATGTTCCATAAGTCGTAGTCCGTTCCAGTTCGTCGCCTTTAGAATCAGTCCGGTTTTCTCTCTTATATTGCTTGTAATCATAATTTAAGACAAACAGGTGATTGGCCTGTTGTGCCTTTGCATGGTGCAGGGGCTGCCTCCTTACGGCCTCCATGCAGGCCGCCCTCCTCCTTTTTCATCCGGGCTTGGGACCGGCATAGGCGGAGTTTTATGTGATAGCAACAGTAGTAATTGTTTACTACAATGACATGGCAAGATCTGTGTGCTCCACTGACATAGCTAGATCTGTATACTATGGTGACATTATAAGATCTGTTTGCTACACTAGCAGAACATTATATTTGTTATACAAATCAATATGTAAAAGATCAGTGTACTACTTTGGCATATGTCCTCATTATTTTCTGTGAAGGAAAGATATCCTTTACAATGATTGCAAAAAAAGTATCAGCATATCTCATTGAGAACAATAACATCAGAATTGCCTTTGAGGAGGGAGTTATCCTTGACATCCAAGGTGTCAGATACTTGTCACAGTGGCATGGGATGCATTTTAGAGAGAAAGATCTGAGGGACTGAACCTACATGTTATCTGACTGGACCAAGCCTGTGCATGTGGATTGGTTGCACACCAGATGCTGTGGCAGGACCTTGAAATGTACCATCAGCCTGAAGAGATTACTGTAATGCTCAAGCTATTGCTTGCAGGTGCTAAAGCTGTAAACTACTGGATTATATGTCTGATTGTCAACACTGAGTGGATGAACAAATGGATTGATTCCAAAGAAAATGAAGCCAGATTTTTCTGCTGGCGTAGTGTGAAAAATGAAACACCTAGACAACGAGATCACAACGACCCAAGACGCAGTTAATATATTTACATCAATATCATACAAGTACTAAACTAAACCACACTAACACAGATCAACAGACAACTAGTAGCATCATCACTTTATATATATATATATATATATATATATATATATATATATATATATATATATATATATATATATATATATATAATAGACCCTACAGTCATTACTGACCATGGAAATGCGCCCCAGAGGCGACAGCCTTCAGCTGCTTATTTTCCTGGTGTTCCTTTCGACATTTTCTCCTCTCTTCTCCATGCCATGAGAACTTATTTTCACCCAATCTGAGGTGGTGCCATAGAGAGCATCGCCACTTGGTGCAATCAGCAGCTTCATCCTCTCATGTTGCTGGATTTATGTCCAGTGTCCTCATGTCTCTCTTGCACACATCTTTGAACCTCAGTTGCAGTTGCCCAACTGTTCTTTTGCATCTGATGTGCTTGTCAGTGCGATAGAAATTTATTTAAAAGGGGCCTTGCACAAACTAAAACTCACCGAGTACAGATATATATAACTTTATTCAGAAAGCTCTTCACCCATCAGATAATTCCAAAAAAAGACTGTGTAAACTTGATCAGAGCACATGACTTTGGAGTGGGCATGCATGGAGAGCAAAGAGAAGAGAAGAATTTATACATCAACAGTTTCCAAGGTTGAAGAGAAGCAGGGGGTATTATTAACAGACTTTTATAATTGATATTTCTAATAGAAACTCATTCATTACAAATGTCGTCATCTATTAATTTACAAATTGTTCAAATAAAAACACAGGAAGTGTAAATAATGGAGTATATGAGAGAAGAGATGAGGCTAGGGAGATATGATATGCAATATGTTCGTGAAAATAACATTGTGTATATTAATATTGTCATATTTCCCATACTTTGTACAAATATATATCATTATATTATGTTAACACAATATTTTCTACATTTTTTATTAACAATACTCAGTGCAATATAATGCTACATGCTGAGGCACACTGTGTAGTAAAAAATGGTAAAGGTAAAGGATCCAGTTACACGCCCATTGACGCATATTGGGAATATGGTGTTAGGCCCATATTTTCTTGACCATCGGCACACTAGGGGTGATGTGGTCAGCATCACGCCGGCCGCCTTAACCTTCCCAGAGTTGCTCTGGTACCCAATTCATGAGGCTGGGTCAACCCCGGAGCCGTTTGCGGTCTAAAAAATCCCATCTCAACTGGGGATCGAACCATGGACCACTGAGCTAGGAAGCCAGTGCGCTAACCACTGTGCTACCGCGGCTACTAAAAGTAGAACTATAATCAAAAGTAATGACTTTTCAGTTCAAGCTTCAATAATTCATATTTGAAGCATCTCTCCCCCCCCCCCCCGCAAATAAAATAAAGTTTAGACAATGTCCATTTTCTGCAGCATGTTCACAGTGAACATATTTATTATTGTGTATGGATTGTATTGTGTTAGAATTAATGGCATATTAAAACTTTTTTTTAAAAGTGTTTAAATTATTTTTTTGTTTTGCATTTCATCAAACTCTCATGTTTTTAAAAATGTAGGCTTACATATTGGTTTTTTTTTTTTTTAAATTCGTCTATAATTAATGTCGTAGATTTTTTGATAGGTATTTAAGATATATTTTCGTCCCGTCTGAATAGAACTAGAACAGGTGGTAACTCAGTGAGAGATAAGGTAAAGGAATAGATTTCACGAGTGAAAATGGTGAGAAAAAGGTAGATTCTGTCCCTGGATTTGAGAAGATCCTCTATAGTCCAGCCTATCTCTACAACAGAACTTTGTTTGTCAGACAGTATACCTCTATTTATATATTAATATATATATATCCACCACTCACATACACACACACAGATAAGTGACGACACTTAGACGCACAAATGTGAAAACTATATTAATGGCATAGGGATATTTGGGACGAGCTGACCAACACATGTAAATTAAGTTTTTATGTAAATTTTATTTACCATAAAGAAACTTTACAACAGCTTTTATTGAATATCAAACAAAATATTTAAAAAAAAATCATAGGTATTAGAATTAGTAAAGGAATAGACTCATAGGTGTAACACCCCTCCCTCTGTTGAGACAAGATCCCGTTAAAAGAAAGTTATTAACCCCCCAAAAAAAGGTCAAAAAGATTTGCGCTATGGTCTAGAATTTGCCTATACTGTAAAGAACAGAGTTTACAAGTTAATCTATTCTGAAATGGACAGCATTAGCAAAACCGAATAAGAAATAAACAATGTGAGTAGATGGATTATACAATAGAGAGAATTATTCATTCATTCATTCCTCTCTTCTCAGTCGACCGTGGCCACGTTCATTCTTTCTTACCGTATTGTAGATTTAACAGTATCTGGAACATAGTTTCATGCGTCACACAGCAAATCCAGTGTTATTTTGGCAAAATAAACCCCAGCTCCACAAAGATTGGTTAAATCCTCTTCTTCGGGGAACGTTTATTTCGTTACTTGTTATTAGGATTTCTGTTTATGTCACATTAATTACTCCAGGTAAGAAAATTAACAGTGCTCACAGGGTCAGTAGATTGAGATTTCCATTTTACATAAAGGAATGTCAGGTCGGTAAATTCTCTCAGTATAACGTTCCCTGTCACACCACAAATGGTCGATGGTCGGGAAATGTTAATGTTTGAGTATGTCGCCACAACGGGCTGAATGTAAAAGAAATGGGGAAAAAGAAATCTGGATAGCTATAGGCCCAGTTTAAAAAGTTATTCTTAATATTCTTTGGGTTGGTACTCTGTCTCTTTCTGGGTGTAAAAAGAGGCCAGACAGGTTCACCTTGAAGACCCAATATACCCAGTATATATACGAATGTTATTTTTGGACTTAGATCCGTTATTCTCCGATTCAGATTTAGGCGTAGGCTTAGACCGCTGTTAGGTTTTTGGGTAAATGACCCAGTACTAGATATGGGAGAAAAGAAACAACCATATAATCACAATAACCACTACACCACTATTCTATCCTACTTAACCCGTGCAGAATTATAATTTATTATACACTCGGTTATTTAACTTTGAATAGAACTAACCGGGTATAGCTTTTTTACCATTAACAACCCCCCCCCCCCCCCACCCCGCAAAATAAGCGCTAGTCATTTATAGATTTACTCATAATGAATTAGAAATAGATATATATTTCTTCCGTACTCAAAATGAATAGTGCATTTACTAGTCGATTAAAATATCTCTTACTGGTTAAATCAGTTAGTTAGATTAACGCTACAGCCAGAACAATTTAGCTATAGATTATTTTAATTCGCTAGTCAATTAGCACAGTAAATCCAAGTGAAATATAATGATGGACTTAACCATTAAATCATTCTACACAGAAAAATCTTAGTGAAATAAAATGACTCAAACTTCTATTATAATATTTACCGCAAACACAGAAATTAAAACAATCTCCAACGAAAACTAAGAAACTCTATTAATACGAATGGTTCTAGAATCGAAGCTAGATGTTCTGAAATAAATCTGTGGGTACTGAATAATGGATTTTAAAGGCAGAGATATATATATTAAAATGGTAGAAAAGTCGCTGACCAGTGTTACACATAACACCTTTGGGGATTTCTGTGTTCAAATTCTGAATGAAAGGAAAATTTGCCACCTTTTCGCCGCCTGCTGGACTCTGGCAACGAGCAGACGGTCTTAGATCTTCGTCGTTCTGTAGCTTAATTACGTTTCACGAACGAAGGGGGCAGAATTGTAATTTATCTCCCCTTCTTTCAGATTCTCTCCCCCTTCTACTCAGATTTATTCCCCCTGATCAATGTCTACCGAAAATACGTTTCAACTTATCGCCCCCTTGGTTTTTCTTCATTAGCTCATCTCCCCCTTCTCTCTCGCTTCGTGCATCATAGTAAACATTCCTAGTGTAGAGAAAAGAAAGAGTTAGGCGTGGCTAAATTAAGAAAGAGGCCGACATCTAAGTGTAGGAGAGTTCTGCGTTAAAAAAAAACGTGCATAACTAATAAGGAAGCAAGGTGAAGCCAGGTGGAAGAAAAATGTAGATAATAAAATCTATTTTTCATAATTCTCTGTCACAATTAAACACGACGGAATTTTCCAATAATCCAATACCATAATTACCGCTTTAAGTACTTAGGTAGGTCGGTTAGTCACATTTTGCACACCGTCATTTGCGCGCTCTTTTCTAATTTCGAGAGAGTACATTAACTTTCAACCACAGCTAAGGGGGTGCAACTGTGGTTGAAAGTTAGACAATAATTGTTTCCCCTTATATGTACTCTCCCAAAAAAGAAAAGTGTGACGGTGTTCATTAAATCAAGATACTCTTCTGTCCAGTTTCATTCGGGAAACCGATTTAACTCATCATTTTTCTTAAAAATAACCTTAAAATGTAAGTTTCTGATTGTTTCTTCAAGACAAAATTTTAATTTATTGCAGACTTATTATTATGGATCAAAATGATATGATGGCTAAAAGGAAGAGACGATCACGTCATTCACAACGAGCAAAGAGTTTGATTATGGAAAGAAGCCAACAACTTGAACTGGAGACATGATTACTCTTTAGCTCTTTGTCCCCTCTGTCAGCCAAAGCTCCTGTAATCCATCTCTTTGTACCCTCTGTCAGCCAACGTTCATGTAATCCATCTCTTTGTACCCTCTGTCAACCAACGTTCCTGTAATCCATCTCTTTGTACCCTCTGTCAGCCAACGTTCATGTAATCCATCTCTTTGTCTCCTCTGTCAGCCAACGTTCCTGTAATCCATCTCTTTGTACCCTCTGTCAGCCAACGTTCATGTAATCCATCTCTTTGTACCCTCTGTCAGCCAACGTTCCTGTAATCCATCTCTTTGTCCCCTCTGTCAGCCAACGTTCCTGTAATCCATCTCTTTGTACCCTTTGTCAGCCAACGTTCCTGTAATCCATCTCTTTGTCCCCTCTGTCAGCCAACGTTCCTGTAATCCATCTCTTTGTACTCTCTGTCAGCCAACGTTCCTGTAATCCATCTCTTTGTCCCCTCTGTCAGCCAACGTTCCTGTAATCCATCTCTTTGTACCCTCTGTCAGCCAACGTTCCTGTAATCCATCTCTTTGTCCCCTCTGTCAGCCAACGTTCCTGTAATCCATCTCTTTGTACAAAAGATAAATACACAAAATAAATAGATTAGAGCAGGGGTTCTCAACCTTTTTTGCTCATGGCCACCTTCTGAGCCTCATTTACCCCTGTCCCCCCCCCCCCCCTTTTCCATATTCATTAGCTGGATAAGTGTACTTTACCATCTTACTGTGGCTCCCTAGAAATATAGCACGACCCACGTTGAGAACCACAGGTTTAGAACATCAACCATTTCTTTCAAGGGTACACATTGGTACAGTGATTGACAGAAAGTACAATCATCGACACAGTTACTGAGTTGTAAAACGTTGTTGTTGGGACGTTACTTATTGATGACGGCGTTAATTTTCCTCAGTTCTGATTTATCTTTTGTGCAGGATTGCCCCCGCATGAGTAACATAAAAAATGCATATGGCCGAAACCGGTACTAGTCATCAAATACCATAATTCCCGCCGTACGGTACTTCAGTCGGTCAGTCACATTTTGCACACCGTCATTTGCGCACTTTTTTCTATTTTCGAGAGAGTACATTAACTTTCGACCACAGCTAAGGGGGTGCAACTGTGGTTGAAAGTTAGACAATAATTGTATTGTTTCCCCTTATATGTACTCTCGCGAAAATAGAAAAAGTGCGCAAATGAAGGTGTGCGTGAACAGTTTGATTATGGAAAGAAGCCAACAACACGATTGATAAACAGTACATGAACTGGAGTTTCGTCAAACTTCAAACGTTGTTCACAGAGGCAGTAAGTCGACCATGGCTTCTCAGAGGCAGTAAGTCGACCAGGGCAAGATTTTAAAAGATGCGCGAACAATTACGAGACATGTTGTCATAAAAGAAATGTTAGTTATTTAGTCAATTTACGGTCCATTAGATCATTATCACTGCTCCACATGTCAATAAGGTAAGGTTACTTCATGTCTTCATATTTAATACATCCATATAATTTTCACAGCAAATATCTAATGACGGTCGCCTGCAATGAAATGACCACAGTAGTGATAGAAACCTCTGTAATACATGTAACAGAAACAACACACTATAATTAATAACCTGTCAATGTTGACGGGTTATTCCAAGTTCTAATAAGAATAGCCCCTTCAGTCATAACTGACTATGGGAATGTGCCTCGGAGGTGACAGCCCTCAGCTGATTATTTTCCTGGTGTTCCTTTTTACGTTTTCTGTCTTCTGCTCGTTGTGTGAGTTTGTTTTCGCCCAATCCACGGCCGATCTTCACTGAGAATTTTTCCCGTGACCTGAAGGTGGCAAAGGCCTGACGAAGTATAACTAAAAGCGTCGTGGAAAACTGCCAGAGGAGGAGAAAGATATGTGGGGACGTCGATGCAGTGTGTCCTTGTGTGCAGAAATAAGGATGACCCAAAAGAAATTCACAATGAGCAGCTGTTAAGCCCAGTTCTCCACGGGGAATTTAAACAAAAAAAAGGATGATTGTTTACACCGCAAAGTTTGAATAGGCTATCTGCTCAAAGATGACGCAGAGTATGGAAGTATTGGATCCACAGACCAATGGGGAGTGGCTAAGAGGTATGGCGTCCGCATCGAGATCTAAGGGATGGGATATAATTTATGGGAATTTTTTTTCAGAACCAGTGGTCCTAATGATGTCATACCTGGTCTCCTAGGTAGTGAGATCGGATGCCTAGCCTTCCCGGATAACGGCGAAATAATAGGAGGTCCCGTGTGCAAGTTACGCACGTTAAAAATCCCACGGCAGTTGGAAATCGTAGAGTAGGCCTATCAGGCTATTTTGCTGCCCTGGCAAAATCTAAAAATTAGAAACCTACCTGCCACAAAAATATTTGTAGAATGTGTGATTAGGATTCTCGCATTAGGATTCTCGCCACTGCTACGGAGTTCGCGCACTGTACTGAGATCCTCCTTGTGTGATCTAAGGGAGGAGATTGGAGCACTAATGGAGTAGTCCGTGTGCAGTGAAGATAGTCCTTAAAACCAAAACAAACCGGCAGACGTGTGCAGTAAATGCTATTTATAACAGCCCTAATGATTATAGCTAACAGGTTTAATTATTGTAGAACAAACACACAGAACAACAACATGGGCAAGATCCTTGAATTGTGGCTTTTTCCAGACAACAGCGAAATATGTGCTAACGTTTTGTTAAAATATATGTATTTTATTTTTCATGAATGGATTCCTTGCTGATTGCACACAATTCTTATTTCTTTTTTTTTTTTAAATTGAGTTAGTAATTTGTAATAAATAATATTATATTTGTTTTACTTACCGAATCGTCCATGTTTTGTCTTCAGGTTAGTTGCAAAGTGCGGAAACAGCATACATGTATTCAAGGACATCTGCTACCTCAAAGCCTGTTAAGAATGTTTATATATAGGGTCAAGCAAAGTGGGATAAAGTAGAACATTGTTAGAGGCCAATAAATAGTGCCTACTGTAGCATTTACAAAGCCGTGCCCTAAACAGTCTCTGCTGTAGTACTTAAAATGACATGTCTTATCTTAAATCAGCAAACACAACCAAAAAAAAATACACACACACACTCAAATGGTTCTATTACATCAATCCTTTTTTTTAAACAAAGTAATAATAATTATTATCCCACAAAAGTGCTCTTATCTTACATAAAAGGTTTGTTCTTTTGTATTTAATTCCGTGACTTAATGAGAATTTTTATTGCATGTAGCACTGAATAGACAAAGTATAATAATTGCTGACCGTGATTAAAAACAATAAATTGTAATTACAGTTTTGCCGTAAGTATATGTTAGTTAATTGATTGTTACAGTTTTAGGTTTTGTCGTATGACATATTTTTCATGGGCACGTATGCCTGATTACCACGAATGGTTGGAATTTTTCATTGTCAAAGGGCATAATTTCTGAGTGTAGAACTGAATCAAGTGGCGTGATTTCTGAATGAATAACTGAGTCAGTGGGCATGATTTCTGAGTGAAAAACTGAGTCAGTGGGCATGATTTCTGAGTGAATAACTGAATCAAGGGGCACGATTTCTGAGTGTTGAACTAAGTCAATTGGCATGATTTCTGAATGTAGTACTGAGTCAGTGGGCACGATTTCTGAGTGAATGAGTCAGTGAGCATGATTTATGAGTGAATAACTGAGTCAATGAGTATGATTTCTGAGTTTAGAACTAAGTCAGTTGGCATGATTTATGAATGTAGTACTGAGTCAGTGTGACGTGTAATGGAAAAAGAGTCTACAGTAATCCGACAGTCTATGTCAACCTTAAAGCTGCTCTCTGATTTGCTAGCTAGAAACCATGTAATCACTGTCTATTTCTGCAGCTTACTCTCTTGTCCCGCATCTTTGTTTTAACACGAGCTAACGCAATGTTTACAAACTGCGTGACCTGTCAGTCATAACAGGAAAGCAAATCAGGCTGTGTTTACCTCGCCCTCACGCGAGCATCTGTCTATCATAATAGTTCTCAGACAGGCTGGCACGAGGGGAAGACAAAAACACAGACCCTTTGAAGTTCGTACTCACGGGAGTTAGAAACCCCTGGGCTCTTTGATCTTCAGAAGCGGGCATTCGTACAGAGAAAACCCATTAGGGAACAGTAAGTCGTATGATGACGGTTGAAACCTCGACAAAGATCGACCATAAAGCCGTTTTCTTGATACGCTTAGCTTCTGAAATTCTGGATAACACCGGACCGCGAAATTAACGCATTCAGAGAATCCTAATGATATATATATATATATATATATATATATATATATATATATATATATATATATATATATATATATATATACAACAGTATGTATATATATATATATATATATATACAACAGTATGTATATATATATATATACATACTGTTGTTTTCTTAACCCCATCATTAGTTGTCAGTAAGAATTTTGAATAGTTTAAGCGCAGTCCTATAAACCAGATTTCCTTGTATGGATTTGGTACTAGTTGTCACAGATTTGACTGATCATTTTATTTTACCAACACGTCCCATTATTCTTATCTTTTTATGTTCTGGTTTCCTCGATTATTTTGCACTTGCAGTTTTCTTTTCTTCCAGATTTTTCCTACGCAGCCCATTATTCCCTCTCAGACCCCACCCCGCTGTTTTAATTCGTTCTGGCCTTCAATATAAATTCCCCACTTGGTCAGACGCGGTCAGATAATATTACCTAAGCTGCACCTGCCGGGGTCTGACTAGGGGAACGTCTCTTGCTGGTAACAGTGTTTGATCCCGAGCGAGAAATAGTTATTTGAAGCAAACCGCTAGCCTTCAGTCGGTAGCGGAAGCAAAGGGGAGACAAAACTCACGGTCTTTCTGAGAGATTTTGTTGTGGCCCCCTGATCGCTCACAGAATAATATTATGTATTGTCTATGAAACTTTCTCGCGGTGGTTGTCTTTGATGTAAACTCTAGAGTCACTTGTGTCTTACTATTGATTACGTTATACGTCGAATATCGGTGGGAACACGCGATGCCAGATGGCCGAATTAGCGTCTCTGGTAGACTATAAATCTGATAGGTTTACTCAGCCAAGCACACTCGTAAAATTTTTCCTGCACGTAGATGACCAAATGAGACAGGCAGACGTTAACACAAAAACTGAATTGTGTTGCCTATTTCTCGTCATCTCGGGGTAAGTAGATATCTTTTATTATATATATATATATATATATATATATATATATATATATATATATATATATATATATATATATATATATATATATATATATATTCACGTTAGCTTTTATATATACCGGATAGGAGTGTGACTTGAATTATGTTAGGTGATTTCTCCCGGTAATTAATTCAGTGATAATGTAGCGCCTTCTACGCCTTAGTTAACGGGCGATTAAGCAGTCAGGTGTCAGTGTTATTGTTTACAATGGGTTAATGGTAAACTTACGATAACAGATACTTACTAGGCGCAGAAACAGAGTATTCCGTTCAGTGCTTACCATGGGTTAAGAGTAGGCTAAAATAACCGTCATTACTGTAAGGAAATATCAGCGGCGTAGGTTATTCACTTAAAACGGAATATTGGCGTGAGGGCGATATAACACTCGAATTATAAGAGATAGTCACTTATTACTTTCTGATAGAAACTTCTAGTGGTTGTGTGGAATCATTATATGCCTACGTGTGTAGTTAGACACCAGTTTGTAACTTTCACGGCAGTCCAGAAAGCAGCCTTATGTTTCAGTCACAACTGTAAAATATAGCAATAACATTGCATTTTCCATGTATTCAATTTTGGGAGGTTATTACTTTTTTCCCTTTTTGTATATCGACCCCAAGGGGCGTCTACCATTTATTATGTAATGTCAAATGCTGTATTTTTTATGTAAATTCACTTAATGTTGTAAGATGAATAGCATATCCACTCAGCTGGAACTACAGGGTTAGGTTTACCGTATGTTGAGTTGGAAGAAGACGGAGTAGATTTGGCTGTCAGAACATTTACTGACAGGTACATGTGTGTACAAATTATATTAGCCTATGCAGGCGCATGCTGATAATTGATAGAGTGGAAGTAACAGGAAGGCGACTCACACGGATAAAGACAGCCGAGACTATCACAGCAATGACATCCATAATTATAGATCCCATAGAGGAGCATAACTGTTTGTTATAACGTTATTGTAATTTTATTGTTTGCTTGATGTAAAAGTCGTTTCTTTTGGATCTCAGTTTCAGGATACCTCAATGCTATCGCAGGATTCCAGTCAGGGGAAGAACGTCACATTCTCTTCGATCTCGCGGTTTTTCTGAAAGCAATTAGCACCACGAGTTGTCACCCCTACCTGAAATACAACCCTTTCTCAACGCCCATCCCTCTAATGGGAAATAAGCTCACGCAGTGTTTAAAGAGCCAAAGCAAAATCTGAAATTGAATTTGGCAGTAGTGGTTTCCTACTCGCCTCTTGATCACCAGTCGGAGCATAGTGGCTTCCAGCATATCTATCAGCGCAGCGTCTTCATCAGTGAATTTAAAACACCGGACTGTGTGCTTAAACGGAGCACTCAGTTACAATTAAAGTCAAGCCAGCCAAACCGGATTTAATACCAAGTACGCAGGCCTAAATTTCTCACGCGCTGGATAATAGCGCCGTGGACCGTTTGTCCTAACTGGACTTTGTCTTGTGTGTGTTTCTGGTCATTCAAAACCCCGAACGTGTCAGCGATCAGCCAGATATAGACAGAGCATCTACAACCTATCTCGTGATTAGGGCGTAACCACCAGTGCATGGATAGTGCCTACAGTGTATTTATAGTGAACATTCATCACCTATAAGAGGATACTTACTTAGTCGTTCCCCTTCTACCGTGAGGTGTAGAGGTTTGGAAGAGAGAGCGCCAGACCATCCTATCGGCTGTCTTCCTCCTGGCCTGGTTCCATTCTAGTCCTCGGTCCTTCAAAGATTGTCTAATGTTGTCCTCCCAGCGGACTCTGGGTCGTCCTGGGGGTCTGGATCCCTGGCTCTTTGTTTCCCATGCTTGTCGTGGTAGCCGATCTTCTCCCATTCTGCAGACATGGCCAAACCATCTTAGTTGGGACTGTTCTACTTGGGTCTGCAGAGG
The DNA here is from genome assembly GCA_024509875.1 of Oreohelix idahoensis. Lineage (NCBI taxonomy): Eukaryota > Metazoa > Mollusca > Gastropoda > Stylommatophora > Oreohelicidae > Oreohelix > Oreohelix idahoensis. The sequence goes on along the minus strand of JAMPIV010009310.1, from coordinate 223,387 downwards.
GTGGGATTTAAGTCCTTGACGTATCGTTTGGTTGCGTACCATGTCTCTTCTTGTTACTTCAACCACCTTCCTCAGATACCTCATTTCTGAGGTTTGGATCTGGCTTTTGTGGGTTGTAGTCATTGCCCATGACACGCATCCATATGTCAAGACTGGGACATAGGTGGAGCGGTATACAGCCATCTTCGTTTTCTTACCAACCTCTCTCTTGCTGAGGAATCCTCGATTTATGGCCTGAAAAAGTCTCCCAGCTGCTGCTTTTCGAGTGGCCAACTCTTCTTTGATGCCTCCCTTTCGGTCTATAATAGCTCCGAGGTATTTAAAGTGGTCGACCTGCTCCAGGACCTGTTCTCCCAGCTTAATCTGATGTCTTCTTTCTTCTCGTGATATCACCATGGATTTTGTTTTAGAGCTGCTTATGACCATCCCTCTCTTCTCCAGCTCTTCCTTCCAGACTTGCAGGTTGGATTGGAGATGTGCCTCTGATTTAGCAATCAGGGCAACATCATCAGCAAATGCCAGCTCCGAAATACAGACCTGTCTCATCTTCCAGTACCCCACTGAATACTTTCTTGTTCTCTCCTTACATGCCTTGATGACATCGTCCATGAGGAGTATGAAAAGGTAAGGTGACAGGATATCACCTTGTCTTACACCAGTGGTGGTCCTGAACTCTTCTGACTTATGGTTTGCTGTCCTCACATAATTTCTGCAAGACTTGTAGAAGCTCTGTATAGCATGAATCAGAGGTGCTGGAATGTTCTTCCTTGCCAAACAGTCCCAAAGTTTGCTCCAGGGGACCCTGTCAAACGCCTTTTCCAGATCTATGAAACAAAGATGGATCTCACTCTTATACTCAAGGGCCTTTTCACTCAGCTGTCTGAGTGTGAAGATTAGGTCTTGAGTACTTCGGTTTGCTCGGAATCCGCACTGGACCTCATCCAATTGTGGCTCAGCTAGGCGTCGGAGTCTCTGCTCTAGGATTCTAGAGTAGATTTTACCAGGGACACTGAGAAGGGATATGCTTCTATGGTTTCCACACTGTCGATTGTCACCCTTTTTGAAAATTGGTGTTATGATGGCAATCTCCCAATCCTTTGGTATGGTCTTGTTGTACCACGCTGCCTGTAGAACCCTTAAGAGTAATAGGTCGCCTGATGCTCCCATGTACTTAACCATTTCTGGTGTTATACCATCATGCCCTGCTGCTTTGCCCATCTTGATTTTCTCCAGTGCTGCCTTCAGTTCTTCCATCTTTATGTCATCTTCACCATCATTGGTTTTCTCTTCTGTGCTAGTGGTTATCATTTCTGATGCTTCACCATGCTCACCATCAAGGAGTTCTGAGAAATATTCTTTCCATCTTTCCATTACTTCCTTCGGGGCAGTAAGCAATTTGCCTTGCTTGTCCTTTATAAATTTGAGAGGGCATTGCTTTTTCCTTCCTCATGTTCTTTAGGGTCTTATAGAACAATTTCTGGTTTTCTTGTGCATCTTTTTCTAGCTTTTCTCCAAATTCTTCCCAGGACTTTTGTTTTGCTGCTAGCACTTTGTTCTTTGCTTCTGTTCTGAGTGTCACATATTCTCTATATTTTTCCATTTATCCTGTTGTGTTTTTAGCTCCTAAGTATTGTTTCCATGCCATTTTCTTCTCTCTTATTTTCTCTTTGACTTCCTCTGTCCACCAAGGTGTCCTCTTTCTCTTGTTCCCAAGTCGGACTTCACCGCATGCTTCTGCAGCAGCTGTCTTTATGATATCCTATAAGAGGATATATATTTAGATATAGACAGAGCATCTACAACCTATCTCGTGATTAGGGCGTAACCACCAGTGCATGGATAGTGTCTACAGTGTATTTATAGTGAACATTCATCACCTATAAGAGGATATATATTCATAAAGACACTAACTGGAGTATTGGTGGTGGTTCCCCAAAAACGGAAGGACTGAGAACTTTGTTTATTTATTTTCTCAGGTGTTCTACAGCGGGTTTTGTGTTGGTGAACTGTTTTGTCAATTGGTGTTGTCGTGAAACATTCTAAATCCACATATATAAATTAAAAGGTAAATGTAAAGCCTAACACATAAATTCAATAAAAGGAAAGAGAAATGGTTAAAGACCCGTGCTTTCCAATAGCGTACGCCTGTGTTAATAGAACGTCATACTAGTTGAACAATAAAAACCCCTGTTTTATGCTTCGTCTGCATATTCTCACGCTTTCACGTTGATAGTAAAGCCTACTGCATCACTACACGCTTTCTACAATAAAACGTGTACTGCATTTCTAAGAAAACCTTGAGATACGCAAGCTGATTAATGACCTAAATTAATACTTCCATTAATTTCATTTTATACACTACGTTAACATAAACGGAAAGACAGATGAACTTAGGATAGAGAGAGGGAGGGCTGAAAGCAGGAACGCATGCAACACGAACACGCGTCTCGCGATATACAATTAATGCCACCCTCCCCGTGCGAAAGGCCAGAGGCACTAACTTTTTTTTCAAATAGACCGTGATAAAAAACACTACAACTACGAGAGTTAGGTTTAAAAACCTGAAAAACGCTTATTAGGAAACATGACATTATACTGGTTTACGTTTGAAAGCCTGACAGTACAGCAGACACCCTAAAAGTTTGGAAGTGAGGAGGTGGTAACAGCACGACTATCCTAGAAGAGAATACATATTTTGAACGCCGCCACTTAGCTCCCTTAAAACTTATATATTTGGGTTCCTTAGGACTTGCTGACAAAGAATATGTTAAGTGTTACGCAAATAGTCTAGGAATTAACAAATTATAGCCAAAAGAAAATAGTGAGGGTGTCAGACAACACCAAAAAATAATCGCACAGTGGCATGTTTTGAAACCACTATTTTACGGGAAATGGGCCACCATGGATAGATTTGATTGGATAGAAGTAAATGTAAGGCTAAACACGATTAGTCGGACTATAAATACTAATTCTTTGTTGTTAGGGGAAACGGTAGTAAGGGTACTTTTTTTGAAAAGCTGTGTAAACATGGCCCGATTGGTTAGACCCGCAAATATAGTCAATTAAGAGCGTCAGTTCAGTGCCACATTTTAAAATAAACTTACTAAGAAACAGTGCGTTGAGAGCCAGATCATATTTTTCTAAATAAAAGTCTGGGACAGAGGCAGATCGGAATTTGTGCCATTATTCATCGCCAATCAACGTATCTGTGTATTATTTCCATGAATTGTGGTAAGCTTGATATATTCGATATCTTTTTAATGAAAATTGAATGTAAATTGATAATTTATGTCTGTATATGTGCGTGGTTCAGTAGCAAACATGAGGCAAGGCCTAGATACTGCTCCAACCTGAACATGACGTGTCGGAGAAAAGTAAAACTGCATGGAATTGCCAAACAGTACACTGACACCTATCTTATTGACTAGATAGAACTAATGCTGGAATTGCAGAGGCGTAGTAACCATTTAGGAGGAGAATACTGGTGTAAATTGTTCCAGATGAAGCTAGCAGTTGGCCTACCGCTCTGAACTCAGTGTTTGTTCTGTATTGTGTTCAGTGTGGAAATAGATTATAAATTAGATCTGAAGTAGGAGGTACAACCTTCTTGTTTCAGGGACTGTGGTCCTAGTTATTGAAGCAGCACCTGGTCTGAGTTTTGCTGAATCCAGAGGCTGACAGCATACTCCTTGGTCCAGATAGCGACCAGTGAGGTGTCTCCAGAACACAGTGAAGCAATCGAGCAGAGGAGTCTTTTCCTGCCGCCATCACGAAAGATAAGCTTCTGTGGCCAGAGTAGCTCAACATTATGTGCCCCCTCAAAAATTGACATTTGATTAAACACAGAGGGACAATTAATTGGTTCAAATGACAGGAACTGTGAACTTTTCCCAATACTATTTCCCCGATAATCAAACACTTGAAGTCATGATGAAAAACAACAACCAAGCTTGAACAAAACCAGTATTACCTCATATTACCACTGCACAAATTACACACATAGAATAATAATAATAAACTATGTCAATACAAAGTTCATATATATAAACTGTGTACATAATACTTGTAATTACATTTGATTGTGATTCCTGGTTCACTGTGTGGTTGAATCAGGATACCCATCATTGAAAGAATTAATACATATATTTTTAAACTTAAACACTTGACTCATTTAAGATAGTCTTATAGAGTGTTATATGTGTGTGAGTGTCACAGTGTTGTAGAGTGTTGTGGAATAAATTAAATTGTTTATCTGTCTGTTGTTGTTGTGACTTACACTTCATCATTTTCATAACCCTAGGCATTTAACGTAGTCATCACAATATTCCAGAATAATTCTGACTGAGGTATAAATGTGGTAGCAAGTAAGGTCATCTGTAATACACCACACTTAATAGATACAGATACCTTCACAGCTGATCTCAGTCAGTACACTAAGTCCCCTATAAATATTTATAACATCCCACTTTACCACAGGTGTTTAATTTGATTTGTTAACTGTTGTGAATATTGATGACTTTATTATGTTGTTGGGCTGATATACTTATTTTCATATGTTTTCTTCTTTCAAGAACCTTTAATAAATTTTACACATTTATTAACGCGCTGTTTACGACACTTCATCCATACTTAATATTACAAGCTCTTACTATCGTCTCTATTTTTGACAAGAGAAAGGAGAGAGAGCGGGTGGTGCATAGACTATATAAGTGTGTTGAGGCCTGGAAAGAGAGATAGCTTTAATGAATCCTCTTCCAGGTTGGTCTCAAGTTCACCCTATTTACACAGTATCTATGTGTAATCTATAATTTTGTCAGTTCACTATCATTACAACTGTCTAACTCGACAAACACTTCAACTCAACCACGACACTAGTTTTCGTGGAGATTTTCATTTCTGAATTTTCTGGTAAAAAGGATAAAAGTGCTTATGTTTTAAGAATTGATAGCTTTTAACATTTGTTCTTCACTTAGATTTTCCTCGCTAGTAAAACGAGTGAAATAAAGTAACGCGTAGCGATTTCTTACCAGATATTCTATTAAAATAATAAATCACACCACCCGTATAGACCGTAAACTGATAGTGTAGGATAGAATAACACGTTATATTTCATTTGTGCAAATTTGTTATAGTGTCTATTGTTTTAATCATATACGGCAAAGCCAACAGATGCCGACAATTTAATTGCTATTTAATGACAGGCGATCATTGTTTCATCATCATCATCATCATCAGTTGCCATCTCCACAACGGAGGTTGGCTGTAATGGATCTCCAACGTCTTCTGTCTCTTGTCTTGGTGGTACACTCTGATAGACTCTTTCCCGTCCATCTCTTGATGTTATCTTCCCACTTATAGCGCTGTCTTCCCCTTGCACGTTTACCTTCAACTCTCCCTTCTGTTATGGTCTTCTGCAAGGTGTTATGCCTTTTTATGTGGCCAAAGTATTTTAGCTGCCGAACTTTGACCTCTCTCATTAGTTCTCTTTTCATACCTAGATTTTCTAGGACCTCCTTATTTGTTTTCATCTCTTTCCATGAGATACGCCCCATTCTTCTATATATCCACATTTCAAGAGCCTCAATTCTTTCTTCCAAATGCTTATTCATCGTCCATGTTTCTGCACCATACAGAAATGCAGAATATATATAACACTTTATGATTCTCAGTTTTAATTTATGAGATAACTGTTTGGATGTCAGTATATGTTTCATGTTGTTGAATGTAGCTTTGGCCATTCCTATTCTCTTCTTGATTTCTGTTTCACATCTGCCATCTTCTGTTATTATATGACCAAGATATACGTAGCTCTTGACTTGTTCCAGGATTTTCCCATTTACGCTTATCTTTAATGTGGGTTTATCGTCTGTTTTGCTAATTATCATAGTTTTAGTTTTCTCAATATTAATGTCGAGTCCATATTCATGACTTATACTGTTCACTTGCTTCACTAGTTCTTGTAACTCCTGTTCGCTTTCAGCTAACAACACGGTATCATCTGCATATCTAAGGTTGTTTATTGATCTTCCACTGATGTTCAGTCCTGGTATTTCCTGTATCTGTTTGAAAATTTTTTCGGTGTATAAATTAAATAGGCAGGGGGACAGCACACAACCTTGTCTGACACCTCTTTTTATGTCTATGTATGGTGAATAATTCCTTCCCGATCTTACTGTGGCAGTTTGCTCCCAATAAAGGTTACTGAGTATTCTTATATCTTTTCCATCAATACCTATGTCTTTGAGGCATTCAATTATTTTCTCATGATGGATTCTGTCAAAAGCCTTCTTATAGTCAATGAAGCACATATACATACTTTTTTGGACCTCTGTATATTTTTCTGCTAATCTTCTTAGGCAAAATATTGCCTCTCTTGTTCCACTGTTCCGTCTAAAACCAAACTGTTCTTCTTGGATTTCGCTGTCTACTTTACTTTTTATTCTTTCCTGTATGATTTTGAGCAGTATCTTAATTGCATGACTCATCAGGCTGATTGTTCTGAAGTCTGAACATTCTGTTGCATTTGGTTTTTTGGGCAATGTTATAAAAACTGATGTCTTCATGTCGTGTGGTAAATATCCTGTATTGTATATATCATTGCATATTTCTGTGATTGTATCTATACCAAAGCTCTCCAGAGCTTCTATCATTTCAATGTTTATGTTATCCATGCCTGCTGATCTTCCTTTTTGTATCATATGAATGGCATTCTCTACTTCTGATCTGAGAATGTGTGGGCCTTCATTAGAATCTGGTGATGGTTTTTTACCTCTGTTGTCCTCGAATAGTTCTTTTACGTATTCTGCCCATCTGTTTGATATGTCTTTCTCATCAAGTAATATTACACCATTTTTGTTCTTGATACAGCTTCCTCCTTGTGCAAACCGCGACCGATTTGATAATTTCTTTATTTCTTCATGCATATCTCTTGTCATGTGCTTCGCTTCCAAGTCTTCTATTTCCTTACATTTTGTTTCTATCCACCGTTCTTTTGCTTCTCTACACATAGTACGTATGTCATTGTCTATTGTTTTATATTCTGGAGTATTTTTTGCTTTCTTTCTTTCTGCCATTTTATTCAAGATGTCATCTGTCATCCAAATTTGATTTTTCTTAGACTCCTTTTTAGGTAAATTTGCATTTGCTGATTGTATGCTTGTTTTTAAGCATTCCCATTTTGCGGTTGCTTTTTCTTCTGGGTTTTCTCTTCTATACTGCTCCATGCTTTCTGTCAATAACTGTTGGTATTTATTTTTGACTTCGATTAAATATTTCTGTTTTATATCTGGTTGTTTCAGCGCTGATATTTCTATCTGGGGTTCCTCCTGTCTTCTGTTTCCTGCTCTTTTCAGCTTTATATTTACTTTGATGACAACTGGATTGTGATCTGAATTTATGTCGGCGCCAGGATGTGTCTTTGCACTTGTGACACTGTTCTTAAATCTATGTTTTATCATGATATAGTCGATTTGATTACGTGTTACATCTCCTGGGCTTTTCCATGTGTATAATTTCCTTGGGTGATGTTCAAAAAAGGTGTTACATATGACCAGCTGGTTTTCTTCACAGAACTGGATAAGTCTGTCTCCTCTATCATTTCTTGTCCCTAATCCATACTGTCCTACTATTTTCTTGTATTTTCCTTTTCCTACTTTTGCATTCATATCACCCATTACTATCAACACATCTGTAGATTTGACTGGTTTAAGTGTGTGTTGTAGCTCTTCATAGTATTCTTCTATTTCTTCCTCGCTGTAATCTTTAGTTGGTGCATAAGTTTGTAAGATTGATATGTCGAATGGCTTTGCTCTCATCTTTAGTAACATCATTCTGTCATTGTGTGTCCAGTATCCACATACGTATTTTTCTAACTCCTTCTTTATCAACATTCCTACCCCTCTTTCGTGTTTTTCTCCTCCTGAGTGTATAAGCGTGTACTGGTCTCTTGTTATGTAGCCTGTATCCAAAAGTCTTGCCTCTGCAACTCCCAGTATATCGAGTTTCATGTCGGTTGCCTCTAATATAAGATTGTCCAGCTTTCCTTCTCCGTTTAAAGTTCTAACATTCCATGTTCCTATTTTTAGGCTTCTCCTACTAGTTTTTAGGTGGTCTTTCTCAGAATGCTCCCTTTCAACAGAATTTAAGGAACACTCGTCATTATGTACTTCCTTACTTATTAGAGGAGTTGCCTCTTCCCTGTTAATTTGTACAGTAGATTCTTCCCCAGGGGACAGAGAGTTCTCTACATATCGGTTCTTATCTTGTTGTTGTGATTCCATTACTTTCTGTAGGAAGTACGTGGTAAGGCCCCAATCTCTTCCACGGTGGCTAGCCATTGTCTTTTTCTATGTCCGACATGCCTCTAGTGCGCCACACACTTTGCTGTTTCGCTTTGCGAGCCGTTGATCATTGTTTAGGCAGCGCGTATGGACAGATTAAATAATAAGCTTCATTGTACGCTGACGCCGGCGAGCAGGGGCGGGCGAGCTAACATATCTCAGACCCGTCTGAACTCAGCTGCCAGCGGAATTGGTTAACTGATAGGAGTAAGGAACCACCGTGTGCCGTTTAAAATTTAATCAGGACTGACGGAGTGGAGAAGAGATCGTCTTATCCCCGTCAGTGTGAGTAGATATAGGATTAGCATATTTAGCAACCTAACCTTTGAGGTGAAGACAGGAGTACGACAGGGATGCCCCTTATCAACCACTCTATTTTTAACAGTCATAGACTGGGTGATGCGCCAGACAACAGAGGGCAGTCCAAGAGGAATAAGATGGACTACATTTTCTACATTGGAAGATCTGGAATATGCAGATGACATTGCACTACTAGCACATTCACATCAACACATCCAGGAAAAAACGGATAGACTCAATAATTTTAGCCAGCAGGTGGGCTTGAACATCAATTTAAAGAAGTCAGAGGTCATGACGCTCAATGTGAGCAACCCTGAGCCCATATCAGTAAGGAATCAGCAACTGGTACAGACAGACACCTTCACATACCTAGGATGCATAGTAACACATGACAGCGGGGCAGGCAAAGACATCAACATCAGAATGAATAAGGCAAGAACAGCCTTTTTTAGCCTAAACAACATCTGGAAGTCCTCTCAATACAGCACAAGCACAAAATTAAGATTATATCAGAGCTGTGTGCTTTCTGTGCTTCTCTATGGTGCGGAATGCTGGAGAGTTACAGAGAAGGAAATGTCGAAATTGTCCCCTTTTCACAAAACATGCCTAAGAAAAATTCACCGAATCTTTTGGCCGAATACCATCACCAACCAAGAGCAAGCAAGAGGACATGCACACCATCATAGCTGGCAGACGCTGGAGCTGGGTTGGCCATGTCCTCAGAAGAGACCCCGATGCAATCACAAGAACAGCTATGCTTTAGACCCCTGAAGGAAAACGAAAGAGAGGCCGACCAAAAACAACCTGGCGGAGGATTGTGGAGGCTGAGATGCAAAGAATGAACCAGAGTTGGGGCACTGTACGAAGGATGGCCACCGACCGAGCAAAGTGGAATCAATTTGTTGTTGCCCTACAAGACGCCACTAGGCGTGATGGCCACTGACTGCTTTGACGGTCGGCGTCTAAGGATCAAAGAAGAAGAAGAAAGAATATTTTTATATAAATTTTCTTGTATTCTTCGCAGACCTGATCACAAGGTCTTTGGTTTTCTTTTTCCATTTTTTAATGGATTTGTTATTTTCTCCTTTTCTTGGCGGTGCATCACCAATTTCATTCATGAACGGGCACGCGCCAGAGAGTATTGGAGGACAATACATATTTTTAATAACTGGACTTACCAAACCCAGAAAGATATATATATATACCATTGCAGGCACTCATTTGGGTTCCTGAGGGTAAGAGGAAAAAAGGAAGACCAAAAGAAACACTCAGAAGATCAATAATAAGAGAAGGAAGAACGTTGGGATTAAACAATGTGCAAGAGCTAAGAGGAGTGGCGTCACAACGAACAACCTGGAGAGCACTGGTTTCTGCCTTATGCGCCGTGTTTGGTGCTTAAAGAATTTATTATTATTATTATATATATATATATATATATATATATATATATATATATATATATATATATATATATATATATATATATATATATATATATATATATATATATATATATATATATATATATAATGTTACCAGCCACAAGTTGGCCGATAGAAGAACCATCATCAGCCTATGAACAAAGTTCTAGCAACCAGATGTTTTCCCAATACTGGAAGTATTTTTCCTGCTAAAGAGTGAACCCCAAGAACTCTCTCAGTTTTTTTAACAAGTTGTAATAACACTTATAGGAGACGCAACCATATTAGTCGTTCACCTCATTAATTAATTTCGGGGGATGGACTGGGGCCAATTTGGAGCTGCGACAACTGGGATGACAGAATATTAATTGAATTGAATAATGTTCATGGAGTAATTCTGTTACCAAGGGATATTACAGACCTGCCATACCAGGCAATTAGGTAAGAGTGTGAGAGTGGCCACTGTTTGCAAGAGTGTGCGAGTATTTTTTTGTTTGAGGGAAAACTATCCATATATCTGATTTGTCTAAAAGTTTGTTTATTTTACTGGGTCTCATAGAGTACCCCTACTGTTCATTCTGTAACAGAGTGCTAACCTTCAACCTTTGGGTAAATAATTTTAAGGTTCTTTTCTCCATTTGGGAAGGGTGCACGTTTTTTTCTGCTTTATTTCATATGCATGTAAATGATTCTTTTTGATCTTTTCCTTTAGATATGTTGATGTGGTCTAGTTTTAATGATAATAAACTACAAAGAAACTTACCTTTGTGTGTTGGTCAGACCCATACCCATATATCCTTAGTGTTTTCACGTTTGTGTGTCTTGTGTTACATAGCTGTGTGTATGTAGATTAACTTATCTATTCTTGATAGGGAGATAAAAGCTGCCTTGCACTAAAAGTACAGTCGTACAGATAGGCTGAAAGAAATTACCTAATCACTGTCATAAAATTAACAAGTGATACAACGTAAAAATATCTCCAAAGGATAAAATGTAAGGATAAAAACATAATGCGTAAGCTGCTGATAGTACATGATCGCCCTGACCGCGGGTCATCACCCTCCATAAAAATTGACTTGCTAGACGGGAAATCAAAACGGTTACCATTTGAACGGGATGAGAACGGCGGATCAAAAGGAAAAAAATATGACTGAAAAAATTGCGTGAGACTAGCAAGGTTAAGGAGACGCAATTGGGGGGGGGGGGACGGAAAAAAGGCACGTTTCCCAAGTTGACATAAAGTAAGGAACTCGACAGAAGGGACCTTGGATATGATACGCCACAGTCATTTATTGGACGCTTTTGCGATACCAAGCCTTTTATTTGAATTCAGCGGCAAACGCAGATGCTTGAAATATTACAAAATTTAAAAAGTAACTTTTTCTTAATATTAATGTTAGGAATATAAAAATTAGCTGGCCGGATGGCCCATTCTGAGCAGTGAAATAATATGCTTTTATTTATACAGACGGATAGGTAATAATGAAGACGTTGACAAAAGACTGTGTTGTTCACATCAGCGAAAGACTGCATTGAAACAAACAAGTCACTATTTGCACAAAAATCGCGACCTTGAAGACTCAAGTGTCCAAATCTAGTTAGAATGAAAGAGAAGGGGAATTGGTGGAAGCTGTGGCTAAAAATAACTTTACAGACAAAAAGTGTAGAGGGGACGAATAGGTTGGTTCAAAAAACAAGTACGTTTTTGTGAAAACGCAAGTAGAGACGGACGGACTAACAGATAAAAATCCATACTTGACTGAAGCATGACTGAAATGACTTTAGTGTAGGAAATTTGAATAAAAAAAAACCAAGGCATTGATTGGCCACAGACAATCATATTATCGGCGCTCAGACGCGCATTTGGGGCCATTCCTCAATAGTTGTCCAGTGATAGACACAGTAAATTTCAAGTGTGGTGATTTCCAAATGAAATAAATTGAAATAAGTTCAGGGACGCCATACTATAGCCAGCAGCTCAGCTGAGTTTTGCTAGCATTTCTGTGTTCTTTATTCATAATCTGGTAAGATTGAAATTATTTCTTTGTATATTTTGAATATTGTTTAATGTTTCGAGTGATTTGATACTGCCATATCGAAATCTAGCCTTACAAACAAGTAAGGATTTGCTCTAGACCCCCCGCCCTAGTTCAGGGTCTAGGGACAAACAATATATATACTCCAGCAATGATTAGGAAGGACAGATCAAGTGTTGAGATCAGTGGAACATATCACCTATCATATCCTAGGGCAAGAAGCTAATAAACATATTTCTGAATATGTAGTCTGGGAGAACTTATCCTATGGGAAACCAACTTGGTAAGATGTGTTGTATGGTCAGAGAGATCTGACCCTGTCTAAATGGTGTTATTGTAAATTGTTACGTGTAGAAGTGGCTCCTTAGGTAAGGTTCTGAACCTAAACCAATACTTTATTTCAGAGCTGTGAGTTTTATGTTGACACCAAAAGGTGGTGTCAAATGCTGGGTAGATAATTGACAGTGAGGACCCGTGCAGTGTCGCATCTCGGCAGAACAGCCTTGTATTGCCCCCAAGCCCGGAGAGGTGGGGCCACCCGATATATTGCCCCCAAGCACGGAGAGGTGGGGCCACCAGATTCCAGCACCAGCGCTACTTCTTCAAAGTTACGTAAGCAGGCTGGTCTGCTGGATTTACACCAACTTCATAGACATAACACCCAAAGTGAATTCCTACTAAAACATCCCATTTACTTCCATCATTAATGGACAATGTTTGGTAAACTTAGACAGGGAGGGATGAAGCCACCCCAACAGCACATCTATTCATCGTTCTCCCAGGGAAAATAAAATTATAAACTGTAGAAATACTAACTAATCTTAAAATTTGTATACGTACACACATTTTATTTATCATGTCATTTATTCATGCCATTCACTCATAAATTCCAAAATCTTTTCATATGTTCTGGCCAAATAAAACCTTGGTTCAGAACAAATAAATTTAAAAAAAGATTTACTTTCTAAAATTTCACCAGCTGGATTTAGTTCATTGTGTTCTAAATTTTATTGATAATATATTATTTAATATCTGTGTGTGTGTGTTTGTATATGTCAATACAACACATTACATTCAGTACCCTAGATTATAACGTAGCCACATTCATTAGGAAAAAAGATAGGTGTGAGGTCGTAGTGGTAGCAAGAAAGGCCTTCTGAAAATTCACAACTACATTTTATCTCAGGAGCCTTCACAGCTGACCTCATACATTACACTTAGTAATATCACCATCATACAATACCATCAAAACCACTACATATATTGGGGTCTTGTCCGGGGATAATTAGCATAAACAGTAATATAAGGATCTCCTGGTGGGAGAAATAAAATTAGGGGAACAAAATTGTAAAATTCCCTTAAAATTAAAAGTGTCCCTTTAAATTAAAAGGGCAATTAGAAGTTGGTGAATCTTCACAGCCAGTGTTAGTTAATTAGTTAATTAGAATTATTTTGGTCTAGAATAATTATAATTACTTTAGAGATTGGAAATTTTACTTTCCTTATTGCTAGATTTGTTTAGAAAGTATGGCGGAGCTAGCAAAATTTAGATCAGCTGCTGTGCTGACCGCAAAGGAGATGGGAATGGATGGTCAGATTTTAATTCAATACGTAACGGCTGAATGTGATAAATATATTGAACGGGAAGAAAGGAGATTAGAAAAAGAGGCTGAAAGAAAATTAGAGTCTGAAAGGTTGGCTGAAGAGAAGAGGTTAGAGGCGGATAGAGAAATTAAGAGGCTGCAGATTGAGGCAGAAGACAAACGACAGCAAAGGGAGGCAGAAGAAAAAAGATTGACTGCCGAAAGGGAGGCAGAAGATAAAAAGGCCGAAAGGGAGGCAGAAGAAAAAAGATTGACTGCCGAAAGGGAGGCAGAAGATAAAAAGGCCGAAAGGGAGGCAGAAGATAGAAGGTTGCAAAGGGAGCACGAATTACGACTAAGGGAGCTGGAATTACAAGGCCAGGCTCCTGAAAATGGTGCCAGCCCTTTTGCCTCAGATGCTACGCCCAGTCTGGGAGCCTCAAACTCAGCTATGGGGTTTCATTTAGACCATTTTGTTGAAAAAGACGATGACATAGAGGGGTACCTAGGACGTTTTGAGTTATTAGCTACTACATATGGGTTAGAGAGAGAGAGGTGGAGTTTAAAGCTATCACAGGGACTGAGAGGTACTTCTTATGAAGTATTTGCCAAAATGAACAGGGAAGACCAAGACAATTATGACATGTTAAAGCAGGCTTTGTTATTAAGGTACGAGAAGAATGGTGAATTTTATCGTAAGAAATTTAGAAATGCCAAACTGTTGTCTGGGGAGACATACCACCAATTCTCTGCTAGACTAGAAACCTATTTGGAGAAATGGACGGCTCTGGGGAAGACCCAAGATCTTAAAGAAATGATCATGATTGAGCAATTGAGAGAGTCCATGGCTCCAGACATGAGAAAATTTCTCATGGAACAAGGTGCAGAGAAGTTGGGGGAAATTTTAAATGTTGCTGAGAGGTATCAGGCAGCTCAGGCAGAGGTAAGTGGTGCTAAAAAGAAGCACATAGACAATTTTAAAGCTCCACAGCAATTTAATAAATTTGATAATAGAGAGCAGGGAAATAAAGGTAGGACAAACTTTGAGCGGCCAAGAAATGACTATCGCGACAGAAACTCACAGTTCAATGACCAAAAGTTCAATGAAAGAAAACCGTTGAACCAAGGAAAAAGATGGTGTAAATGGTGCAAGAAAGATAACCATAACACCGAATTTTGTAGAAGGAAACCTTCAAACATTGCTGCAATGAAGTCGGGGACGCAAAGATTAAAGGTTAATCCTAATGGACAACAGGAACCTTATCACCCCCCAGTTTGTGAGGATGTTATTTGTAATGGGGTCACCATAAGGTGCCTTTATGATACAGGTTTGGATTATGATTCAGTTGTGAAGTCTAGCCTAGTGGACCCAAGTCAGTATACCACAGAAACAGTGGAAATACAAGGGGCGACTAAGGACATACCACTCATGACACTTCCCATCGCAAGGATAACGGTGAAAACTCGCTATGTGGAAGGAGAAATCAGAGCAGCAGTGATAGATGAACCAATCTACCCTCTGATATTGGGGTGTAGATACGTCTTCTTGGGGAATCCCGAGAAACCTGTGATCATGGCGACAGTGCAGACCAGGTCACAGAAGAAGGAGGAAGAAGGTGAACCTATAAATGCTCATCCAGAGGAGATGAGGAAGGCGCAGGCTGAGGATAGGACACTCAAGCCATGTTTTAAAAAATTGCCCAAATGCCACACACCTCCGAGCAAGGGGGAATATTTCATGAAGAACAAACTATTATACAGGAAGGCCGGAACTGGAACAAATGGTCACAACCAGCTGGTTCTTCCCACTTCATATAGAGATAAAGTGATGGAACTCGGGCATGCGATTCCCTTCAGTGGTCACATGGGGATCAGCGCCACAGGACAGCGTATAGCTTGTCATTACTTCTGGCCAGGGATAACGGAGGATATAAAAAGATATGTCAAATCCTGCCCTGAATGTCAAAGGGTAGCTCCAAAGCACTGGACTGCTCCTGCAACTCTAGGGGAAATGCCCATAGTGGGAACACCTTTTGAGAGGGTTGCAGTGGATATTGTGGGACCTCTCACTCGGACCAAGAGGAGGAACAGTTACATCCTTACTCTGGTGGACACTTGTTCTATGTGGGGAGAGGCGGTAGCCCTGCCATCAATTGATTCAAAACATGTAGCAGAGGCACTACTTACAATATTTACCCGATTAGGATTCCCGCATCAAATCTTGACGGATAATGGATCTCAGTTCAAGGGGAAACTAACGGAAGAAGTTTTTAAACTATTTCAAGCCAGACACTTTCATTGTAGTCCGTACCATCCACAAGGGAACGGCCAGGTAGAGAGGTTCAACGGGACTCTCATTTCTATCCTGAGAAAGCTGGCACACGAAAAACCGGATCTGTGGGATCAATTCCTGCCCGCCGCATTGTTTGCGTATCGGGAGGTACCACATAGTTCAACCGCGATGGCTCCCGCAACTCTGCTATTTGGGAGGCCAATAAAAGGTCCTTTAGAAGCTTTTTTTCTCAATTCTACCACCTGTGAAACAAAATCTATTTCTACACATTCTCGCGTATCTGTCGACATCCACTCTATATATTCAGACGGGCAAAAAATATCACAATTAACCTTCCGTACGACAGTCAGTGGGCACGATTTCTGAGTGAATAACTGAGTCAGTGGGCATGATTTCTGAGTGAATAACTGAGTCAATAGGCATGATTTCTGAGTGAATAACTGAGTCAGTGGGCATGATTTCTGAGTGTATAACTGAGTCAATGGGCATGATTTCTGAGTGAAGAAATGAGTCAGTGAGAATGATTTCTGAATGTAGAACTGAATCAAAGGGCATGATTTCTGAGTGAATAACTGAGTCAATGAGCATGATTTCTGAGAGTAGAACACAGTCAGTGGGCATGATTTCTGAGTGAAGAAATGAGTCAGTGAGAATGATTTCTGAATGTAGAACTGAATCAAAGGGCATGATTTCTGAGCATGGAAAGAGGTCATTACGCATGATTTATAAAATAATCCAGAGTTGGTATGATTTATGAGTGAAGAATTAAAACTGTGTCCATGGCTTCCGTAGGTGCATTGACCTGTGAATTTTACTCCCAGTCATCTAACTCCATTTTCTTCACAGTTAATTTATGTTTACTTTCTCTGCATTATTTTTTTTTTTAAAGTTTATGCACAAACATGGAAGTAAACAGGAAGGAACTTTGGAACTTGTGAGTCGTAAACAAGCAACGAAAGTGAACCAATGACAAGACTCGCGAAAAAAGGAGGACATTATACTATAGAAAAGTAAAAGGCACCATGGAAATCCAATCCAGGTCTGTCCGAACGACACCATCGCCTCGCTGCAAAATTAACCGTTTGCGACAGAAAACTTGCTAAGCACTTTAAAAATTTTAACCACAGGAGGTAGTCGTTTTCGTGAAAAACTCACATTAATGGACCATCTCAGATATTGTATAGCCGCTTAACTGTCGTACAAGGCGACTAATATGAGGTTGGCAACCTCATCATGTAACACGAATTGCAACAGAAACCAATGCTGCAAGAACGTGTGAATGCTTGATGCAGGCTTTCTGCAAGAGGACCAGCTACAGTAGTGGCTCCGTGCTCCATTAGGTGCACAAAGAATGATGATGATGACAACTATCATAATTTTCCTATTCGCAAGACTAAACCAAATAACACGCAAATATAACGATCGTAATGCTCATGTCTAGAATATCCCGAGAGTGGTTAGAGCGCTTGTCTGCCGCAGCCATTAATATTGCCAATGGGCGGTGCAAAAATCACAGTGGGCATCAGCGTTGCCACTCAAGTTCTAGAGATAAACCCAGATGTTCTTCTTAAAAAAACCCAGATTATTTTATGACTCAAATACACGGGATAGACGATGCTTACATAATCTTTTATGTGCATCTTTAGCACAAATAATCTGTGTGCTACCAATTTTTATGTACTTCTTCATTTTTTTTATTACCAAAAATTCACAATTAAATAAAAATGATTTTAATAACACCCCAATACAGACGATTCTTTAATATCATCTTGAACGGGGAAAAACTACAGAAAGTTGAAAGTTTCAATTATTTAGGCAGTAAAATGACTCAGGATGGTGACACAACAAGAGAAATCCATACTAGAATTGCTTTGGCAGCTAGCGCCTTCAATAGATTATCTAACATTTGGAAATTACGATCATTGAATATACATACCAAGCTTCGTCTGTTTAATTCAAATGTTATCTCAGTGTTAACATACGGCTGTGAGAGTTGGAAAATAACAAAATCATTGGAGAACAAGCTGAATACATTCGAGAACAAATGTCTTAGAAAACTCATGAACATCAGTTGGAAAGAATTCAAGACTAATCGACAAATAAGAGAAGACTCTAGGCAGAAATATGTCTCCGGCTATATAAGGAAAAGATGATGGTCATATATCGGTCATGTCCTACGAATGCAAAACAACAGAATACCACTACAGGCGCTCACTTGGGTTCCTGAGGGTAAGAGGAAAAAAGGAAGACCAAAAGAAACACTCAGAAGAACAATAATAAGAGAAGGAAGAACGTTGGGCCTAAATAATGTGCAAGAGCTAAGAGGAGTGGCGTCACAACGAACAACCTGGAGAGCACTGGTTTCTGCCTTATGCGCCGTGTTTGGTGCTTAAAGAATTTATTATTATTATTATTATTATTATTATTAATACAGACGATCAAGGCTCTCTTCTGAAACAACTGTTGGGAACTGCGCTGCTTATGGAATGACAGAAGGTTTGTTGATATCGAGAGCTTGCTTTGGATCCAACAGCTGCATTTGCGCCAGAACACTGTTTTGTTCAAGTGGGAACCTGCGTCGTATTTGAGTACAAAGTTCAATCAGGCATGCCAATGCATCCTTGCGAAACTGGACTTCTTTATCTCGTAACGGTTGTCGCATTAACTGCGCTTCACATCGTCCACCCAGCTCAATGTAATTCAGTTTCTTGTACACCTGTACATCCGAAGGATCAATGTCGGCAAGAGTGCGATGCTCATGCTGCAATACTTCCTGCCTAATAAACATACTGAGAAGAAAACGATACTCTCTTGTTACACTCGTGTACACTCTGTGAAGACGGAAGTTCTCGGACTGGAATTCCATGTTCATGACGTTAACTTTACCAAGTATGTAGCCGACAAATAGAAGCATGTGCTTCGTGCCAACAGTGTTCATCGTCTGCAGGATTTGCCCCGCACCGTCAACGTTGCCCACTGAAGCTTCGGATTGGAAATACAAGTGCAGAGCATCCCATTGCTCAAGGATCCTCTCAATGACTTCAACACTTTATGTTTCTGGGCCTGAACTACAACTTGTATTAACTGGAACTGGAGATTGCTTTTACTACTACGCGAAAAATAGAAGCAGACATTCTTTATGAAAATTTCAAGCCAAGATGGTAGGTAGTTGCTGGCAGCATTTGCACAAAGTACAAATGAATGACAAACACAGCCGATAACAAAGGCATGTGGAATCTCTTTCTTCAGATGTGCCTGTAAACCACTTGCAGTCCCCATCATAGTGGCACAGTTGTCTGCACAAAACCAATGACGTTACTAAGCGGGATTGCATGCGTGCTCAACAATTTCTTAACAGCTGTAAACATGCCAAGACCAGTACCATCCTCCACCTCAATGAGGTCTAACAGTGAATCAACTACTTTTTTTGTTTTTGTGTCACAGAATCGCACAACAACTCCAACATCTGGTTCGTAGAAATATCAGTACTCTCATCAACGATTATAGACAATTTCTGATTTCTGCAAATGTTTATAACTTCAAACCGCTCAAAATGAGCAATGCCGTACTGCATCACATAGGCAGCCTTGGTGCGCTTCAGTGACATTTTTTGAGCAATTTTGCTGTCTGGAAATATCTGCTTGCAGCATTCAATCAAATGATCAGCTTGCGAAAACGGAGTATTATGTTCTGCCATGAAAGCCAACAACACTATCTCCGCTTTAGCAATTTTGTCTTGGAGACAGGGCTCTTTTGGTTTGATGAAAAACTTGTTAATGTTCAGAGTTTTGCATTTGGCTTCGAAGTTTTTCATGTGCTTCTGTGTGCTTTTATGTCTCAATAAAGCTGTTTTGTTGGCATTAGTTAATGTACAGGAACAGACCGTACAAATCGCAGCACAGCGATTACCAGAGTCCGGCTTTATCCAAGCCTTCAGTTCGCTGTCTGTTAGCCATTCCGCACAAAAAGCCTGCTGATACCATGGCTTCACTTTTTTATGCGGTGGCGTGTGTGTTGTCATGCTACCACAACTACCGCGTACCTTCACCATCGCTCATTTTATAATCTTATAATAACAAAACATAAAAACAAAAAACAAAAACAATATGCTGTTTATCTGCTTAAGTCTAAAATGTAAAAAGAAGACTTTATAACAAATCGCAAAAATGACTGAGTATTGCAGATGAAAGCCATTAACAGAATAACAGGAAATAAATAGATGATGTAAACGAGTCAAAAAACAACGTCATTGATGTGGTTAAAAACAAGAATTAAATTTAAGTGGAATAAAAAATATATAGCACATAATGTTTTATATTTAATTATAATATAAATAGAATGTATAATGCTCAGTGCACAGAAAATACATACATTGTAAATGCCAATTGTCAAATATACCCAGATTAATGCAGATTTGGAAAAAAATTACTCAGATACCCAGACGGAAGCCCAAAAACCCAGATCTAGTAAGAAATACCCAGCTGTGGCATCACTGGTGGGCATTATTAACAGAATTCAATAGCGAAATAGTCGAAATGTGTAAAGCGGATTCCGACTAGACAAAATACAAAAGCGTAACATGCGAAATTATCCGAATCAAACAACGAAAACGACCAAAGGTGTAAACCATACTAAAAGGATGACGTGTGTAAAGTGTGGTGGTAACATGTATATGCACACACACTTATATGACGTCACCATTGTTGCATGCTGCTTACCCATAATACAATTACGCCATTACTTTTGTAGACTGAGTGCACCGATTTCATTGAAGCCATCACTAGTGCCAATGGGCGGATACACTTTTTATACAATGTCACGTCAAGTATGAAAATTGTTGACGTTGGCACTCCTGGACCCCTGAAGAAGCTCTGAGCAAAATTTCATGGCCGTAGCTTCAACAGGGCCGGAGCCAACCCCGAACAAACACAATATAATACAGATGAAAAACCTATGGCAAGGCACAAGCAAAGAAACAAAGTTACAACTGATCAGAGCATGTATATTCCCAGTAGCAACATACGGCTGCGAGACTTGGACACTCAATAAAACAGTTGCAAAAAAGATTACATCATTCGAAATGAAATGCTACAGAAGGATGTTGAGAATACCCTGGACAGAAAAAAAGACCAACAGAGAAGTACTGCACTCACTAAACGTACAGGAACATTGGCTCCTAAATACCATCGCAATAAGGAAGCTGAAATTTTTCGGTCATATAAAAAGACATAATAGTCTGGAAAAAACAGTGATGGAAGGCATGGTCCCTGGAAAAAGGGGAAGGGGTCGACCTAGACGACGGTGGACCCAGGACATCACAGAGAGTCTGAACTTGTCTTTGGCTGATGCAGGTCGACTTGCCCAGAATCGTGATGCGTTCAGAGCAGCTGTAATGGAGACAACGTTCTGGAAAGAATACGTCACATGATGATGATGATGATGATGATATATATATATTTCAGGAGAAAGATATAACTACAACCTCCCTAAAAAGAGATAACTGGTTGGCCTTCCTGGAAGAAGACGTGGCCTGTTGTCTAAATAGGAAGAGAGAAAGATCCGTTGATCAGTCAGATTTTAATTATCTTACCGGGTCATCAAATAGTTGAGTGTTAATTGCCTAAATGTTGTTTTTAAATGTATCATGATAAATCCATCTCACGTGTTTCAAATCATTACTCTCCGACTGTAAAACACTTTAGTGAAGAGCCCTTAACCAAAGTTTACCATCCCGTATCTCATACAGCTTGATATACTAAAGCCCAGCTCTGATAACATTAAGCCGAACTCAAGTATCCCAACTCACGTATATCATAAATCACGAGTTCTCGTTGACCTGAAAACATCACAAAGTAATTTTTTTTTAATTTCTTCAGATAAATGACAGCAAATAGAACTATCTCGTTGACTTCATGTTATACGTTTGTTCTTATATATGGACACAAGGCAATAACGATGCCTAGAACGACATAATAGATTCAGTTTGTTCTTATATATGGGCACAAGGCAATAACGATGCCTAGAACGACATAATAGATTCAGTTTGTTCTTATATATGGACACAAGGCAATAACGATGCCTAGAACGACATAATAGATTCAGTTTGTTCTTATATAAGGACACAAGGCAATAACGATGCCTAGAACGACATAATAGATTCAGTTTGTTCTTATATATGGACACAAGGCAATAACGATGCCTAGAACGACATAATAGATTCAGTTTGTTGTTATAACTATTTTTACGTTATTCCAGTCCTCCCTGCTTCTTTCTAAATTTTGTGTTGAGAACATTTAATTTTGCGTTACGGAGAGAGGGTATATGAGATTTCCACGATACTTTATACTGCGGGTTCTTTCTTTTATATTTAAGATGATTTTTATTTCCAACTATTTCTTTCGGAACCCTTGACAGTCAACCGTCATTGAATATGTCATGAGAAAATGATCACTCGAACACATTGTAACCACGGGGCTAATTGTGGGGAAGAGAAGTAGCGGAAGACAGCGGAAAAGCTTAACGGCTAATTTGACGCTGTAGCAGCATTGGAAGAGATCAACAACTTGAACTGATGGAGAGCATTAAGAAATTCGGATATGCGGGGGGGAGGGGGGGGGGCGGGGAGAGAGAAGAGAAAGGATATTATCGGCTTCGCCTCGAGGGGTAAGGCACTGTCGTAAATTTTATAGATAGGCCTTATATTTTTATGGTCCCATTCGAGCAGAGGTGAGATGGTGAGAGCTATGTGAGAGAAAGGGTGAGAAATAGTCCTGTTTACGAGGAGTACTGGTGTAAGAGTAAATACTGTCTTGGATTGAGTAATTGCTCAATCCAACCTATCTAGTACGACACACTTTAATGGAGACGTACTTTCTCACTTGATACTGATTCAATTTACACTATCCTCACGTACGCACACACAAACAATTTTGTGACATAAATACGTACATACGTAGAAGCGAACAGGTAAACTATGGGGTCACGTATAAATGGCAGGGGAGGTTTTGACCAACACCAATAGCTTAATGTTTATTGTTTATTATATCGTTAGAAAATAGATCACAACCAAAAAACATACAGTTATCATTACATCAGTGAATTATAGTTACATAAGAGAAAGAAAATATACTCTCATAAACCCTCCCTCTGGTATGTGGAAAACTAGGAATGATCCCAACCGAGGTTATTTACCCAAAAGATCAAAACAAATGATTAACCAGGGGGGTGTGGGGAGTAGTCAGGACGAGTAAATGATATGTCCTTAATTTTAAACTATCCCGTAGGCCTTCAGACTTAGTGAGAGATAGATAAAAGAGAAGATGTTATATTAGTAGTAACTTAAGAAAATAAATTCTTTCGTTCCGTTTCACTCTCTACATACATACAGTGAGCTCACTACATATCAGGCTTACCCCTCTGCCGACGCTGCATACGCTCCAAGGAATTAATCACACACAATGTATTTTAAGACTATTATATGTCCTGTTTGACCAGTTCAGCCCCAGAAACTCCGTCTAGGCAACTGCTATTTTTCTCGGAGATTCGCTGAATTGGTGCGTTGATTATATTTTTTCCTGGGTGGGGGTATTCCTCTTCTTTATGCAAGTATTTGGAGGGGATAAGTTTTTTTCTAGGTTTCTGTCGTAGTGAAGGTGAAAATATTATCAAACTGCAGAATGTTACTCCCAGACTGTTCTCTGGAGGAAATAGCCGTAAATGTTCTCTGTAGAATTTGATGGTAGGAACACTGTACTGTCATATGGGTTTGATTAAAGAAATAATAGTGCTGTAAGTTCTGCCTCATCAGGCCAAGGAACTTTATATGATTAAGATAGAAAAACAATCTTCTGGAATTGTCCGTTCCAGTTTAACATTTAACACAATTTAACATTGAAGTGTTCTGGTTATTTAACCGCTCTCATGGGTTGAGAAGGTGGACCTATAAGAGTCTCTAACATCATATTTTTACTGTCAATGTTTGCATGTTTAGGAACATATAGTTTGGGATGCCATAAGCCATCTGAACATGACTCTCTATAAAACCGTTGGATCGGAAAAGGTATGATCACCTGTATAAAAGAGAATATATAAAACAGGTAAACCTACTATAATTATATTCTAACACCCGCGGTTTTATGTAAGATCTGTAAAATCACTCCGGTATTTAATTATTTATATTAAAAAGAACTACAGGAGTGACTAGCTAATGTATCGCTTTTACCACTAGCTATGAACAGTTAATTACTTAAAATTTACTCCAGATGAAATAGAAATATATGGTTATTAAACAATTACGATCACCTAGCGTCTTAAAATTATGTTACGCGTCTATTACTCAGGAAATAACGGATAGTTACTTTTTTCGATTTACATCTGGATAACTTTGCTATAGGTTTATTTAATAGGTTTAAATTAACACAAAAATCCAGTGAAATATAATGAACTTTACACGTTAAAACTCTAATATGTTATTACCGCAGCACACAGGATGAAATCAGACTCCACTTATAGAAGGGATCGAAAGAAATTCTTGTAGAATTCTAATATATGAGCTAGTTACTTCCTTCAACTCTCTGGCGCGAATGATAACTGCATTTTAAAGAGATTTCTATATATATATATATGAATTTAATGACAATTAATAGCTTCATGCGAAGTTTCTCGCCTCTCTTGATTCTCGGGAACTTTTTCGTTTTGGGCCGCGAGTCAAAGCTCTGTTACCCAACTGTCTACCGCTGATTTCCCCCGTTCGTCTTCGTTCTGCAGCGGTTTCTAACCCTCTTAGACCAGTTCGCGTTAACATGTCAACCGGAGGTGTTAAACGTTGCTTCGTTCTAAGGGACTACAACGGTCTTTAATAGCTGACCGCTTGCCGCTCTTCTGGCTACGCCTCCTGAAGGGGATGACAGAAAAGATAGAGAAATAGCTTGATTTTAGTAGCTCGAGAGAGAAGACAGTAGGCGTGGCTAAACTACCATAAGACAAAAGCGAATGTCGTGGCTGCCCGCATGATAACTGTTTACATACTAATTAGCCCACGTGGGGAATTCCACGTGGGATAATGCATACTAATTAGCACGCGAGGGGATTCCACGTGGGATCCACGTTGGCGATTTAATTTCAACGTAAATTCAGGGCCTCCGGTGCTATTCAAGGGTACTATTATTATCATCCGACAAATCAGGGACAGCTTATATTTTCATTCTTTACAGTCGTCCGCACTTTGAGACATGAAACCATTTTTCATGTTTCATTTATGACAATGAAGCTGCCCTGATCGGTAGCTTCTGGATGATTGGTATGTTTGATTTCATTCTCTTCTTCCGTGGTCCAATTTCGACTCATGAAATCCGCTCCGACATTCTGTTTTCCCGGAATATATTCCACTTTGAAGGAGTACACGCTTAATAGCAAGGCCCAGCGCATGATCCTTGCATTAAATTCCTTATTTGCGCCAAGAAAAGCTAAGGGAGCGTGGTCTTTTTGCACCGTAAATGATGTACCGTAAAGAAATTCATGGTGCCTTCTTATGCCATGAATTAGTGCAAGACATTCTCTTTCAACTGTGGAATAGTTACGTTCTGCCGTATTCAGTTTACGACTGCCATACGCAACTGGAAATAACAGATTCGGATCGGTGTCATCTGCTTGAAGCAGGGTTGACCCGATGCCCTGACCCGAAGCGTCGACCCACAATATAAAAGGTTTCTTGAGGTCAGGTAGCCTCAAAATGGGGTATCCGGACAACTGTCCTTTTAAAGTGCTGTAAGCTTGTTCGCACTTCGAATCCCAAATAACCCTGTCCGATCGCCCTTTTTTGGTAAGGTCAGTCAGGGGTGCCGTTAAACCGTTGAAATTTCGGATATATTTTTTATAGTAAGCGCACAGTGATAGGAAAGAACGGGTGTCTTTCTTCGTTCGGGGCCTTTTAGCTGCAACTATTTTCTCAATATTTTTGCTAACAGGCCACATGCAGCCTTGAGAAAAAGAATGCCCCAGGAAGTCTAGCTTTTCAAACCCGATGAGACATTTGCTAGGTCTGGCTGTGAGACCAGTTTCCTGTAGTCTCCTGAGGAGCATAGCGACCGTAGCAATATGTTAGTCGTTATTTTTCCGATGCAATTAAGATATCATCCATGAAATTATGGATATGGGGACAGTGCAAAGGTTCTAAAAGCTTATAACACATAAGGAGGGAAACCACGAGGCATGTAAACAGTAAATTAATATGAAAATTAATATGTCTGTTGTTTTTCTGTTGTCTAGTGTTCTACTTCTTTATTTCCTACGAGTGCCTTATAATATACCTTTATATTTGTTTCATATTAATTTACTGTTCTAAAAGCTTCCTCATCATCCTGGTGAACACTCCTGGTGCATTGTGCAGTCCGAACGGCATCACATTAAATGTGTAGTGTCCTTCACTGGTGCTGAAAGCTAACAAGGGTTTAACTTCCTCCTTGAGTGGTATTTGGTAATAACCTTTACTGAGGTCAATCTTGGAGAAAATTCTTGCCTTGCTAATCTTGGAGAACAACTCAGAAACGGTCTGAAGAAGTTCGGGCTGGAATTCCGTTACAGCGTTTAGTAACCGGTAAACTTTGCACAGCCGAACTTCCTTATTGGGCTTCTGCAACAGTAGTACACTCGAACTGTAAGGAGAGGTAGACTCACTGATAATTTCTGCTTGACGTAGCTTGTCTATTTCTGGGCGAAGTGCATCCGCTTTAGCGTACGAATGGGGTAAACTCTGGTTCGAACAGGGGTCTCGTTCGTCAATTTCATATCAAATTTGATGAGATTTGTTCGACCACGTACATCCGTTAAGACTGCAGTGTACTGTTTCAGTAGCGCCCTGGTTTCTGTCTGTTGTGCTTCCGAGAAATTGTCGCCGAATTTGACATCTTTAAAAGATTCCGTTTGCTGCAATGGATACTCCATACAACTATCGTCATATTCCTCGTCTTCCGTTGCTATGGCGACCGCCAGGAGATGCTCGGAGGACGGTACTGGTCTTTCCAAGTATTTCTTTAGCAGATTAACGTGAAAGACCTTGTCCTTTCCTTTAATAGAGATCTTGTAATTAGTGCGGGAGATCTTCTTAAGGACGGTAAACGGCCCTTGCCATCCCATGCGAAGTTTGTTGTTTCCGGTTGGAAGTAGCAACAAAACTTTCTCCCCTGGTTGGAGTTCTTTCTCTTTCGCTGCTTTATTGTATCTCTGAGCGTGTTTTGCGCGTGCTTTCTTAAGGTTGGTGGTTGCTAGGTCCCATCCTAGTTGTAACCTTTCCTTGAGATCTGATACATATTTGCTTGCTGAGACGACTGTCTCGTCGGCCTTTTGGTCTGTCAGGGACCGAAGTAAGGCTTCTAGTGGCCCCTTTATAGGTCAGCCGAATAAAAGTGTAGCTGGGGGAAATCCTGTAGATGCCTGAGGAACTTCTCTGTAGGCGAATAAAGCTGCAGATATATAAAGGTCCCAATCTTCAGGTTTCTCTTGACCCAGCTTACGTAACATCATGGTGAGTCTGCCGTTAAAACGATCCACGAGCATATTTCCGGCCGGATGGTAGGAACTTGTGTGGATGTATTTGGCTCTCAAGATCTTAAAGATCTCCTCCATTAACAGGCTAATGAATTGGGATCCATTATCCGTCAAAACTTGTTGAGGAAAACCCAACCGTGTAAAAATGTGCAGGAGGGCTTCTGCGGCATGCTTGGAATCCGTGCATGTTAGCGGTATAGCTTCGACCCACATAGTGCAAGTGTCGACTAAGGTCAGGATAAACCTGTTCCTTCTTTTGGTCCTTACTAATGGTCCAATGATGTCGACAGCAACCCGTTCGAATGGAGTCCCCACTATTGGCATTTCCCCCATGGGACGGAGGGTGTCAAGTGCTTGGGTGCCACACGTTGGCACTGGGCGCAGGATTTCACGTACCTGATAATGTCAGAGTTCATTCCTGGCCACCAATAGCGAGTTTTTATTCGCCGAATAGTGGCGTTTTGTCCCATATGTCCGCTAAAGGGAAGAGAGTGCCCCATTTCTAAGATCTGGCTTCTGTACTGCGTCGGTACTAGGAGCTGGTTTTTCCCTGTATCAGGGTCTCCCGTTCTACGATACAATACGCCATCCTTCGAAAAGATGTCTCCGTGGCGTCTGGGGTCCGTAGTGTGAAGGACGAACACAGCTGACCCTGAATTGTTGTATGATATGGTACGACCCTTTGTAACGACCCCTTCGGATAACATCAGTGCCCTTGAATATTGTGGTAACTTTTCATCAAACGGGATTTTTTTCCACCTGGACTCATTAGCATGCAACCTTTCCACGCAGATTGTCAACACGTTTGCTGATTAATATGTGGACAGTTTATCTACCGTACATTCTGGTCATCGCATTGATTTAAGGAGAGGTTAAATCACGCCCACGGATATCTCTTGAGCAATCATATGCAGTTATTTTCATTAACTTGGCAGAGTGGGGGAGGTGCCAGAATCAAACAGAAAGTAGCGGCGCACGATCAAACAGGCACTGAGGGATCTCAGGAAAGACTAGTGGCGCTATCAAAGGCAGTAGTGGTCCCTGAAACGAGCGACGCAAGTTTCTTGCCGGTACTTCGCATCTCGGTGTTAACCACAGAACCGATCGCAGTGGACGCGAACGGGAAAGCCGACGCGGACGCAGCGAGCGGAGATACGGAAGACCCGGGGCGGCATCTCTCTTTAGTCTGGCGGTCAGATCCCCGAAAGTCTCCTGAGATCTAAAAAGGTGTCAAATTCTAACATGTCCCCCCAATCTTGCGTTCCAGTTAGATATATACAGACCACGAAGAAAGCCATTTTATCATTCGGTCGCCAGAGATTTAAGATTCACTAGCTATAGTAGAAATTTTGCTAGATTTTCATCTGAATTGTTGGCTACATTGCAGGGTTTTCTTTTTCTGTGCACGGTATAATATATTTATTAAAGTGATCAGTGGTCTAGTGCTTTCATTTTATTTCACTGGATTTTGTGTTTATTTAAATCTATTAAATTAAACTCATCCCAAAAGTTCCAGTGGTAAATTTAATGATATATCTATTATAATATTTGCTAAAATAACAGATGCTTAAATGCTAAAGTAACTTTTAAAGTCGCGAAGGAATTTATAATTAATAAATTTAGTTAAGTCCTATATATATAGATGTGTATTCTAACCATTAGACTCGTGACGTGTTTTCTTAATTACATAATTAAATACGCGAGTGTATATAATAGTCTTAACGGTAAATTTATCGAGCGTTAGAATATTAGTTGATTTTTGAGGTATGATTATGTTGTCATGGGTCTTCTATCTTTTTCTATAGAATGATCCCCTTTGCAATCCCAGCAATAAAGAAATCATACAGAGTCTTCCAGACTCGGTTCTGAAACTTCCAGATATATTGATGAAACATTTTAAATTTAATCTTGTGGCGGTCCGATGCGGCCTAGCTATCATAATTACATGAAAGAAAGCCTACCCAAGAACATTTAAATAAATCATCAAATTAAATTACAATCTGTAAGAAAAACTTAAAGATGAACAGTTGCCAGTAGCGATATTTTATTTACTGCTCTACTGTGAGAGAGTACCTATTTACCTGAACTGTGACTGAGCCTAGTTTTTCCTCACTGGATTTAAAACCTACCGGTCAGTTGCTATCACCACGCCTTGAAGGAATTTTACCTCCAGCAGCGAAATTAAAGAGACCACTCCATCCTCACCCCTGTATTGAATTGTGTCAGTGCCATCCCAAAGACTCCTTTTTATATAATAAAACATAAGAACTCTTAGGCTTCCAAGTCCGGCGATAAGTGGGAATATTTGCTATCAGCTAACCTCGCTACATCTGGGGCGGGACATCGAAGTACCAGACATTTTCATATGTCAGGAGTGTAATTGCTGTTTATATAATTCTATGGATTGTCTGATGCTGCAATCGGTAAGTGTGTGTGAGTATATGAGTGTGGGCCCTCACAAGCGTGCATGAATGACAGGAGATTTAATTTTTGCAAACCATTTGTTAACTTGCCTACCGGGTAATATATTTTCTGTATACCCTGCATTGTTCCTTTAAGTGGGATATTTGTTAACTCTGTTTACCCCCCACCCCCACCCCCCTTTTTTTATTTTCATTTGCTTAGTAAAGGGAAGAACAATTGGGAATAACAGGATTTTTGTCTACCACCCATACCTAATATTGTAACACCTCTTTCAGAGTAATTAAATCCACTGTTGGGTTACATTACCTGTGTTTCTGATAAATATCTATCTTTGGACTGGATTTATCTTTGTCTTAATAGGCGGGAAGGGTTTAGTCGATACCAATCTTCTTCACCCCTACCCACCTTGTTATTTGTAGTTTCTTTACTTATGATATTTTTTTCTGTAACACTGTAGTGAAATTGACAGAGATACAACGGTAAAATACCTCCAAAGATAACATGTAAGGATAAAACATAATGCGTAGGCTGCTGATAGTACATGATCGCCCAGACCGCGGGTCATCACCCTCCATAAAAATTGACTTGCTAGACAGGAGGGGAACGGCGGATAAAAAGGAAAAAATATGACTGGAAAGATTGCGTGAGACTAGAAAGGCTAAGGAGACGCAATTGGGGGGGGAAACGGAGAAAAGTCACGTTTCCCAAGTTGACATAAAGTAAGGAACTCGACAGAAGGGACCTTGGATATGTTACGCCACAGTCATTTATTGGTCGCTTTTGCGATACCAAGCCTTTGATTTGAATTCAGCGGCAGAACGCAGATGTTTGGAATATTACAAAAATTAAAAAGTAACTTTTTCGTAATATTAATGTTAGGAATATAAAAATTAGCTGGCCGGATGGCCCATTCTGAGCAGTGAACTAATATGTTCTTAATTTTACAAACGGATAGATAATATTGAAGATAATGACAAAAGACAGTGTTGTTCACATCAGCGACAGACTGTATGGAATAAAAAGTGTCGCTATTTGCACAAAAAAACACGACCTCGAGACGCAGGTGTTCAAATCTACTTAGTAGGGAAGCGAAGGGACATTGGTGGGAGCTGTGTCTAAATATAACTTTTAACGACAAAATTTTGGAGGGGAGAGAAAGGTTGGTTCAAAAATCAAGTACGTTTTTGAAAAAAACAAGTAGAGACGGACAGACTAACAGATAAACATCCATACTTGACTGAAGCATGACTGAAATGACTTTAGGGTAGGAAATTTGAATTTGAAATAAACCTAGGCAGTGATTGGCCACAGACAATCATTTTATCGGCGCTCAGACGCGCAAGTGGGGCCATTCCTCAATAGTTGTTCGATGATAGACACAGTATTTTAAAGTGTGGTGATTTCCAAATGAAAGAAAGTGAAATAAGTTCAGGGACGCCATACTATAGCCAGCAGCTCAGCTGAGTTTTGCTAGCATTTCTGTGTTCTTTATTCATAATCTGGTAAGATTGAAATTATTTCTTTGTATATTTTGAATATTGTTTAATGTTCGAGTGATTTGATACTGCCATATCATAATCTAGCCTTACAAACAAGTAGGGATTTGCTCTAGACCCCCGCCCAAGTCAGGGTCTAGGGACCAACAATATACATAAACTCCAGCAAGGGTTAGGAAAGACAGATCAAGTGTTGAGAATAATGAAACATATTACCTATCCACTTTTAGGGAAGGAAACTAATAAATATTTTTCAGAATCTATAGTCTGGGAGGACCTATCTGATGTAAAACCACCATGGTAAATGTGCTGTTTGGTCAGAGAGATCTGACCTGTCTGTATGATGTGGTTGTTGTGTCCGTGTTGTGTCCAGACGTGGGTAGAGAATAGAATTTTGACACATAGCCAATACTTTGATTGCAGAGCTGTGAGTTTCAGTTGTCAACAAGGCGGTGTCCATTCAGTTGGTGATTTTACTCGAGTGTATCTGTGCAGTACGTTGTGACAGAGACCACTATTATTGCCCGCCAGCACGGAGAGGTGGGACCACCAGATTTCAGCACCAGAGCTACATATGAAAGTTGAGTGAGCCTCTGGTCTGCTGGAAGTTCACCAACGCCTTTTAGTTACTAATACCCCATAAAATTCCTGCAATTTACTGGACACTGTGTAGTCAATATAGACAGGTGTGATGAGGCCACCCCAACAGCACAAGCATTAACTATCCTCCCAAGTAGATGACTACTAGAACATTTTAATAAAACTAACTAGTCTAGTACTTATATATGTACACTCTTGCATTTATTATGTAACATTCCATGCATTTCTTTCATAATTTTTAAATCCTTTCTTTTTTAAAAAAAGTTCTGGTCAACATAAAACTTGATCCAGAACAAATAAATGTAATATAATTCTATCAAAAATTTTACACTCTTGAGTTAGTTCAGTGTATTATAATATTTGTTAAATATTATTAGTCTGCTTAAATATCTGTGGGTGTATCTATAACTATCACACCACATTACATATCATTACCCTAGACATTTTACATAGCTACATTCATTAAGAAAAAAAATTGAGTGTGAGGTCGTAGTGGTAGCAAGAAAGGCCTTCTGACAATTCACAACTACATTTTATCTCAGGAGCCTTCACAGCTGGCCTCATACATTACATTTAGTAATATCACCATCATACAATACCATCAAACCCGCTACAAACACATGATTATCGTTGTAATTGATTTTAATGTTAATAAACAGCATAAACTTATTTAGTACTGTGTTGGAATACCCAAAGCCCAAATTTCCCCTATCTGTTTAATATCGTTTGTATTCACGTGCGTCTGTGTGTTTGAAGCACCAAATCGGTGAGAGCGCAGGTGTGTGTCTGGAAACTGGCAAATAATTGTTTGACCAGGAGAGTTTGAAGAGAAGATTGAGAGGAACGATTTGTCGTAAATAAGTCTGTCCTTACTCTCCCCAGCACTCTGTGGAGCAACTATTTACTCTCTAACCTTTTCTATCATTGAGCTTTCACCATCATTCTCCACTCTAAACAGGACCACTATTTCTAAGACTCTTTCTCTCAAAATAAATTTACAACAATATTTGGCTGGCTCGCCGGGATAAAGATATTTTTGAGTCTGATTAAGTCTGAATCTAACTAGATAGAGTGTGAATGATCTGTCTTTGTGAATTAGGGAAATAAATAAAAAAATTAGTTACACCCCTAGACAACGCCTTTTAGTATTTGGGTCGTCCACACAGCATATTTACAGGTTGTTTTCTTTCCACAGCAGTAGAAAGTACGGATAATCATAAATTCGGTTAGCTAAATTATCCTCCGGCAGAGAAAATTAAATTTTTTCTTTATAAGATTCGCTGGGATTGCGTGATTGTTTTTAGTCACTAAAGGTTTTTGAAGTTAAAAAGAGTTGAGCTTAGCTAAAGGCGCCTTGTTCTGACTTCTTTAAGTCTAGTTAACACGTCTCTTCTCATAAACTGACTTCAGGGGCGGAGTTTTGTGACGGAGAATTAAAATTTAAGGGAAACAATTTTTTTTTTCCTTTTAAATTGTTTTAATATAAATCTTTCTCTACTGTTAGTAAAAGTAGATTCTTTTCTAGTGTAACTTACCATTTTAACGTGGCATAGTCGCTTGCGTTAATAGTCTTAAGTGACAATAATAGCAGCGATAAGTTTGCACATTACAAAGTAGGAGGTAACACAAGTAAATTTATACTTTGTGTTTTTCTCGTAACGGCTTTGAGTTTTTCCCCTTCTTGTTCTTTCTTACTATTCTCTAGTCTTAGAAGCATCCAGTTCTTTGGCATGGCAGAGAGAATTAGGATAAGATCCATTTTGAGACAGGAGGCGAAGGACTCAGGATTAGAAGGAGAAGCCGCAAACGTGTTTGTCAACAGGGAACTTGAAAGGTATGACGCGGAGCAACAGAGAACAGGAGCAGAGAAGAAAGAAGCAGAAGAGAGGGCAGAAGCTAGGAAGAAAGAAGCGGAAGAGAGGGCAGAAGCTAGGAAGAAAAAAGCGGACGATCGTCAATTGGAGCAGAAGAAAATTGAGGCAGAGATAGAAGCTCGCAGGGAAAGAGAGAGAGAGAGGGGGGGAAAGACAGCACGAACTGGCGCTTAAGGATTTAGAGAGTCGGGGCGCCTCTACTTCAAATAACGGAGAGCCGTCTTCGCCCCAGTCTCAGTCAATGGATCTCTCCAGCACTCAATCTGCCCAATTAACTGCGATGTCTTTTGCTTTAGAGTCTTTTCCTAGCCCCAATGAAAAAATTGACACCTTCCTAGAGAAATTCGAGAGGCTCGCAAATCTGTATGGGTTAGAGAGTTTCCGTTGGGCACTTAAACTCTCAACGTCATTAAAAGGTAATGCGTATGACGTGTACACAAAGCTGGGAACCAGCCAACATGATTACGACATGCTGAAGAAGGCCTTGCTAGAACGGTTTGAGATGACCGCCCGAAAATTTCTGCAAATGTTCAGAAACAGCCGGAAAGAGAGCACGGAAACATTTCCGCAGTTCTCTTCACGTCTCACGGGCTATTTGACAAAGTGCATTGAATTATCTGACCTACCTCTTACATATGAGGGACTACTTGAACTTGTTCTTGTGGAACAGATAAAGTCAACTTTGTCAAACGAAACCGTAGATTTTTGGCTGAACAGGGCGCAGTCAGGCTTGAGGACATCCTCAATAAGGCAGAACGCTATACCAATGCAATGGCCGAACTTCCCAGCACTAAACGTAAACCCACAGATGAGCCATCTCGTAAACAAAATCTAGAGCAGTCATCCTATTCCCCAAATTCCTCTCAGAATTATAACCAACGAGAAAATAATACCCAGAGACCTCCCCAGGAAAAATCGAAATTCTACAAAACCCGATTTTCCCCAAATAATAATTCTGATCAACCCACAAAGCCTACGTGGCAGCGCGGCCACCAAGGTCAAGGAAAAGGGAAGACCCCTACACCAGGAACGTCTGGTCAGGGCAAGCAAACCGGGCCTAACCGCATCGGATGTTTGCATACAGCCTCGAAAGGTAGAGTCAATGTCAGTGATTCTCAACCTGAGGGGGACCGACCCTCAACGCGAGGAACTGTAATTTTGAATGGTACCTCAACTACTTGTCTCTTTGACACTGGATTAAGTTTTTAGTTGTATTGTCGCCAGACACCTAGTCAAACCAGGTCAGGAGACAGAGGAAACCGTCAAACTATGTGGAGTTTTCAAGAGTGATGCACCCAGGACGCTTCCTATCGCACTGGTAGAAATACACTCAGATTTTGTCAGAGGTGTTATTAAAGCGGCCATTATGGATGATCCCATCTACCCAGTTATCCTGGGATGTAGATACGTGTTTATTGGGAGACCTAAGGAGCCGATTGTGGCAGCGGTAACCACAGAGGGCAAACCAAGAAGGAGAGGGAGCCTGCGCCAAATTTGTTGCCGAATGAACTGAAGGAGGCGCAATAAAAGGACCCTACTCTGGAGCTCTGCTTTAGAAAACTGCCCATGGCTAAGGACCCCAGACACAACGGAGACATCTTTTCTAAGGATGGCGTATTGTATCGTAGAACGGGCAACCCGGACACGGGGAATAACCAGCTCCTAGTACCGACGCAGTACAGAAGCCAGATCTTAGAAATGGGGCACTCTCTTCCCTTTAGCGGACATATGGGACAAAACGCCACTATTCAGCGAATAAAAACCCACCATTGGTGGCCAGGAATGAACTCTGACATTATCAGGTATGTGAAATCCTGCGCCCAGTGCCAACGGATGGCACCCAAGCATCGGACACCCTTTATTCCCATGGGTGGTGCGCCAGTAGTGGGGACCCCATTTCAACAGGTTGTAGTCGACATCATTGGACCCCTGGAAAGGACCAAAAGAAGGAACAGGTTCATCCTGACTGTGACGTACATTTTATATGCTGTTACTTATGTTCTTATATCTAGCTATTAAATAGCTTCGTCCACAAGTTTTTATTACCGTCCGTCGCATTGCGGCAGAGACGACGTCACTAATCAGTATGCAAGAGAGGTCAAAAGGTGGGCGAATGAGAGCGAAGGGTTCAGGGGGCATTAAAGGATGTGTCGTTGAACAGGGAGGATGCATGTGTGAATTGCTCCGAGATATTTCAGATGTCGGTGTGTTTGATAGATATGTTCTGAAGTAAGTCTGTTCATCCTGGAATGACAGAGTGCCTGATTCATTCACAGGATAGGTAGAGGAGTGAATAGAAATGATATAGTGATGTTTAAAGACTGAAGACGGGCGATGTTCCCGGTTCTTATATATTCGTATGTTCATAGAGATACAGCTAATTATAGGACTGGATCTCGACATTTACTGACAGACTGTTATATGCCAGAATCTGCATTTTCCCTATGCCAGGGGAGTTAGCGATGTTTAGTGAAAAAGGTCTTACAAGTAATACTTCACTGGAGCATACGTTTAATCCATAATAAACATGTTCGTGTTGTCAATAAGCTGGACGTTTCTTCAATTCTTGTGCGGATGTTTATGTAGCAAGTAATTAAGAACTCTTGTATGATCACTTGGCTACTGCAAATATGTTTTACTCTGCCATGAATTAAATCATTAAACCTAAGAGCAAGTTGTAGAACGCCACAGCTTTTTGGGGGCCAAGTACCGTGGATTTTGAACTCGTAAAGTACATTTTTTTTTAAACCAAGTCTACAAGCAAATGTTTACCGTAAGTTCGTCCCACTTACGGACAAGGTGAAGGTCACATCTGCTCAGAGCGGTGTTGGAATGGAGGAGAGGAAATTTTTGAAGTAACTTTCGAAATATATTATGAATTAACTGTTCATTATTTTCAAGGTGTCGGCAGTGGAAAAGTTAAGAGGGCCAGCGTTATCGAAGAATTTTATTCATTGGAGGAAAATATCAATTTACCAGCAGTCACTATTTTAAGTGATCAACTTCTGCGAGTCTACAATAAAATTCAAAATGGAGTCCTGTCAGACCGGAGTTTAGGGAAGGACTAGTGACGAATCGTTTTACATTGCTGTGGGGTGCTTCAGAGCTGCACATCAATTTCTTAGCACCATATCTCAGGCCAGGAAGGAGACTGTTTTATTTTCATACAAGATAAGTGCGATTTTTTACATCTTTCGGTCTGTGTTCATGAATATTTTGGTTGGATCTCCATCAGCTCTGATGTTTGTTTTCCTTTTTTAATGTATTAATATATGGAATTCTTGTATAAGAGGGCAAGGTTGGCTCGGCTGTCTTGTTGTGTGATACATCTCGCCGTAAAGCGGGCACACACAAATTGTCTATAGGTACTGTGTGGTGATCATAATCTGTTAGATCATTACAATTATTATTAATTTTTTTTCTTCTTTATTATTTTCGGACTTGTTTTAATGTTGGTCTTTGTCATATTCTGTTGATTATTGTAATTTTTCGTCTGTAGTGGTCGTGCTCTGTTTATCGAATCTGACCATCAATTCAGTTGATTCATGTATTAAATGGTGGATCTTCTACTGATCACGTTTTTTTTTCATTACCTGTTAAAACTTTTATACCTTATCTTTCTTTATACCTTAGTATTGCCCTTGTTATGCTTGATCTGTTGTCTATTTATATATATGTATATATATATATATATATATATATATATATATATATATATATATATATATATATATATATATATATATATATATATCTTAAATTGTATTGTCTTGGCTGCTCCTTTGGAAATATATTACTGTATCCTTTGGAAATAGTGCAAAATTGTTCAGTTCTGATATTGAGTATAAGGCAATTTGTTGAAAAGTCATATAATTTTATTTAAGAGTTGTTATTTGTGTACCTGATTGATTATATCAGGGTATCTCAACATGTCTCGCCTAGAACATTTTGTCTCCGTGGGTGAAAGACTTGGGATTCAAGCGAAGGCCTTGAAAGAGTTTGCGTTAGAGCAGGTGGCTGAGGAAGAGAAAAAATTAGAACAAGAATTAGCTGAGATGAGAAGGCGAGAAGACAGAGAAGCAGCTGAGAAAAAATTAGAGCAAGAATTAGCGGAGAAGAGGAGGCAAGATGAAAAAGAACAAAAGCTAGCACAGTTTGAGCATGAGCAAAAAATGGCTGAAATTCAGCTTCAAAAGCTTAAACTTGAGAATGAGAACAAACCGGTGGAGAGCACTAATCAGGGCACAACAAAAAGGGATCATGGGTGTCCTTTTAAGGTTCATTTACCTAAATTTCATCCATCCGATGACATATCGTGTTACTTGAATAGGTTTCAGACAATTTGTCAGGAACATAAACTGGACAAATCTGAATGGCCTAGTAAATTAATGTCATTATTTTCAGGTGAAGCTCTTACAGCTATCTGCACTTTGGATGATGCCTCTAGAAGTGACTATGATTCTATAAAAGCATTATTATTGAAAAAATTCCAGCTGGATACTCACGGTTATAGATTAAAATTCAAAACTTTATTGCCTGACTCGGCCAAGGACTTCGCAGAATACATTGCATCTATCAAGCTTACTTTTCATAGATGGATTGAACTTTCACGAATCGATCATACTTTTGAGTCGCTTATGGATCTCATGCTAAGAGATAAGGTTCTCTCTTCAGTCAGTCCAGAATTTTTGACCTATCTCCAAGAGAGGGACCCGCAAACCATTGCTGAAATGGAAATTTTTGGGCGACGTTTCATGACCGCACATCCTGGAAGGAATATAAGCAACTCAAACATCAAGGAGGCATTACCAGTTGCCTCAGCAAAGGCTATATATACAAGAAATCAAAAACAGGGACCACCTGATAATGCTTCAGGCTGGGGACGAAATTTTAGCCGGAATGCCGGAACCTTCAGGGCTCGGTATAACTTTGCATACAGACAATTTCGACCACTTAACCAGGGAAATATGCATCAACAACAATTTAATGGACCAAACAGAGGCTGGACCAGAACTCAGAATTCCTATTCTAACAGAGGAAGATCAAATTATAATAATGATTGTAATTACCAGAACAACTGGAATAATCAGCACTACAGAGGCTCTCGACCCCCACATAGGGCTAATGCTGCTGTTGAACAAAACAACCAGTCAGTTGCTCGGAATCAAGGGTTTGAGACTACGTCTCATGCCAATGCATGCAGTGTTGATCTTTCTAATAAAGCAAATTGCTCTGCTTGCAACACTCTTTTTCAGACAGATGAAGTACCCAGATTAATTTGTGGTCACCCTCTACCAGTACTTGCTTCTCATGATGGAAAAGGTTCACTTAAATTTTGCAGGGGATTTGTTAATCATAGACTTGTTTCCGTCCTCAGGGATACGGGATGCACTACGGTAGGGGTGCGACAATCTCTGGTTGATAACTCATGTTACACTGGTAAACAGGTGAAATGTGTTACCTTCGGAGGCACAGTTGAATATTATCAAACTGCCTTTGTTTACATAAACACACCTTACTTCACAGGGAATGTTCTTGCTTGTATGTTGAAAAATCCAGTCAGCGAGTTGATTCTGGGGAACCTCCCTGGGCTGAAGGAGTGCTCAGATGATGATATTAAAAGTTAGGAAAACCAGCATTTAGTGACTGCTAATGCAGTTACTACACGGGCACAGGCTCAGGCAGAGGCCAATGATAGTACAGCATCAGGGAATGAGGATGATGACAATTTACAAGTTTCACTTGTCAGTAAAGAGTCATTCATTACTATGCAACGTAATGATGACTCATTGAAAAAAAATTTCAAGGTTGCTAGAAAAGATGATGTTGTGTACAACGAGAGGGCGATTCACTGGTACACCATCAAAAATGGTATTCTAATTAGAAATTTTAATGATGCTAATTCTGAGAAAAAATAGATCATGGTGCCAACTAATTTTAGACCTTTTATTTTGCAACATGCCCATGATGTCAACTGTGCAGGCCATTTGGGGATAGCTCGTACTAAACAAAGAGTGCTGTCCAATTTTTTCTGGCCTGGGGTCACCAAAGATGTGAAAACTTTTTGTAGAACTTGCAAGACATGCCAAAGCGTGGCTGCGAAAGGTGCATATCACAAAGCACCTATACAGGCCTTTGATATCTCTAACAGACCATTCGCTAAGATGGCAATTGACATCATAGGACCATTACCAGTAGTATCAGCAAGAGGCCACAGATTCATTCTTACGTGCATTGACATGTGCACACGGTGGCCTGAAGCGATACCACTTAAGAACATCACAACTAGAGATGTTGCTGATGCACTCATGATCATTTTCAGTAGATTGGGGTTTCCGGAGGAAATACTATCAGACAGAGGTAGACAATTTACATCAGAAGTTATGGCACAAGTTATGAAGGATTTTCAAATTGAGAGGTCTCTAAGCAGTGCCTATCACCCAGAAGGTAACGGCACAGTAGAACGATTCAATAAGACACTCAAAAAGATGTTGGGTAAGGTTACCTCACAATGTCCACAGGACTGGGACAGAATTTTACCAGCTGTTTTGTTCGCCTATCGGGAAATCCCAAACGAACAAACTGGGTTTTCGCCATTTGAATTAATTTTTGGGGCAAAGCCTAGAGGTCCCATGTCGATCTTAAAACAGCTTCTCGTGGGCTCCGAGTTGTCAGAGGAGGTTCAATCCTCTTATGAATCTGTTGTAAATCTACGAAAAAAGATTGTGGAAGCATGCCTGATAGCAGTGGATGCTTCAGAGAGAGCAAAAGAAAAAACCAGACTATTCACTAATGATCAGAGAAAATTACGCTTATTGTGGCCTGGGGATGAAGCATATGTGCTTCTCCCTACAAAAGAGAATAAACTATTAATTGCATGGAGAGGACCGTATAAAGTGGTTTCACAGTTAACTGATGTTGATTATATTGTGGATATAAAGGGTCAACATAGAACATTTCACATCAACATGCTCCAAAAATTCCATTCTCGACCTGGTAATCTTCAACCAATTTTCGAGGCCATTGATGCGTCTGACTCAAACTATTCCTCACTTGCTGTAATTCATGATGAGGAGTCTTCATTCGAAGATGTCTCTCTGCCATTATCTTTTGTTCCGCTTCAAGCATCAGAGTCTTGGAGGGACGTTTCTATATCTCCAGATCTATCAGTCGACCAACACACTCAAATTTATACTCTGTTACAATCCTATCAGGATGTGTTGACTGAGATCCCAGGTAGTACTGATGTCATCGCTCATGACATTCTACTTCAAGATCAAACACCTATCCGGATAAAGCCATATCCCATACCAATTCATTTTCAGGCTCAAGTGGATAAGGAAATTGATAACATGCTTAAAATGGGTATTATAGAACCATCTCAATCACCTTACTCATTTCCTCTAGTGATTGTTAGGAAAAAAGATAAGTCCATTAGAATCTGTATAGACTTCCGTCGTCTTAACGGTATAACTTCTACTGATGCAGAACCTATGTCTGTTCTTGATTCCTTACTGGAAAAGATGTCTGATGCCACATATTTCAGTAAACTTGATCTTTCAAAAGGCTACTGACAGATTCCCTTAACAGATAGATCTAAGCCTTACACTGCCTTTGCCACTCCTAATGGATTATATCAGTGGACTCATATGTGTTTTGGGCTAGTGAACGCACCGGCAACGTTTGTCCGGATGATGAGATTACTATTTGCTGGTCGGCCTGATATCATAACATATATCGACGATATCTGTCTCTTCCACAATTCTTGGCAGGACCATATCTTAGGTCTTCAATCCTTATTGGACATTCTACACAGTCACCACCTCACAGCTAGACCTTCAAAAGTCCAAATCGGCTATAAAGAAATTTCTTTTCTGGGCCATAGAATTTCTCAAGGATTCTTGAAAACAGATGACGACACTGTCTCAAAAATTCTTAATCTTGAGGTTCCTAAAACAAAAAAACAAGTCATGAGTTTGTTAGGTCTAATCAACTTTTACAGGAAATTCATTCCTCGTTTCTCGGAAATAATTTCCATTTTGTCATCTTTGCTGAAAAAAGGATGTCCTAACAAAATAGTCTGGACCCAGCCATGCCAAGATGTATTAAACCGTATTAAATTTTCATTTTCAAAGGCACCAATATTGAAACTGCCTAACCCATTTATCTCCTTTACTCTCAGGTGTGATGCATCTCAATATGCGATAGGAGCATCCTTGATGCAACTCCACAACAATGTTTTGCATCCAGTATTGTATGTGAGCCGCAAGTTATCTTCAACAGAATCGAAATACCCCATTCTGGAAAGAGAGCTCCTAACAATATCATGGAGTGTTTCCAAACTACAAAAATACTTGATTGGGGCACCATTTGTCATCGAGACAGACCAGAGGGCTCTAGCTTATCTACAAAATGCTAATTTTTCAAATCAAAGAACAGCTAGATATGCCCTAAGTCTACAGCCATACTCTTACACCATCCGGGCGATCAAGGGCTCTGAGAACAATCTTGCAGACGTCCTGTCACGCTGTACAACCATCTAGTCTAGTACTGGTTTGATACATCACGGAATTACCCCAGATGGAGAAAATCTGAGAACTGTCATATTCAAGTTGGTTGTCTTCGACAATCTACAGGTACACTTATATTTGCCACATTTGACTATCTTTATGTTCATTCCATGAGACTGTGATTCGCATAGTTCAAGGACTTTGTTTACAGCAACTAGTATGCATGGATACTTGCATTATGTGTTGGTAGGAAACTTTATCGGTGATGGAAATTCAGGGAAAACTACCTAGTGTATAACTTTTTCTACATGGGACATCAATCATACTCAGGATTCAGGTACATCTCAGTACACATTGTGAACCAAAGAAACTATTCAGGGATAAT
The DNA here is from genome assembly GCA_024509875.1 of Oreohelix idahoensis. Lineage (NCBI taxonomy): Eukaryota > Metazoa > Mollusca > Gastropoda > Stylommatophora > Oreohelicidae > Oreohelix > Oreohelix idahoensis. The sequence goes on along the minus strand of JAMPIV010009310.1, from coordinate 180,582 downwards.
TTATTACCTTTTATTTGATAACCCATGGACATGAATCGTGAACTTGAATTATCTTCATGGATTTATGAACACTCACAATTTTTGTGCTCAACAAACTTAATAGTTATATTTACCTAATATATTCTTCTTTTTTGGACACATTAATTTTTATTACTACCTTTGTGCTTAGACTTTGATGAATGGACACAGGGGTTGGGGTACTTCCTGGTCTCCGCTCGTATTATATTTGAGCTCTCTACTTGGGGGCACTGGAATCTCATTTTATATTTTGTTTAACTACCTCTGAAGTAGAAAAATTTCATTTTTCTCCTCAGACAGGGGAGGGGGGAAGATGTGACGTACATTTTATATGCTGTTACTTATGCTCTTATATCTAGCTATTAAATAGCTTCGTCCACAAGTTTTTATTACCGTCCGTCGCATTGCGGCAGAGACGACGTCACTAATCAGTATGCAAGAGAGGTCAAAAGGTGGGCGAATGAGAGCGAAGGTTTCAGGGGCATTAGTGGATGTGTCGTTGAACAAGGAGGATGCATGTGTGAATTGCTCCGAGATATTTCAGATGTCGGTGTGTTTGATAGATATGTTCTGAAGTAAGTCTGTTCATCCTGGAATGACAGAGTGCCTGATTCATTCACAGGATAGGTAGAGGAGTGAACAGAAATGATATAGTGATGTTTAAAGACTGAAGACGGGCGATGTTCCCGGTTCTTATATATTCGTATGTTCATAGAGATACAGCTGATTACACTAGTCAACAAATTTTCAAAAGTTTTTTGTACCAGAAATTAAATATACCATTTCTTATTGATTTTGACATGCTGATTTCAAATATCATAATGAAATTCACCAATTGGCTCTGGGTTTTTTTTAATGATGAATTTACATTACAGTAATACAAATAATGTATGCTTGTTTAATTCTCTGGGGTGAACAGCTAGTCTTTCTACTTTAGCATTATAAAAATTGTGGTTACATACTCAATTAATTGATATTTCAACATAAAATGATAGAAAAAAATAAAAACATTATTTAAAGTTCACATATCATGTTTTAAAAAGGCACATTTGAACCCATTCCGTCATTATTCAGTCGCTGTTCGAGCTCTCTTTGCTTGCTTCTTGTAGTCAATCGATGAGGTGTCTCTTGTCACAGTCCAACAGTAATCAGCAAGCATTGAAGGGCTCCAATTGCCTTGATACCATGTCTCAATAGCAGCAATGTCCTGGTGAAATCGATCACCATGCTCATCACTGACCGCTCCACAGTTTGACGTAAAGAAATCCAGATGAGAATCCAGAGAATGAATTTTCAAAGACATGTTGCAGCCTAGACTCTTATACTTCAGAAGGAGATTTTCTACAATTTCATTGTAATTAACAGATCTGTTGTTTCCAAGAAAATTGTCCACCACTGACTTAAATGCTAGCCATGCTGCTTTTTCCTTGCCATGCAACACGCAAAGAAACTCGTCATCATGAAGAAGTTTTCGAATTTGCGGACCAACAAATACTCCCTCTCTTATTTTAGCTTCACTCAGTCTTGGAAATTTTCTTATGAGGTATTTGAAAGCCTCATCTGTTTTCTCCATTGCCTTGACAAAGTTTTTCATGACACCCAGCTTAATGTGCAAGGGTGGCAACAAAATCTTGCTGGTGTCGACAAGTGCTGGGTTCTCAACGTTCTTACTGCCAGGCTGCAATGACTGCCTGATTGGCCAATGTCTTCTGATGTAATGGTCACTTCGTTCATGGCTATCCCACTCACCGAGAAAGGAACAGCACTTGGTGTATCCACCCTGTAGTCCAAGCAAAAGAGCGACCACTTTTAAGTCACCGCAAAGTGACCAATGATGATGATCGTAGTTTATACACTTCAAAAGCTGCTTAATGTTTTCATAAGTTCTTTCATATGAACTGCGTGACCAACTGGAATTGACGGTAACACATTACCATTATTCAACAAAACATCTTTAAGACTCGTCTTGGATGAATCAATGAAAAGCCTCCACTCTTCCGGTATGTAATTGATTTTGAGGGCTGCCATTGAACCAGAAATGTTGTGGCACGCAGAAAGGTCACTCTCTTTGAAAAAGAATGTAATAAGCGGCTTCTGGCGGTTCCTATACACAGAAATTGTAACATCTTCTGCCAGGAGATTCCACTGTTGCAATCTGGAGCCAAAAGCTCCGCCTTGTTCTTCGGTAAATTCAGATCTCTTACAAGATCATTCAGTTCATCTTGGGTTATTAAGTGTGGTTTAGTGGATGTAGTTTGCTCAAAATCTGGGTCGCTTGAGGTTGATGGTTCAGGACCACCAATGTCCTCTTCTTCATCAGTGGAAGTAGCTGAAAATGATTCTGACACTCTGGGAACTGGTAGGTCATCGCCACGTGGTACCGGAAGTATTGCAGAGGGGATGTTTGGATATTCCAGAGTCCATTTTTTCTTCTTTGATATGCCTTTCCCAATTGGAGGGACCATGCAAAAGTAACAGTTGTTGAGATGATTAGTGGGCTCTCTCCAAATCATTGGGACTGCAAAAGGCATAGCTTGCCTTTTGCCAGTCAACCACAGTTTAAGATGTGCTGTACATGTATTGCAGCATATGTGTGGCGCCCAGCTCTTATCATGATCTCCTATTCTGCAGCCAAAATACAAACTGTACGCCTTCTTAATCACTTTAGTTATATTTCGTTTTTGTGATAGAAATGTCACCTCACCATATATATAACAGAATATATTAGCACTGTTCACACATGTCCTAGGCATTTCTAACTACGATACTTTTGATAAGGACAAATGCACTAACTAATGGCAAAATTTTATCAGAGATAAGATATTTATACACAAAGGTGATGTAATCATAGGTAGGATTGCATCATCAACTTCTAGTTACATTTTTATTGGTCATTAGAAAAAAATTTTGCAATCGCCCACAACAGTTGCGTCATATATATAAATTGACCGTAATTAAATAAACTAGTAGCATATATCTTGAAAACTAGAGCCAATCAACATTTTTTAATGTCATTTTCGTTTTCAGCACACCAAAATTAGTTAAGATCAGCTATTTTCATTTCTGGTACATTTTGGTTGTTGACTAGTGTTATAGGACTGGATCTCGACATTTACTGACAGACTGTTATATGCCAAAATCTGCATTTTCCCTATGCCAGGGGAGTTAGCGATGTTTAGTGAAAAAGGTCTTACAAGTAATACTTCACTGGAGCATAAGTTTTATCCATAATAAACATGTTCGTGTTGTCAATAAGCTGGACGTTTCTTCAATTCTTGTGCGGATGTTTATGTAGCAAGTAATTAAGAACTCTTGTATGATCACTTGGCTACTGCAAATATGTTTTACTCTGCCATGAATTAAATCATTAAACCTAAGAGCAAGTTGAAGAACGCCACACTGACCTTAGTCGACACTTGCACTTTGTGGGCCGAAGCTATACCGCTAACATGCACGAATTCCAAGCATGTCGCAGAAGCCCTCGTGCAGATATTTACACGGTTGGGTTTCCCTCAAAACGTTTTGACGGACAATAAATCCCCATACCGTAGCGTGTTGATGGATGAGATTGTAACAATCCTGAGGAACCAGCACATCTACGCAAGCCCTTATAATCCGGCCGGAAGTGGGATAGTAGAACGAGTCAACGGAACCCTCACCAGGATGTTACGTAAGCTGGGTCAGGAGAAACCGGAAGACTGGGACCTATATATATCGGCTGCCTTATTCCCTACCGAGAGGTACCCTAAGCGTCTACGGGATTCCCGCCTGCTACACTTTTATTTGGCAGACCTATAAAGGGGCCACTAGAAGCCTTACTTCGGTCCCTGACAGACCAAAAGGCTGACGAGATAGTCGTCTCTGCAAGCAAGTATGTATCTGAGCTGAAGGAAAGGTTAAAGCTAGGATGGGATCTAGCTAACACCAACCTTAAGAAAGCCCGCGCTAAACATACTAAAAGATACAACAAAGCTGCAAAAGAGAGAGAGCTCCAAGCAGGGGAGAAAGTTTTGTTGCTACTTCCAACCGGAAGCAACAAACTGCGCATCGGATGGTAAGGGCCGTTTACCGTCCTTAAAAAGATCTCACGTACCAATTACAAGATCTCCATCAAAGGAAAGGAGAAGGTCTTCCACATAAATCTGCTTAAGAAATATTTGGAAAGACCGGTGCCATCCTCCGAGCATCTCCTGACTGTCGCCATAGCAACGGAAGACGAGGAAGATGATGACGGTTGCATGTAGTACCCATTGCAACCCACAGAATCCTTTAAAGATGTCAAGTTCGGCGACAATCTCTCACCAGAACAACAAACAGAAACCAGGGCGCTACTAAAACAGTACAGTGCAGTCTTAACGGATGTACCTGGTCGAACAAATCTCATCGAATTTGATATGAAATTAACAAACGAGACCCCTGTTCGAACCAGAGTTTACCCCATCCCGTACGCTAAAGCTGATGCACTTCGCGGAGAAATAGACAAGCTGCGTCAGGCAGGAATTATCAATGAGTCTACATCACCTTACAGTTCGAGTGTAGTGCTGTTGCAGAAGCCCAATAAGTAAGTTCGGCTGTGTATAGATTACCGGCTGCTAAACGCTGTTACGGAATTCCAGCCCGAACCTCTCCAAACTGTTTCTGAGTTGTTCACCAAGCTCAGCAAAGCAAAGATTTTCTCCAAGATTGACCTCAGTAAAGGTTATTATCAAATACCAGTCAAGGAGGAAATTAAACCTTTGTTAGCTTTCAGTACTAGTGAAGGACATTACACATTTAACGTGATGCCGTTCGAATTGCATGTTGCGCACATATTCTTTTGTGTGGCGCACAGATTACTGTTGGTACGCATACAAATGTAAAATGTAATTATTTGTCTGATAAAAATATATTTATCTTTGAATTCACGATTCTCAGTCTAAGGGACAGAACTCAGATTAGTCGATGTGTATTCATTCTATGAGTTATCTGTTCTTGTATCTTTCCTGAATATCGAACTCAGCGCAGGAATCTAGGTTTACAGCGATCTAGTCTTTGTTTGGTTAGAAATAGATTGTTCTTGCTTCAGAATATCTATGGCCCTATTCTATGTGTATTTCTTGTCTATGTAGGACGAGTCTGTCTTATATCTTAATATCTTTGTATGTCTAAGTCGAACTATATCTTCGGTGGAACTCGGGGTCAAAGGTTGTTCGGCGGAGGTGTCGCTAAGGGGAGGTGAGAAGGTTCCGCCCTGATGGGTGCTGAGTTGTTGTAGCGGCCTGTCGCCGAAAAGTGATCTCTATACTAGTGGGGAAAGAGGTAGTCTCTTTAGACATATCATGTATTATTCACCCCAGTGTTTATTCTTACTGCCAAGGAATGGCAGAATCATATTCTAGTGTATTTCTGATACCAAGGTAAAGACGCATTTCTTATGAACTTTTCCTGAGGCATTGTATTCGATGGGCAGTCGTACGGTTGTACGTTTAGATTAGTGTTTCTCAACCCTGATAGTAGCAACACCTTCTTTTGACAACTAATATTTTAAAACGCCCCCCCCCCACCCTTTTAACACCTCCTTGCTCTTTATCGTGCGCGCGCACACACACACAAGCATGCACACACATATATACATATATTCCACCATACTTTTAAAAAAGCAATGCAGTTAATGATTTATCTTTTCTTATAATATAAAGAAAAAGAGAAAGCACATTTTTAAAAGCATAGTTATATTAAATATGAGTTTAAGTACGGAATTATATACACCACAAGTTCATTATCCTTGAATTACAAATTGGCAGAGCAAATGATATAAAATTTGTTCTTACTACTCTATAACTATCATATTCATAATCATATCATTTTAATAGCGCCTAAATGACTGCATATATTTCTTCAGATATGAATATTTAAGCCTCTCTTTATGCAACCACTTTAAATATGAAAGAATTGGAAAAATTATTAGTTGATAATAATGATATAATTATATAAAAATTCACTTACCAATATAGCTTAATGAGATCCTTGCGCTTGGTGTGACTCAGCCAGTTTTGAAATATTTGGTTCTAAGTTTGTTAAAAGAAGTCTCAAATCTCCTCTGTTACAAATCTGCAGTCGTTTTCGTTGCTTTTGTAGTAGCAACACTACTGCACTGAACCCCTTCTCCACCAAATTACGACGTTGGGAATGCTGTAATTAGCAATTTAGTTTCACGACAAAGAACGGGGTACACAAGCCTCTGCTGGATCCAAAATTTTTCGTAATGTGTGTGACTGAATCGTGCTTTTGCCTCGAAGTCATTTTGTAGCTCAATTAATTCTTCTTGCAAATGTTGACTAACTTGTTCCACGTCTAATTCAAACGGAATAATCACCCAATCCGGTATTATTAGTTTTTGCAAGTCTTTAAATCTTATGCTCATATCATTTTTAATAGCGTCCAAATGAGTGCAATAAACCTCTAAATCTGAATCTTTAAGCCTGTCCCCACCTAACTGCAGTAAACATGGAAAATGAGAAAGTTCTCGGCGACTAAGATTATTTTTATATAATGTCAATTTGTTGATGAACCCCATGATGATTCCTTTCACTTTAATCAGACTGATCTCATTTCCTTGTAGCTTAAGAAGAACCTCATTTAACTTTTCAAATATATCTGAAAGATAGGCCACATCGTTTCGCAATACTTCTCTTTCGATGCTAAATTCTTCTTTGATTGAATCCAAAAACTCTACAACAGTATCAAATAATGCCCATAATCTTTTTAAACAGTTACTTTTGGACAGCCATCGAACTGCCGTGTGTAGGAGAAGACGTTCAAACTCTTCACCAATATCACAACAAAGTTTACGAAATAATCTATCGTTCAACGAATGCGCCTTAATTTTGTTTATAACACTGATAACACAGTTCATTAATTTATGGAGTCTGTCACCAAGATGCTTGGCGACTAAATGTTGTCGATGAATAACACAATGAATTGTTAAAACACCTGGTGCCACATTTTTTAAGTAGGCCAGAAACCCACGATGACGACCAACCATAGCTGGTGCTCCGTCTGTAGCACATACGATGACATTGGAAAAAGGAATTTGTTTTACCAACAAAAATGTTTCAAGGGTTTCAAAGATTGATAACCCCTTTGTATCTGCTGTCAGTAGTTTTGCAAATAACATATCCTCTATGATATTTTCATTCTTTATGTATCTCACATATGCGAGCAGCAAAGCTTCGTTATCACGCACGACGCTTTCATCCAACTGTAGTGAAAATTCAGTAGACTGCAAATCAGTACACAGCTGATTTTCAACATCGCATGCCATCTCATCTATTCTTCTTGAAACAGTATCATTGCTCAATGGAATAGAAGAAATGATGTTACTTGGATTTCTTTCCATCATTGTGCTAATTACCTCCCGTACAGCTGGTAAAATTAAAGATTCTCCAATGTTGTGAGGTTTACCACACTTCGCAATCATGTGTGCAATTTTGTAAGATACAATAAGACCTTTATCATTGTGATTATACATTTTTTTAAACATATTAGTGACAGTGTTGCGGCTTTCAAACTTTTGTTTTAAATCCTGGAAGTAAGAAATATCTTTGCCAACATTATCTGAGTGTTTCTTGGTAAAATGCTCGTTAAGCCGTGACGGTTTCACTGCTTCGTTAGAAAACACTTGCTGGCACAGCAAACACATTGGTAATTGTTCATTTACGGCTGAAGGTATAAAACCGAATTTCAAATATTCAACTAATATTGTCGACACTTTCTCTTTACTGCTGACATATTGAAATTTTTAGTATAATATCACTGCACATACATCTACACCTCGTCAAGCCTCAAAACTGACTGAGTTTAATTCTCTACACTCGAAACATCCAAAGACGCATTAAAACTAAGCTACAACTGCCCACAACGTCCCTGTTGCGTGAAGGCATTTACGGACAGAGTAGTGAAGGGGCTGTGATGTGTTCACTGGCTAATCAATGTTTGACGGGAATGTGTTTCCATAAGAAAATATGTGTCGAGAGTGAAGAGAGAAGGTTAGCTTGGGTGTGTCGAGAGACTAACAATTGTTTCGAGTGTTGAAAGGACATAAATCTCCGCCTACTGTCTCCTGACAATGGTAACATCCCAGGTACTAAAAATGTGCGTTTAGAATCCTTGAAACACTCCATGGGACGCAGAGCAAATAAAAACTATCGTGTTACAAGCTATGCGAAGGGGAATATCTTTTGTAATTGTTTCATATTGATTCATGTAAAAATGTCCACAATGCCCCCCTGAATGGAAGTAGCGACCCCAATCGTTGCGACCCAACAGAACGCCCCTAGAAATCTTGAAAACGCCCCCCCCCCAGGGGGCGGTACCGCCCCTGTTGAGAAACACTGGTTTAGATGAATATTAACCAGATGAAGATGACATTCATACCTAGCAGCACCATATTATGTGATGAAGTCAATAGTATCAATGGTAGAATCTACAAAGCAATGAGGACATTTAATGAATGATCAGCTTTGATTGCGCTTCATAGTTTGTATTCTGGGTGAGTGACAACTCACTGGGAGGAGAAGCCATTTTGAATCCTATATTTTCCAATCATCGAGGAGAGAACAGGGATGCCCCCTTACTATCACCTGATGAGTCCAGAGATCACTGCTACAGAAGAGAACCCACTACTAGTGGTTCAATATTGTTATCAAAAAAATATGTGCTGAGCTTTACCTAAAGGAATCTTCGCTAGACGAGGTTAGGTCTAGGAACCATCTTGAACCTTGTTTATGAACTGACGTGCTCTGTCAGTAAAGTCAGACGATATATATTGGAATTACTGAGTGCTTGTCTATTGACATTCCATTGGTACTGTTATGCAACATGAATGCCCATGTGATAGTGTATTTCATTGATCAACATTATTATGATTTATGCCAACCTGTCTGCTGTCACTGTACCCGTGCTGTCAAGTGTGATCGTTCCAATTAAACTGTATGAAACGTACATAGTAGTTGGCGTAAATGACTTCCAGCCATAGGTGAGTGAGATTGGTCTATTTGTCAACTCTAACGAACGTTTGCCATCATTTGCATGTACTGTATCCTCACTCCATGTCTACACACCACTGCGTAGGTCGAGTTGACCTTTTGTTTGTCTTCATTTTGACAACGCCCATCAACACCCTCCGAACACGATTGCAAACAACCAAGCAACATTGGTGGCCAGCTTTCTGGGTTTGACCTCGCAGAAATTGAGAAGTCAACAGACTACTGATACCAGACCGTTTCCTGTGGCTGATACGACACACCTGCAGTACTAGTTTGCTCTTTGTCAACACTTTGTCACGTGACCTGTCGAGCGAATGCTAGAACTAGGTCAGCGCTTGTGGACATTTTTCATTGTACATCACAGAACGTTTGCAGGCAGAAATTAATTGTGTTAACAAGTATTACAGTGAACTGAGAGGTCCTACGTGTCGTAGTTATTGAAACTGTCATCGATGGATCCTCTTGTGTATTTTTCACATTGTTGAATATTGTAATAAGTTAGTTCAAAAATTTAATATTGATTAAAGTGGCAGTTTATTTTCATTAGTAATTAGAAACTGTACCATTGCATTCTAAAACTGAGCCTTTACAACACATCTTATGCACATGATATGTATCTATGTTTATATTACATATATTTATTTCTCGTTGTGTTTATGTTGTGGGCGGTTGGTGAGGTGACTAGTATAGGGTATACCGAGTCATATTGGTCCTATATTAGTGTTCTATAGGGAGCAATTTTCTTAATTGAAAATTTGCATGCAACATCTGTTGCTATTTTTTGTTAGTTGTGAAGACTGTGCTTATCGTTGTTTTCATATTTTTTTTTCTGTTCTTCAGTTTTGTTGTGATTTGTTTGTACTTGTAGATCTACCCTTTTCTAAAATTTAGTTCTATACACATTTATATTTATACACTGTGGCGTTATTTGTGTTGTTATCCCTTTGCAGTTGTCATCACAGATTCTGTGATTATTTTCATTGATTTCCCTATTTGATTTATTTGATTTCTGCAAATGTTTTCGTATTGTCTTTCTTATTCGTACTTTATGTATGTGGTTGGTTGACATATACTATAAAATATACTTGATCATACACTACTAGCTGTGTAGTGAACTTATGAGAAATAATCAGCTGATGATTAATTGTTGTTATTATAGGTACACAGTTGATTATACAAGACCTTATTTAAAGGCTTGTTTAACACAGAGATTGAGATAAAGGAGCTGATTATTCAAGCTATTAAGCTATTGTTTCCATTTATTTGGAGATAGATTTCATTATTGCTATTTCAGGTATCTAGTCACATATTAGTATACATTATGTCGACTTTAGATTACTTCATTGAGTTAGGGAAATCCCTAGGCAAGACTGGTGATAAGTTAGAGGAGTATGCTACCACTCAATATGAAAAAGCACAAAAAATTGGAAATTGATAAACTGAAAGCTGAAGAGAAAAAAACAAAAAAGTGAGGATAGAAGATTGGAATTAGAATTTGAACAAAAGAAATTGCAGATGCAGGTTGAGGAAAAAAGATTCCAAATGGAAATGGAAAAACAAAACAAAGAGGCTGAACAAAAGAGATTAGACAGTGAGGCTGAACAAAAGAGATTAGACAGAGAAGCTGAAGCTGAGCAGAAAAGATTAGACAGAGAAGCTGAGGAGAGAAAAGCAATGAGAGAACATGAACATCAAAAAGAACTGTTAGCATTTGAGTTAGAAAAATTGAAATTGACAAATATGGGTATTGCTAATCAGTCAACTGGTAATAATGGTAAACCTTTTACTTACAAGGTCAAGGTACCACCGTTCAATCCTTCCAGTGACGATATTACATTCTGGCTGGATCGTTTTGAACGTTCTTGTCGAACTCATAATGTGGATAAATCACAGTATGCTAATCAGTTGTCAGAAAATTTGAAAGGTGATTTTCTTACAAGTCTAAGTTTGGTTGAAGAGACCGACAAAGATAATTATGATGTTATCAGAGCATCTTTATTGAAAAAATATCAATTAACAGAGGAAGTTTACCGTATTTTGTTTAAGAAAATGGTACCTGAATCAGGGGTAGAATTCTCAGAATTCATTGCTAGGACACGTCTTACATTTAATCGTTGGATTGAGCTGTCCAAAACAGAAAAGACATATGAAGCCCTTATGGACTTGTTGCTCAGAGACAAGATTATGTCAAGTGTTAATAAACCATTCCTTGAATTCCTACATGAGCGTAAACTCAAGACACTAAAAGAAATGGAAGAATATTGTACCCAATACGTCACGGCACATCCGGACGTAGCTTTTAGCAATGCTAAGGTTAAAGAAAGTATGCCAGTTGCATCAGCAACACCATACAACCCTAATCACTCACACAAATTTCAGGGACCACAAAACAGGTTTGATAAAAAAGGTAACCATAATAGTTATCAAAACCAAGGTAACCAATCATTTCAGGGTTCTTCTGCGAAGTACTGGAGACGAGCCGACAGCCCTCGATTCAGTGGTGGTCATAATTATAGAAATTTCCGCAGAGGAAGTCATTATAAGAAATATCCAAGTCATCCATCATGGAGACAACAAGACCATAGTTATAGAGATACTCATTATAATGAATATGATAATGGTAACCATGAGAACTATGACTCAAACCCAAATAGGGGTTACAACAGAGGAAACAATAATGATTACAGAGGCAATAATAATCAAGGTAGATCACAATACAAAAAACATAAATCACATTATCAGGCAAACTCTGCACAGCAAGAGTCACATGAAGCCTATAAACAGACTAAAGATAATAATGACGCTAATAATATGGCATGTTCCGCTTTTGATTTTGGGAGAGCATCTCAGTGCCCCCAATGCAAAACATTATTTGAACCAACTACGGTGTCCACTTTAAGTTGTGGCCATCCTCTTCCCGCTCTTCCTGCGTCAGTCGCGCATGATGGAAGAGGTTCTCTTGTCTTACATAAAGGTTTAGTAAATGACAATCCAGTCTCAGTTCTTTTTGATTCTGGATGCACCACAATTGGTGTTAGGCAGTCGCTTGTAGATCCTTCTCGTGCCACTGGAAAAGTAGTCAAATGTGTAACATTTGGCGGCACCTTAGAGAAATACTCTACTGCTATCATTAAGATTGCTACTCCTTTCTTTACAGGAGATGTACACGCATGTCTTCTGCCGAATCCGATCGCTGATCTTATCATCGGTCGTATTCACGGAGTCAAAGAATGCACTCCGCAACAAATTTCCGTTTGGGAAAAACAAAATATGCAAACTGCTAATGCTGTAGTCACTAGAGCTCAGGCTCTTAATATGCCTCAAACTTCATCTACTGAAGATAATGAAGTGCATAACCAAGATGATCCCTTGGTAATTTCTCGTGACTCGTTTATAAAACAGCAAGAAGATGATCCGACTCTAAAGAAATTCTTCACTCTTGCAACAAAAGGTGATCCGAATAAAGATACAAAGCGTAAATCTTGGATTACAATGAAGAATGGCGTACTTGTACGTATGGTGCAAGACTCCGCTAAGTCAAGTCATTCTCAGATTCTTGTTCCCAAGAATTTGAGAGTTAAAATTTTGCAGCACGCTCACGACTCTCAGTGTGCTGGACATATGGGTTTTTCCCGTACAAAGTCAAGAGTTCTTGCGGCTTTCTTTTGGCCTTTTGTGAACAAAGACATACGGATTTATTGTCGATCTTGTAAAGTATGTCAAGAAGTCAAATCCAAAGGTCCACGCCATGCTGCACCTATTCAGGCTGCAGACATTCCTATTCGACCATTTCAGAAAATGGCGATAGACATCATTGGTCCATTTAAGATCAAATCTGCTAGAGGACATCAGTTTATCTTAACGTGTGTGGACATGTGCACACGTTGGCCAGAGGCTATTCCTCTGAAGAGCATTACTACTGCTGACATTGCAGATGCTCTTTGGCTAATATTTTCTCGTCTGGGATTCCCCGGAGAAATATTATCAGACCATGGCACCCAACTAATATCGGATACCATGTCTCAAGTGATGTCGACTCTGCAGATAGAGAGATCTTTGAGTAGTATCTATCATCCTATGTCCAATGGGATGGTCGAACGGCTAAATAGAACACTCAAAAACTTACTAGGGAAGATAACTGAGGATCATCCTCAAGATTGGGACAGGGTTTTACCCGCGGCCCTCTTCGCTTACAGAGAGGTCCCCAATGAACATACAGGATTTTCTCCCTTTGAACTTGTCTTTGGCGCGCGACCGCGCGGCCCTATGTCTTTGCTTCATGATCTCATAACCGCTGATAATATTACCGATGACACAAAATCTTCTTACGAATATGTCATCGCGCTGAGACAAAAGATTATCGAAGCATGCAAATTGGCAACTTCTTCTGAATTTGCTAAGCAGAAGGCAAGACAATTTGCCAATAAGAAAAGAACCTTACGACAACTTTGTCCTGGTGACAAAGCATTTGTTTTGCTACCTTGTAGGGAAAACAGACTTCTTATTTCTTGGAAAGGTCCGTACGATATAATCTCGAAAATTTCCGATGTTGACTACATTGTCGATATTGATGGAAAGCATAAAACCTTCCACATCAATATGCTTACGGAATTCCATGAACGTCCGGATTATTTACAGCCTATTTTCCAGGCAACGGACGATTCACCAGTCCAACATGGTCATTACTCATCACTGTCCATAATACAGGATGAGGAAACAAGTTTTTCGGATGTTAATCTTCCGCTTCCGATGAATCCACTTCATTCTAGTGAATCATGGAAAAATGTTACTGTCTCTCCTGATTTATCTCTAGAACAGCGACAAGTTTCGGCGGGATGTCCTTACTGACATTCCTGGACAAAGTCATGTCATTCAACATGACATTATTCTAACTGACCATAATCCTATTAGGGTCAGACCTTATCATATCCCTATACATTTTCAAGCACAGGTTGAGAAGGAGTTGGATGAGATGATAGATTTAAAAATAATTGAACCATCCACTTCTGCATATTCTTCGCCGATGGTTATTGTTCGAAAAAAAGACAATAACATACGTCTTTGCGTTGACTATCGCAAATTGAATCAAGTTACGAAGTTTGATGCTGAACCTATGCCTTTACTAGAAGAGCTACTTACTAGGCTTTCTAAATCTCATTTTTTCACTAAACTAGATTTGTCTAAAGGATATTGACAAGTTCCTTTATCTGAACGCGCCAAACCAATTACGGCCTTTTCTACACCTAGAGGCCTTTTTTCAATGGAATTTCATGCCTTTCGGCCTTATGAACGCACCAGCTACATTCGTACGCATGATGCGTCGAATCCTATCTTATCGGTCAGATGTCATCGCGTACCTAGACGACATCTGTCTTTTCAGCGATACTTGGGAAGATCACTATTCAGGGTTAGTTGAATTACTATCAACTCTACGCGAGTATAACCTGACAGCGAAACCCTCTAAAGCCTACATTGGTTTTAGCGAAATTTCTTTCCTAGGCCATCGAGTTGGTCATGGTTTCCTAAAGACAGAGGACCATAATATAACTAAGATACTTAACATCTCTATTCCTAAGACTAAAAAGCAAATTCGAAGTCTCTTAGGTCTTATTCAATTTTATGGAAGATTCATTCCGAATCTATCCTCTATCATGGCACCTCTTTCTACACTACTGAAGAAAGGGTCGCCTAATATGGTCCACTGGTCACAGGAATGCCAATCCTCTTTGGATAAGAATAAAACGTTGTTTTCAACACCACCTATTTTAGTGTTACCTACTACAGATAAGACATTTGTTCTTCGTAGTGACGCTTCATCCACTGGGATTGGAGCGGCACTAATGCAAGAGTACTCTGGAACTCTGCATCCTGTAATGTATATCTCCAGAAAACTTAATGCTGCAGAAAGAAATTATTCGGTTTTAGACCGTGAACTATTGGCTATGGTTTGGTCAATTCTCAAACTACAAAGATTCCTTCTAGGCGCACATTTCATAGTAGAAACCGATCAGAAAGCTCTTACGGCTATACAGAGTAAAAATTTGAAGAGCTCGAGGTCTACTCGATATGCAATTGCTCTTCAACCTTTTAATTTTTCGGTACGAGCTATTCGTGGATCAGATAATGTGATGGCAGACATTTTGTCTAGATGCCCACATGATTCCACCTAACTGTTGGGTCTTGGACTTCTTAACACTTCCAACTCTACAAGAGTTTTTCTTTTCTATATCAAGATAAATACACATTGTAATTTGTAATATAGTGATTGTATCACTACTATCACTACGTTCATTGATATATATATATTCACCGATACTCGTTGATGATTTTTCTTTTTTGTCAATCATGTACTTATAGTGCTTAAATATGAAATTGTTATATGCATTGTGTCATTGCCAGCATTGTAGTATACGTTGGTGGCACCTCCCTGGAAACATTCATGCTTAAGAGAAATGCTTTCTCTGAGAGGTTGAGATGTATTCTCACCAGTCGATCTATATTCCGACTTTGCCTTAATTTGGCTTATAAATTCCAGATATTTCTCATCTGCGCAGTATTTGTGCGTTGTGAGCCTATTGTATGTTGCTCTCAGATGAAAAAAAAATGATTTTCTTTTTTTTCCCCGGGGGGTGTGGTAGTCTGTTGCGCACATATTCTTTTGTTTGGCGCACAGATTACTGTTGGTACGCATACAAATGTAAAATGTAATTATTTGTCTGATAAAAATATATTTATCTTTGAATTCACGATTCTCAGTCTAAGGGACAGAACTCAGATTAGTCGATGTGTATTCATTCTATGAGTTATCTGTTCTTGTATCTTTCCTGAATATCGAACTCAGCGTAGGAATCTAGGTTTACAGCGATCTATTCTTTGTTTGGTTAGAAATAGATTGTTCTTGCTTCAGAATATCTATGGCCCTATTCTATGTGTATTTCTTGTCTATGTAGGACGAGTCTGTCTTATATCTTAATATCTTTGTATGTCTAAGTCGAACTATATCTTCGGTGGAACTCGGGGTCAAAGGTTGTTCGGCGGAGGTGTTGCTAAGGGGAGGTGAGAAGGTTCCGCCCTGATGGGTGCTGAGTTGTTGTAGCGGCCTGTCGCCGAAAAGTGATCTCTATACTAGTGGGGAAAGAGGTAGTCTCTTTAGACATATCATGTATTATTCACCCCAGTGTTTATTCTTACTGCCAAGGAATGGCAGAATCATATTCTAGTGTATTTCGGATACCAAGGTAAAGACGCATTTCTTATGAACTTTTCCTGAGGCATTGCATTCGATGGGCAGTCGTACGGTTGTACGTTTAGATCAGCGGTGGCCAAACTACGGCCCGCGAGCCAGATCCGGCCCGCCAACCTGTTTTGACCGGCCCGCCAACCTGTTTTGGCCGGCCTCTTATTGTTGATTGAAGCCAAATTCTTCACAATGAAATAACACACAGATGAATGTTTGAAATAAATAATTACATGTCATATTACAAATTACAAAACAAATTAAAACAACAGATTCATTATATATTTTTTGTTTATAGTAATTTCAGTTCGAAGACTGGTATACATGTCTTGGCAGATGTGCAGAACAGTAGTTTGCCGTTGCTTTCTGTACGGGGTTCATTATATATGTAAAACTAATTATCAGAACGTTATTTTTTAAGGATTTTATAGGTCTGGCCCTCGGGTGTTACCCTTTACGATAATCTGGCCCTCGGCCAACCTTAGCTTGGCCACCACTGGTTTAGATGAATATTAACCAGATGAAGATGACATTCATACCTAGCAGCACCATATTATGTGATGAAGTCAATAGTATCAATGGTAGAATCTACAAAGCAATGAGGACATTTAATGAATGATCAGCTTTGATTGCGCTTCATAGTTTGTATCCTGGGTGAGTGACAACTCACTGGGAGGAGAAGCCATTTTGAATCCTATATTTTCCAATCATCGAGGAGAGAACAGGGATGCCCCCTTACTATCATCTGATGAGTCCAGAGATCACTGCTACAGAAGAGAACCCACTACTAGTGGTTCAATATTGTTATCAAAAAAATATGTGCTGAGCTTTACCTAAAGGAATCTTCGCTAGACGAGGTTAGGTCTAGGAACCATCTTGAACCTTGTTTATGAACTGACGTGCTCTGTCAGTAAAGTCAGACGATATATATTGGAATTACTGAGTGCTTGTCTATTGACATTCCATTGGTACTGTTATGCAACATGAATGCCCATGTGATAGTGTATTTCATTGATCAACATTATTATGATTTATGCCAACCTGTCTGCTGTCACTGTACCCGTGCTGTCAAGTGTGATCGTTCCAATTAAACTGTATGAAACGTACATAGTAGTTGGCGTAAATGACTTCCAGCCATAGGTGAGTGAGATTGGTCTATTTGTCAACTCTAACGAACGTTTGCCATCATTCGCATGTACTGTATCCTCACTCCATGTCTTTACACCACTGCGTAGGTCGAGTTGACCTTTTGTTTGTCTTCATTTTGACAACGCCCATCAACACCCTCCGAACACGATTGCAAACAACCAAGCAACATTGCATAATGCACCAGGAGTGTTCACCAGGATGATGAGGAAGCTTCTAGAACCTTTGTAAAGTCCCCATATCCATAATTTCATGGATGACATATTAATTGCATCGGAAACCTACGACGAACATATTGTTACGGTTGCTATGCTCCTCAGGAGACTACAGGAAACTGGTATCACAGCCAGACCTAGAATGTCTCATCGGGTTTGAAAAGTTAGACTTCCTGGGGCATACTATTTCTCACGGCTGTAGTTGGCCCGTTAAGAAGAACGTGGAGAAAATAATTGCAGCTAAAAGGCCCCAAACCAAGAAAGACACTCGTTCGTTCCTATCACTATGTGCAGACTATCAGAAATACATCCAGAACTTCAACGGACTGACGGCACCTCTGACTGACCTCACAAAGAAAGGTAGTCCTGATAAGGTCATTTGGGATCAAAAGTGCAAACACGCGTACAGCACTTTGAAAGGACAGTTGTCTGCATACCCCATTTTGAGGCTACCTGACCTCAAGAAACCTTTTGTACTGCGGGTCGACGCGTCAGGTCAGGGCATCGGCTCAACACTGCTTCAAGCCGATGACAGTAACCCGAACATGCTATTTCCAGTTGCCTATGGCAGTCGGAAATTAAATAAATCTGAACGGAACTACAGCGTAGTCGAAAGAGAATG
Source organism: Oreohelix idahoensis (assembly GCA_024509875.1). Lineage (NCBI taxonomy): Eukaryota > Metazoa > Mollusca > Gastropoda > Stylommatophora > Oreohelicidae > Oreohelix > Oreohelix idahoensis. The sequence goes on along the minus strand of JAMPIV010009310.1, from coordinate 162,318 downwards.
TCTCGCTCTGATTGGCGGTATCAGACGCCAACATGAGTTTCTCTATGGTACATCTTTCACGTTGCAAACAGACCACGCTCCGTTAGCCTTTCTTGGTGCCAATAAAGAATTTAACGCAAGGATCATGCGTTGGGCCCTTCTTTTAAGCGTTTATTCTTTCAAAGTGGAATACATTCCGGGAAGACAGAATGTCGGGGCTGATTTCCTGAGTAGAAACTGGACTACGGAGGAAGAGGAGGAAGTTGAAGATACCAATCATCCAAAAGCTACCGATCAGGGCGGCTTCATTGTCATAAATCAAACATGAAAAGATGTTTTCATGTCTCAAAAAAGGGGACGATTGTGACAGACGAACACAGCTGATCCTGAATTGTTGTATGATATGGTACGACCCTTTGTAACGACCCCTTCGGATAACATCAGTGCCCTTGAATATTGTGGTAACTTTTCGTCAAACGGGATTTTTTTCCACCTGGACTCATTAGCATGCAACCTTTCCACGCAGATTGTCAACACGTTTGCTGATTAATATGTGGACAGTTTATCTACCGTACATTCTGGTCATCGCATTGATTTAAAGAGAGGTTAAATCACGCCCACGGATATCTCTTGAGCAATCATATGCAGTTATTTTCATTAACTTTGCCCAGTGGGGGCGGTGCCAGAATCAAACAGAAAGTAGCGGCGCACGATCAAACAGGCACTGAGGGATCTCAGGAAAGACTAGTGGCGCTATCAAAGGCAGTAGTGGTCCCTGAAACGAGCGACGCAAGTTTCTTGCCGGTACTTCGCATCTCGGTGTTAACCACAGAACCGATCGCAGTGGACGCGAACGGGAAAGCCGACGCGGACGCAGCGAGCGGAGATACGGAAGACCCGGGGCGGCATCTCTCTTTAGTCTGGCGGTCAGATCCCCGAAAGTCTCATGAGATCTAAAAAGGTGTCAAATTCTAACATGTCCCCCCAATTTTGCATTCCAGTTAGATATATACAGACCACGAAGAAAGCCATTTTATCATTCGGTCGCCAGAGATTTAAGATTCACTAGCTATAGTAGAAATTTTGCTAGATTTCCATCTGAATTGGTGGCTACATTGCAGGGTTTTCTTTTTCTGTGCACGGTATAATATATTTGTTAAAGTGATCAGTGGTCTAGTGCTTTCATTTTATTTCACTGGATTTTGTGTTTATTTAAATCTATTAAATTAAACTCATCCCAAAAGTTCCAGTGGTAAATTTAATGATATATCTATTATAATATTTCCAAAAATAATAGATGCTTAAATGATAAAGTAACTTTTAAAGTCGCGAAGGAATTTATAATTAATAAATTTAGTTAAGTCCTATATATATAGATGTGTATTCTAACCATTAGACTAGTGACGTGTTTTCTTAAATACATAATTAAATACGCGAGTGTATATAATAGTCTTAACGGTAAATTTATCGAGCGTTAGAATATTAGTTGATTTTTTAGGTATGATTATGTTGTCATGGGTCTTCTATCTTTTTCTATAGAATGATCCCCTTTGCAATCCCAGCAATAAAGAAATCATACAGAGTCTTCCAGACTCGGTTCTGAAACTTCCAGATACATTGATGAAACATTTTAAATTTAATCTTGTGGCGGTCCGATGCGGCCTAGCTATCATAATTACATGAAAGAAAGCCTACCCAAGAACATTTAAATAAATCATCAAACTAAATTACAATCTATAAGATAAACTGGAAGATGAACAGTTGCCAGTATCGATATTTTATTTACTGCTCTACTGTGAGAGAGTACCTATTTACCTGAACTGTGACTGAGCCTAGTTTTTCCTCACTGGATTTAAAACCTACCGGTCAGTTGCTATCACCACGCCTTGAAGGAATTTTACCTCCAGCAGCGAAATTAAAGAGACCACTCCATCCTCACCCCTGTATTGAATTGTTTCAGTGCCATCCCATAGACTCCTTTTTATATAATAAAACACAAGAACTCTTAGGCTTCCAAGTCCGGCGATAAGTGGGAATATTTGCTATCAGCTAACCTCGCTACATCTGGGGCGGGACATCGAAGTACCAGACATTTTCATATGTCAGGAGTGTAATTGCTGTTTATATAATTCTATGGATTGTCTGATGCTGCAATCGGTAAGTGTGTGTGAGTATATGAGTGTGGGCCCTCACAAGCGTGCATGAATGACAGGAGATTTAATTTTTGCAAACCATTTGTTAACTTGACTACCGGGTAATACATTTTCTGTATACCCTGCATTGTTCCTTTAAGTGGGATATTTGTTAACTCTGTTTACCCCCCACCCCCCCCCCCTTTTTTTAAATTTTCATTTGCTTAGTAAAGGGAAGAACAATTGGGAATAACAGGATTTTTGTCTACCACCCATACCTAATATTGTAACACCTCTTTCAGAGTAATTAAATCCACTGTTGGGTTACATTACCTGTGTTCCTGATAAATATCTATCTTTGGACAGGGTTTATCTTTGTCTTAATAAGCGGGAAGGGCTTAGCCGATACCAATCTTCTTCACCCCCTACCCACCTTGTTATTTGTAGTTTCTATACTTATGATATTTTTTTCTGTAACACATGATTATCGTTGTGATTGATTTTAATGTTAATAAACAGCATAAACTTATTTAGTACTGTGTTGGAATACCCAAAGCCCAAATTTCCCCTATCTGTTTAATATCGTTTGTATTCACGTGCGTCTGTGTGTTTGAAGCACCAAATCGGTGAGAGCGCAGGTGTGTGTCTGGAAACTGGCAAATAATTGTTTGACCAGGTGAGTTTGAAGAGAAGATTGAGAGGAACGATTTGTCGTAAATAAGTCTGTCTTTACTCTCCCCAGCACTCTGTGGAGCAACTATTTACTCTCTAACCTTTTCTATCACTGAGCTTTCACCATCATTCTCCATTCTACACAGGACCACTATTTCTAAGACTCTTTCTCTCAAAATAAATTTACGACACTTAGCCATGGGCAGTTTTCTAAAGCAGGGCTCCAGAGTAGGGTCCTTTTGTTGCGCCTCTTTTAGTTCATTCGGTAACAAATTTGGCGCAGGCTCCCATTCCTTCTTGGTTTGCCCTCTTGTGGTTACCGCTGCCACAATTGGCTCTTTCGGTCTCCCAACAAACACATATCTGCATCCCAGGATAACTGGGTAGATAGGATTATCCATAATGGCCGCTTTAATAACACCTCTGACAAAATCAGAGTGTATTTCTACCAGTGCGATAGGAAGCGTCCTGGGTGCATCACTCTTAAAAACTCCACTTAGTTTGACGGTGTCCTCTGTCTCCTGACAGGGTTTGACTAGGTGCCTGGCGACAATACAGTCAAAAGATAATCCAGTGTAAAAAAGACAAGTTGTTAAGGTACCGTTCAAAATAACAGTTCCTCGCGTTGAGGGTCTCTCTCCTTCAGGTTGAGAATCACTGACATTGACTCTTCCTTGCGAGGCTGTTTGCAAGCATCCGATGTGATTAGGCCCGGTGTGCTTGCCCTGATCAGACGTCCCTGCTGTAGGTGTCTTTCCCTTGCCTTGACCTTGGTGGCCGCGCTGCCATGTAGGCCTGGTGGGTTGATCAGGATTGTTGTTGTTGGAGGGATATCGGGTTTTGTAGTATTTCGATTTTTCTTGAGGAGGTCTCTGGGTATTAGTTTCTCGTTGGTTATAGTGCTGGGAGGAATTGGAAGAATGGGATGACTGTTCTAGATTTTGTTTTTGAGATGGCTTATCTGTTGGTTTGCGTTTTGTGCTGGGAAGTTCGGCCATTGCATTTACATAACTTTCTGCCTTATTGAGGATGTCCTCAAGCTTGACTGCGCCCTTCTCAGCCAGAAATCTATGGGTCTCGTTCTACAAAGTTGTTTTTATCTGTTCTACAAGAACAAGTTCCAGAATTCCCTCATACGTAAGAGGAAGTTCTGACAATTCCAGGCACTTTGTCAAATAGCCCATCAGACGTGAAGAGAACTCCTGAAATGTTTCCGTACGCTCCTTTCGGCTGTTTCTGAACATTTGCAGAAATTTGCGAGCGGTCATTTCAAAACGATCCAGTAAAGCCTTCTTTAAAGTGTCGTAGTCGTCTTGGCTGATTCCCAGCTTCACGTAGACATCATAAGCGGTACCTTTTAGGGCCTGCGAAAGTTTTAGGCACCAACTGGAACTCTCTAACCCATTCGCCATTTTCTCAAATTTCTCTAGGAAAGTGTCAATTTACTCGTTGGGGCTCGGGAAAGATTCTAAGGCAAAAGACATTGCTGTTAATTGGGAAGATTGAGTGCTGGATAGATCCGTTAACTGAGACTGGGGTGAAAACGGCTCTCCATTATTGGAAGTAGAAGCACCCCGACTTTGGACTTCTAGAGTCTTAAGTGCCAATTCATGCTGTCTCTCCCTATCTCTCTCTTTTGCCCTGCTGACTTCCATCTTTGCCTCAATTTTCTTCTGTTCCACTTGACGATCTTCCGCTTCTTTCGACATAGCTTCTGCTCTCTCTTGTGCTTCCTTCTCCCTAGCTTCTGCTCTCTCTTGTACTTCCTTCCTCTCTGCTCTATCTTGTGCTTCCTTCTTCTCTGCCCTATCTCGTGCTTCCTTCTCCTCCTCTCTATCTTGTGCTTCCTTCTTCTCTGCCCTATCTCGTGCTTCCTTCTCCTCCGCGTCATATCTGTCAAGTTCTTTGTTGAAAAACGCGGTCGCTTCATCTCCTTGCAATCCTGTCTCCTTTGCCTCATCTCTCAGCATCGACCTAAGCTTAACTCGCTCTGCCATGTCAAAGAACTGAATGCTACTAAGCCGAGAAAATAAGAAGAAAAGAAGGTTAAAAAAATCTATGCCGCTTACGAGACAAACACAAAATATAAATTACCTGAGATACCTCCTGCAGTTATTAATTTGCTAACCTCTCGCTGCTTTTATCTGGCAATTAAGGCTCCGAATGCAGTCGACTATGCCACATTAAATGGTAGGTCAGCTAACAACTAGAACAAATCTACTATTACTATCGGTAAAGAAAAAAATTATATATATTTAAAAAAAAAAAATTATTTTTATTTTTAAAAATCTAGGGAGAAAAAAAATTTTCCTTAGAAAAAATTTAAATCTCCACCACAAAGCTCGCCCGCCAAAGTCAGTTTAGAGGAGAGACGTTATTAACTAGACTTATTTATATAGTCAGAACGCGGTCCTTAGTATATCTCAACTCTACTGATTTCAAAACCACTTAGTGATTGGTAAACAATCACGCGATCCAACGGTTTTGCACAAAATTTTCATATACCATATACGGTATCTGACAGAGATGTTATTTTTAACAAGTTGGAAATAATTCTATAATGCTGTGGAAAAAACAAACCTGTAATTGTGTATGGTCAAAACACCCTGTAACTAAGATCTTTTGTTTAGGGGGATAATTTTTTTTATTTCCTTATCTCACAAGACGATCACACAACACACTCTATCTAAAAAAAAATTTCAGATAAGATACCGTAACAGACGCTAGTCAATTACTAGACCTGGCTCAGAATCCCGGCGAGCAACACATTATTGTCGTAAATTTTATAAATAGGCCTTATATTTTTATGGTCCCATTCGAGCAGAGGTGAGATGGTGAGAGCTATGTGAGAGAAAGGGTGAGAAATAGTCCTGTTTACGAGGAGTACTGGTGTAAGAGAAAATACTGTCTTGGATTGAGTAATTGCTCAATCCAACCTGTCTAGTACGACACACTTTAATGGAGACGTACTTTCTCACTTGATACTGATTCAATTTACACTATCCTCACGTACGCACACACAAACAATTTTGTGACATAAATACGTACATACGTAGAAGCGAACAGGTAAACTATGGGGTCACGTATAAATGGCAGGGGAGGTTTTGACCAACACCAATAGCTTAAGATTTATTAAGTTTATTATATCGTTAGAAAATAGATCACAACAAAAAAACATACATAGTTATCATTACATCAGTGAATTATAGTTACATAAGAGAAAGAAAATATACTCTCATAAACCCTCCCTCTGGTATGTGGAAAACTAGGAATGATCCCAACCGAGGTTATTTACCCAAAAGATCAAAACAAATGATTAACCAGGGGGGTGTGGGGAGTAGTCAGGACGAGTAAAGGATATGTCCTTAATTTTAAACTATCCCGTGGGTCTTCAGACTTAGTGAGAGATAGATAAAAGAGAAGATGTTATATTAGTAGTAACTTAAGAAAATAAATTCTTTCGTTCCGTTTCATTCTATACATACATACAGTGAGCTCACTACATATCAGGCTTACCCCTCTGTCGACGCTGCATACGCTCCAAGGAATTAATCACACACAATGTATTTTAAGACTATTATATGTCCTGTTTGACCAGTTCAGCCCCAGAAACTCCGTATAGGCAACTGCTATTTTTCTCGAAGATTCGCTGAATTGGTGCGTTGATTATATTTTTTCCTGGGTGTTGGTATTCCTCTTCTTAATGCAAGTATTTGGAGGGGATAAGTTTTTTTCTAGGTTTCTGTCGTAGTGAAGGTGAAAATATTATCAAACTGCAGAATGTTACTCCCAGGCTGTTCTCTGGAGGAAATAGCCGTAAATGTTCTCTGTAGAATTTGGTGGTAGGAACACTGTACTGTCATATGGGTTTGATCAAAGAAATATTAGTGCTGTAAGTTCTGCCTCATCAGGCCAGGTAACTTTATATGATTACGATAGAAAAGAATCTTCTGGCATTGTCCGTTCCAGTTTAACATTTAACACAATTTAACATTGAAGTGTTCTGGTTATTTAACCGCTCTCATGGGTTGAGAAGGTGGACCTATAAGGGTCTCTAACATAAGATTTTTACTATCAATGTTTGTATATATAGGAACATATAATTTGGGATGCCATAAGCCATCTGAACATGATTCTCTATAAAACCGTTGGATCGGAAAAGGTATGATCACCTGTATAAAAGAGAATATATAAAACAGGTAAACCTACTGTTGAATGTATAGTTTATCCAGGAAGAAGATGATAAATGTTCTGTTATTGTAGGTGCACTGATGAAGGCACATCAGCATTCGTCGGGCTTACAGGTGGCCGACTGTGTGTGTGTGTGTGTGAAGCTATCAATGGAAGCGAATGCATGTAGTTCTGGATCAAATCAAGAGTAATCACACACCACAATACACATCACAGGTACCTGACATCTAAACTTGTATACGAGCACTGGAACAGGTAACACTGCGAACTCTAGTAAACATCATAGTCAGGAAATGTAGAAACGACTGGAACGTCTATACACTGTTTAATATACTGGTACAAGCGCCACATCAAACGTAAACATGCTGGTATCACAGTATATAAGCACATCATAAATAGTACACTGTCACAAGTACAGTTCACGATCAATTCTGACATCTCAGGTACACATCAAATCCATAGGTAGTTAAATGCAGAGCATAAAAAAATCCCAAGCACAGCAGCTGCATAAATACAATGACATCTATATCGTCAGGCTCAATATAACTCATGGGAGAAAAACACCTTCCCTATAATAATAATCTGTCGACCTCACAAATCTCCCTCATCGGAGATATCAACACATAATGGCCTATAATCCAAGGCTTGAAAAAGTCTTTAACAATGTACATTCTGCAGAATACGTATATCAGCCTTTATATTCACGGCTTTATGAAAAAATCTTAGGCAATATCAAAATCCCTTTCACCAAAACTATTCTCCATATCGGGACCCACTGACCATCATCGTCAGTCCCTTCTCTAAGCTATATCAGCATTCGAATCTCACGAAAAATCTCCCCGCCTAAAACAACACTCAGTAAAAAATTCATCCCCCTCGCAAAATACGCCGCTGAGACGTGAAAAATCTCGAATATTCGAGAAAATTGGCGATGTTATTATTAAACCCAACTAACCGCTGAACAGCTTACAAGTGAGATAACCAAAAAATCTAACCTTTACTTACAAGTATTTTACTGATAAACTCCCCTAGACCAAATACACGACCTTAACATATTACTCCGCCCCCCGGGGAAAAATAATAATATAATCATTTCTTTTGTTGAAAAAAATACATCAAAGAAAAATATAGGGGTAGATAAATTACTAATCTCTACACATAAGGATTACACAATGTTAAGTCGTGATAACAAAAATGAACAAAAGAAGGATAGAAATAAGTGTAAAGTACAAACGAAGTGAAGTATAGAAAAGTAAAGAGATAAGCATACAAAGCACATCAACTTCAAAGTAATATCAAGTATATGAAGTATAGACCAGCCATAACAACAAAAGTAAAAAGAGAAAAGAACAGATGAAATACAAGAGGAATGAGCAGTAAAGAAAGAAAGCCATGCAATCAGAATAAAGAAAACAATGGTATATCAAGGAAAAATAATTACATAACACAATGCATTATATAAATGAACACCATTATAGTACAATAGCATCCATTACAAAAACAATGATAATCTAAATCAAAGAATAAGTAATTAGCTATGAGGAAAAAAAAATAGTCTGATGTGCACGACAAACAAGTTAATACGCTCATGGAGTAACAATAATGAGCACACAATGGACATCAAAATAAACAACACCATTATACATAGCTATAGGTGACGCACAATCAAGCGTCAGGTGAGGAAAAAATACCCCACAACCTCAGAAAAAATATCTTCTCAAAGTACCAATATCGTATACAGTTACCCCTAGCGCACAATCACGCGCCGGGCAAAGAAAAAATATTACAATGCCCAAAAAAATACATTCTCTCATGTCTTCATATGTCTCAAAAAAGTACAATATTGAAATGAATCACAATGATTAAACAAGTCAAAATAGTATAATCATTACCATAGTAATACGTTCATCATTTCAAAACTCAGAAGTATACGAACAATATAGTAATGCAATGGTGCATAACGATGAACCAACATATTATCATAAAGAAGTTACATCATTTCCTAATATATAATACTATCTAATTCGCTATACTATACTAATATACAATATCATCAGCTATCACCAACAAGTTACATATATATAAGATGACAAATTCTAATGATCCAGGAGCATCCTGTCAGTCGGAAGCCCAAAAACATCTAGAGAGGCGACAAACTTTTTCCACAGGAATGGCAATTCTTGCGAAAATTCCAACGGTAAACCTCTCAAACATATAATAAAGTAGCTGAGACTCTCATGGTAACGCATACGCTGTGGAAAAACACAAATGGAAAACTCTGTTTGGTAAAGGTAAGACTTTATGATATACAACAGCTAATTCTATAGTAAACCTACCAACTGTGGCTGTGTCAATTTCCGGCCTTTGTATGGGGATAATCAAACCTTCCTCCGTTCCACAAAAAAGGGTAACAGAGAAAATAGCAGTCTAACTTGGCATAATAATCATATAGAGTGATAAAAGTATTCGAGACAACTGGCAGTGTGCAATAATGTATGGTAAAGTTATGAATATACAAGATACCGACATCAATAGGCAAATCCATAAGATGGTAATAATGACCAAAAGTGTCATGATGTTTAACAATCTGAGATTCTGCTCAAGACAAAGGAAATGCAGTAGACAAATGCGTACATCTCCAAGGCTGACCTGAAGTCATAGCCTGTGTACTGGACAAAGACAAAAGCAAGGAATATACCATAAAGATGTGAAAGCAGGTATTAGTAAACTTGGACCAACGTCGAAGTTTAAAAGAAAAGCAGTAAGTACGACAAAAAGTCGCAAAAGACGAAGATACTGAGCTAACCGACCCAGTAAGAAAAGTAAAGAAACTCATAAAGTATAGATATGTACTAACAATTAAGTTCGTACATGTGGCAAAGAAAACACTAGTTATAGCGGAAAAGAAGTTGTAATCAACATGACTGGATGTAGATTCAGTCGTAGCTATAAAGTTAGTGTGTGTGTCAGTCAAAACTGAAGCATCTTCTTCTATAATAGTAGGTAAAGAAGAATCAGAGTTAGAGTAACGACATACTGAGGTATGTCGAACTGGGCTAAAAGAAGCACCAAAATTAGTATGATGAACAACTGTATCACCAATACTGCTAGATTGCACAAAATTAGCAGAATGTATAACGTTTGCAGTATCTACCTGGTGACAAGATTTTGGCATAGTTGTAAAGGTTGTATGAGTAAGGTGATGTTGCTGTTCCCAAGCAGCAATTTGTTCTGGTGTACACACCTTTATACTATGTATCTGTCCGACAGTAAGGTCGGCGATAGGTGCTCTGAGCAACCATGCGTGTATATAACCAATGAAAAATGGTGTGGCAATGTGGACTATGGCAGTCGGAAAAGTCTCCACTGTCCCACCGAATGTCACACATTCCACCATTTTACCTGTAGCACAAGAAGGATGAACTAGAGACTGTCTAATCCCAACAGTCGTACATCCAGAATCAAAGAGAACTGAGACTGGATTATTGTTTACAAATCCCTTATGTAAAATAAGAGACCCTCTTCCGTCGTGTGCAGCTAAGACAGGAAGAGCGGGTAGAGGATGACCGCAACTCAAGGTAGTTATAGCTGTTGGTTGGAACAAATTTGTGCACTCCGGGCACTGAGATGCTCTCTCGAAATCGAAAGCAGAGCAAGCAATAGTGTTAGAGGAACGATTATTATTGTTACCTTGATCATTAACAGCCTGGGGCTCTTGTTGAGCAGAGTTAGCATGGCGATAAGATCTATTATTATTTGGAGATCTACTGTGATATCGCGATCTATCATTTTGAGATCTACCGTCATATCGCGATCTATCACGACTATTATCTCTATTGAGAACATTGTTATTCGCTCTATTGAAACTATTGTTCTGATTTGAACCCCAGTTAGCATTGTTGCGATTACTATTTCCCCTTTGATTAAAATATCTGTTAGATGGATCTTGTTGTCCTCGAGAAAAATTATTGTAAGGTTGATAATCTCTATTATAGTTACCTCTTCCAAAATTTCCATAATTATTGGGACCAAAATTTTGAGGACCGTTAAATTGTCTCCAATTTCTTGAAGAAGGAGAATCACTACGTGATGGACCCCCTTGGTTTTGTCCAAAATTACGATTATCTCTCCTACCAAAATAGCGTTCAGCACTTTGAGATCTACGTCGCAAATTAGGATCATATGGTGTTGCTGAAGCCACGGGTAAACCTTCTTCGACTTTAGAATTGCTAACCGTTACATTTGGATGTGCCGTGACATATTGGCAACCGTATTGTTCCATATCTTTCACATTTGGAGGTTTTCGCTCATGTAGAAAGGAAAGAAAAGATTTACTCACTGACGACATAACTTTGTCACGAAGCAGTAAGTCCATAAGGGCTTTATATGTGTGTTCAGTTTTTGAAAGTTCAACCCAACGTGAAAACGTAAGGCGAATAATCGATATAAAGTCTGAAAAATCTTTCCCTGTCTCTGGCAATAGAGACTTAAAGCGTAGGCGATAACCTTCTTCATCCAGTTGGTATTTTTTTAATAAGGTCGCTCTGACAACATCATAGTTATACTTGTCAGGACCTTCCATCATACTTATAGAATTTAAAGCTTCACCCTTAAGTATGTTCAGAAGTTGTGCAACATATTGCATCTTGTCTATCTTATGAGATTCGCATGCAAGTTCAAATCTTTTGAGATAGAATGAGATATCGTCGCTGGCAGGGTTGAAAGCAGGTAATTTAATATCATGAGGTTTAGTATTTGCCTTATTAGAAGTTGTTTGATTGTTTGTCTCATTTTGTATATTACCCATATTCACTACCTTTATTTTCTCCAGCTCCATAGCTGCCAATTTTTGCTCGTGGAGTCTTTGGTTTTCTTCAGCTTGCATCTGAAGCTTTTTTTCCTCCATTTCCATTTGCTGTTGCATTTTTCTCTCTTCAGCTTCTAATTGCTGTTGCATTTTTCTCTCTTTAGCTTCTAATTTCTGTTGCATTTTTCTCTCTTCAGCTTCTAATTTCTGTTTTCTCTCTTCAGCTTCTAGTTTTTGTTTTTCAGCTTCCAATTGCTGTTGAATTTTTCTTTCTTCAGCTTCTAATTTCTGTTTTCTCTCTTCAGCTTCTAATTTTTGTTTTCTCTCTGCAGCTTCTAATTTATGTTTTTCCATTTCCATTTGGAATTTTCTCTCATCTGCCTGCATCTGCAATCTCCTATCTTCTGCTTCCATTTTCTGTTTTTCATTTTCCATTTTTTGTTTCTTTTCTTCAGCCTTCTGCGCCTTGGCATATTCAACAATTGCGAATTCTCTTACTTCCTCATTGGTCATTCCAAGGGATCTCCCTTGCTCAATGAAATAATCCAAAGTAGACATAATGCTGTAATATGAGGTATATAACATATAAATATACCTGTAGAAACTCACTCTATCCCACCTCAGTGGGTGACAAGTCCTTGCTCGAGAACTTGTATAATTACCTTATTTTTAAATAATATAATTAATCACCTATATATCTATTGTGCATTATAATATTAACAGTGTATGACAAACTAGATAATTCAAACAAGAGAGACAAAGACAGGATATAAAGAACAAAGGACAACGTTCGCAGGAATCAACTAAAGTAAAAAAGTAGAAATAAAGTGAAAAAAATATTGCAAAGCTTGCAACGAGAGCTGCGAATAGTATACAATACAAGTGACAAAACAGTGTATAAACGAAAAAATTTGTATAGAAATAAACGATAGAAAGGGGAGAAAGACAGTCACAAACAAATTAATCAAAAACTAAAGAACAGAGAAAAATCTAACGAAAACAACACTGAGACATTTCGTCACACCTAAACAATAATAAAGATGACTGAATCCGGCGTAAACAGAGTATGCCCAGAATTATATAATGGGATCTTTTGCGACACGAAACGAACTTAGACAAAACAGTCCCTATAGAACGCTTTCATAGGCCCTCGGTGAAGTGGGATATCCTACCAAAGTCTCCACCCAACCTGCCCGCTGAAATATGACATATATAACATAAAACCGTTTAACATGGAAAACAAAGAATATAAATAGTTTATGTACTGAGGAAGGCTTAACTAACTATACAGTGGCACATACAGTTTACAAAAACAAACAGCCACTTATCTTCAACAATGAGAAATCCTGGCCTCCACAACAGCAACCACTGCAAATATGTACACAGCTAACACCGTCTGTAACAATCCACTGGCGATCGACACCGGAACTCCAAGGTAAATCCAGACATCGAGTGCTGACATAAGAAGTTAGCGTACAAGAGGATGGACCGGAACACTGCAGGTTTTGACTTAAATCACTTGTATAGAAAATTCCTTTTGTAGTAAGCACATAATCAGGAAACACGAACTGGAAATACTGCATTGTAACTCCCTGTAGTAATGTGCATCATTAATCCAAAGCCCCATGTTACTGGCCACCACTGTTGAATGTATAGTTTATCCAGGAAGAAGATGATAAATGTTCTGTTATTGTAGGTGCGCTGATGAAGACACATCAGCATTCGTCGGGCTTGCAGGTGGCCGACTGTGTGTGTGTGTGTGAAGCTATCAATGGACGCGAATGCATGTAGTTCTGGATCAAAACACGAGTAATCACACACCACAATACATATCACAGGTACCTGACATCTAAACTTGTATACGAGCACTGGAACAGGTAACACTGCAAACTCTTGTAAACATCATAGTCAGGAAATGTAGAAACGACTGGAACGTCTATACACTGTTTAATATACTGGTACAAGCGCCACATCAAACGTAAACATGCTGGTATCACAGCATATAAGCACATCATAAATAGTACACTGTCACAAGTACAGTTCACGATCAATTCTGACATCTCAGGTACACATCAAATCCATAGGTAGTTAAATGCAGAGCATTAAAAAAAATCCCAAGCACAGCAGCTGCATAAATACAATGACATCTATATCGTCAGGCTCAACATAACTCATGGGAGAAAACACATTCCCTATAATAATAATCTGTTGACCTCACAAATCTCCCTCATCGGAGATATCAACACATAACGGCCTATAATCCTAGGCCCGAAAAAATCTTTAACAATGTACATTCTGCAGAATACGTATATCAGCCTTTATATCCACGGCTTTATGAAAAAATCTTAGGCAATATCAAAATCCCTTTCACCAAAACTATTCTCCATATCGGGACCCACTGACCATCATCGTCAGTCCCTTCTCTAAGCTATATCAGCATTCGAATCTCACGAAAAATCTCCCCGCCTAAAACACCACTGAGTAAAAAATTCATCCCCCGCGCAAAAAACGCCGCTGAGACGTGAACTCAACTCATCTCGAATATTCGAGAAAATTGGCGATGTTATTATTAAACCCAACTAACCGCTAGACAGCTTACAAGCGAGATAACCAAAAAATCCAACCTGTACCTACAAGTATTTTACTGATAAACTCCCCTAGACCAAAAACACGACCATAACACTTACTATAATTATATTCTAACACCCACGTTTTTATGTAAGATCTGTAAAATCACTCCGGTATTTAATTATTTATATTAAAAAGAACTACACGAGTGACTAGCTAATGTATCGCTTTTACCACTAGCTATAAACAGTTAATTACTTAAAATTTACGCAAGATGAAATAGAAATATATGGTTATTAAACAATTACGATCACCTAGCGTCTTAAAATTATGGTACGCGTCTATTACTCGGGAAATAACGGATAGTTACTTTTGTCGATTTACATCTGGAGAACTTTGCTATAGGTTTATTTAATAAGTTTAAATTAACACAAAAATCCAGTGAAATATAATGAACTTTACACGTTAAAACTCTAATACGTTATTACCGCAGCACACAGGATGAAATCAGACTCCACTTATAGAAGGGATCCAAAGAAATTCTTGTAGAATTCTAATATATGAGCTAGTTACTTCCTTCAACTCTCTGGCGCGAATGATAACTGCATTTTTAAGAGATTACTATATATATGAATTTAATGACAATTAATAGCTTCATGCGAAGTTTCTCGCCTCTCTTGATTCTCGGGAACTTTTTCGTTTTGGGCCGCGAGTCAAAGCTCTGTTTCCTAACTGTCTACCGCTGATTTCCCCCGTTCGTCTTCGTTCTGCAGCGGTTTCTAACCCTCTTAGACCAGTTCGGGTTAACATGTCAACCGGAGGTGTTAAACGTTGCTTCGTTCTAAGGGACTACAACGGTCTTTAATATTTGACCGCTTGCGGCTCTTCTGGCTACGCCTCCTGAAGGGGACGACATAAAAGATAGAGAAATAGCTTGATTTTAGTAGCTCGAGAGAGAAGACAGTAGGCGTGGCTAAACTACCATAAGACAAAAGCGAATGTCGTGGCTGCCCGCATGATAACTGTTTACATATTAATTAGCCCGCGTGGGAAATTCCACGTGGGATAATGCATACTAATTAGCACGCGTGGGGATTCCACGTGGGATCCACGTTGGCGATTTAATTTCAACGTAAATTCAGGGCCCCCGGTGCTATTCAAGGGTACTATTATTATCATCCGACAAATCAGGGACAGCTTATATTTTCATCCGTCACAGGCACCTGACATGTCTTACCAATGTGCATGTTTCAACATCACAGGTGTGTACAGTTCAACCTTCCTCCCATCTCCGATTCTGAAAGAACCGGCTTCAGGCCAATCTCGCCGTTTCCTCCAAATAATGCCCATCGCCTAGAAGGATCCCGCGCAGACCGGGCTTATTCCAACAATTACTCCCAGTCTGGTCTCGCGCTTAAAGATGAGAAATATTTAACAAATAACTTTTTGAAGTAGGTCCTGCACTTCCCAAAATCCGAACCTTGATAGTGGTATGTGGTCATGGATTTTACAAAATATTTTTTTCACACATTACTTTTGCTCCCCTAAAAGCCCTAAGATTTATAGCTGACATAAACAAAATGTTCCTTGCTATCAAATCAAACAAAATGTAAACACGCTGAAAATAGTTAAACTCTGATACGAGTCGTACTTAATGTACAGCTAGTACGGTTATTGCCACAACCTTTAGTTATGATGTCGTAGTGACATAATCTAGTGAAGGTTCACTTTTAAAACATGAAAATCACGTACTATTCTTGTAATCAGTGTTTGTTTGATTCCCATCAGTGATGTTACGGAATATACTGTCTTATTTTTTTTAAAGGGGGGGGGGGCGGGGGGGGGGGGGGGGGTGGAGTTGCTAAGAGGTTTGGCGTTAGCATCGAATTCTAGAGGTACCAGGTTCGATTCCCAGAATATAATTTATGGAAATTTTTTCAGATCCATTTTTTTCACATCCTAATGAGTCATACTCCCCACTGGTCTCCTGGGTAGTGAGATCGGATGCCTAGTCTTCTTAGATAAGGGCGACAAAATAGGTGGTCCCGTGTGCAAGTTGCGCATGTTAAAAATCCCACGGCAGTTTGAAATCGTAAAGAGTAGGCTGTAAGGTTGCTGCCTGTGATAAACGAGCGCAAAGGCCTTTTTGCTCCCTCTTTTCCTACATTTTTCATATTGTATTTTCTCCGACATTTGCTCTTTCATCCAATATTTGCGACCCACATTTGCTATTTCATCGTTGTGATTACTCGCGACCGGTATCTAGAGAACCACATTTGTTCTTTCATCGGGGGAAATAAAAGTCATTTGATTGAGTCCCCATGCCTGATATTATCGTTTGAAGCCCACATTGCATCGTTATAAATCTGGTAAAAACACATCTGGTCATCCTAATCAAACATCTGGGCATGCTGTAATTTCTGTGACACCACATTGGACGCCCAGATTGGCCAGGGGAAAACGTCTCATGCTGTAATGGTGTTATCTTTGGTCGGCCGCGGTTCAGACAAGCGTTGGTTTACCACATTGGACGCCCACCTTGGCCAGGTGAACAATAAACAATCAGAGGTCAAACTACACCCACGTTTGGACTGACAGGGGACAAGAGCGATCCTGTGAATGAGTGACCAGAGGGGCCATTAAGGATTGGTTGGTATGGGCGGAGCTGTACAAGAAACCCATATTGGACGGGCACAAATATAATCTACTGCGTAGCTTGTTCTAGGAAGGAGTCCAGTTATTTACCTTGTGAGGAAGAGATTAAACCCAAAAACGCATAGCCTAACACACGTGTTTATTCAGAGTGGATATAATTCAGTTCTGTGATGAATTGTGTTCTTAAAGGATTTTGTGAAGGGAAAAGAAGTTCATCAGAAGTCTGAGTCTACACGCAACGTGTCTGACGTCTAACCAGAAATAAGTTATCAAAAACGGACATTTGGCTAGCTGAATTCGCCCTAGGACATCTTTCATTCCTCATTTAAAAAGGAATATTGTCTCACCCACAAGTCAGAAGGTGGACGCAGCATTTTTCGTCACCATATACTGCTTGCTCACAAGTTCAATACAGAGTTATCACAAGTTCAATACATCGTTATCACAAGTTCAATACAGAGTCCTCATAAATTCAAATCACTCGAAAGATCATTATTATCTGAAGTCAAGCAAAAGAGCTCAAAAGAGGAATCGCATATTTATAGCAAGTGTAACACCCTCTTAAGCGCATTCTATGAAGCAGACTATATATATATATATATATATATATATATATATATATATATATATATATATATATATATATATATATATATATATATATATATATATATATATATATATATATATATATATATCTATATATATACATATATATATATATATAGATATATAGATATATAGATATATAGATATATATATCTATATATCTACATATCTATCTATAAATCTATTTATATATATATATATCTATATATCTATATATATATATATATAATAATAATAATAATAATAAATTCTTTAAGCGCCAAACACGGCGCATAAGGCAGAAACCAGTGCTCTCCAGGTTGTTCGTTGTGACGCCACTCCTCTTAGCTCTTGCACATTATTTAGGCCCAACGTTCTTCCTTCTCTTATTATTGTTCTTCTGAGTGTTTCTTTTGGTCTTCCTTTTTTCCGCTTACCCTCAGGAACCCAAGTGAGCGCCTGTAGTGGTATTCTGTTGTTTTGCATTCGTAGGACATGACCGATATATGACCATCGTCTTTTCCTTATATAGTCGGAGACATATTTCTGCCTAGAGTCTTCTCTTATTTGTCGATTAGTCTTGAATTCTTTCCAACTGATGTTCATGAGTTTTCTAAGACATTTGTTCTCGAATGTATTCAGCTTGTTCTCCAATGATTTTGTTATTTTCCAACTCTCACAGCCGTATGTTAACACTGAGATAACATTTGAATTAAACAGACGAAGCTTGGTATGTATATTCAATGATCGTAATTTCCAAATGTTAGATAATCTATTGAAGGCGCTAGCTGCCAAAGCAATTCTAGTATGGATTTCTCTTGTTGTGTCACCATCCTGAGTCATTTTACTGCCTAAATAATTGAAACTTTCAACTTTCTGTAGTTTTTCCCCGTTCAAGATGATATCAAAGGTCTCGTTAGAAAAGATAAAAGTTCATATATATATATATATATATATATATATATATATATATATATATATATATATATATATATATAGAGATATATATATGTATATAATGAATCACGACTACATATGCAAGGTTTTGAGTCTACATATCACTAACATTTCGTGAAGATATCCAGTCTGACCAGTACCCTTGTGAGATTAGACAACAGACTTTTTGTTCATATGACAACTATTAACTGTTGATCCACACTACAGAGATATACTCAAACAGTGAAGGAATATACATAGATATCTCGTCAGCGTTCTCCGTACGACAACAGTATTCATCAGAACGTCCTCGGCTTAGAGATACCCCACTCGACATAACGTATAACAACTTGGGACATTGTATGCATACATGTGAATCGTCATATCAATGCGAAGCATTTAGAGACACATGGACTGTGTAGAGTACTCACCATTTTGGTAACACGTATCATATCACATCATCATCATTTCACTTTACACCAGTTCATTCTTAATTAACTATTACTTAATTAACTGCTATCTTATTATCTCATCTGTGTGTTTTGTGTGAATCGTCTTTCACCATCATCACGTTCTAACCATTACTAACCCTATATGTGTGGATATTTCATTAATAAACCCAACGATCGTTTGATCATTATCTAGTTTGTTAATGTATCACTCGTGCTGTCGGTGTTACATATTCACCTATAGGAACCTTTCTCTACTCAGATGAGGTTGGGGGCTTTTTCTTTACGGGATCTAAGGGCAGAAGCTAAGGTCGTGGGGAAACAGAACTCTTTCCATAATTAATTAGAAAACACTGTCTAGTGGAAAGCATTCGCATTCCTGTCTTCTTGTCCCTATCTCGAATAGGTCTTTTTTCTTTCTTAACGAGCCAATTTCTAGAGACCTTATATCTAATATCTCATAGACTATTCCTGGCAAAAACTACTGTTGTAGTTGCCCCAGTACTCACCACACGACAATTGTGGACTCGTCTTGGGATTAGTGAACCCGGACTTAGAAGTGTGGTAAATCACATTTTCATCCCTGCTATACAGTTGCGATAATTGCAAAATTTGTTGGCATTTTGAGGGATTACCTTCTAGACTGACTCTTACTATAATTTGTCTATTTCATAGGGGGGATAATTTATATCTCTAAAGCACGAGTGATACTTTTTAAATTGAGTATCAAACGGACAGAGTAAGCACTTTTTGAGAACAAAAGATACTGTAGGGAACTGATTTTTTAAAATCTTTTTCTGTAACTGCTGGGAAAATTTTTATCATAAATATTTAGCAAATTTTTCATAGAAAACTTCGAGATAATCTGTTATATAATTTTTCAGAATACGCTGAGTGAGTGATTTTTTAAGAACTATTTGAACTTGATTACTAATTTAAACCTAGCTGGTTTTAAAGAGATAATTACTTGTGCGAGTCTAAACAATTTGTTTGGAGGTCACTGCCAATTTTTCCCTTCGCGAACCCATACTGCATATCATGGCAGATGCCGCAAAAATTAGAGCTAGTTTAATGGAGGCAGGTCGTGAATTCGGGTTAAGTGGAAAAGACCTGATGAAATTTGTGAGTGCGGAGACTGATAAACTCCATGCAAGAGAGATGGAAATGCAGAAACTTACAATGGAGAAGGCTGCAGCAGAAGCAGCGGAGCGGAAAGAGAAAGCTGCAACAGAAGCAGCGGAGCGGAAAGAGAAAGCCGCAGCAGAAGCAGCGGAGTGGAAAGAAGCAGCAGAAGCAGCGGAGCGTAAAGAGAAAGCCGCAGCAGAGCATGCAGTTAAGATGAAGCAACTGGAAATCCAGGGACAGACCAATCAAATAGAGCTGGCAAAACGTGTATCGGCTTCCAACTGTGATGGAGGGTACTCACCCCGCTCAGATGGTGTGCCTACTTCGCAACCTGCGCCACCCAATGCCATGAACTTTCCGCTGGAACCTTTTTCAGAAAGGAACGATACCATGGACGCCTTTTTAGACCGCTTTGAACGCTTTGCAACAGGGTTTGGACTTGACGAACGGAAGTGGAACCTGAAACTTTCCCAGGGCCTAAGAGGAGCCGCGTACGAAGTTTTTAATAAACTTCCGGTCGGAGAGCAAGATGACTATCAGGCATTGAAAAAAGCTCTCTTGGTGAGGTACGAGCTTCATTCAGAGGCTTACCGGAAAAAATTTCGAGGTTCTAGGAAGGAGACCGGAGAGACTTTCTCACAGTTCGCAGCCCGTATTGAAGACTACCTAGTGAAGTGGTGTACACTGGGAAACTTTACCGAGAACTATGACGGGTTGAAAGAGCTGATTGTGATAGAGCAACTAAAAGAGTCTATGTCGGTGGAAATGCGTAGATTTCTCACTTAAAACGGCGCTGACCGGTTAGAAAATATTCTTACACTGGCAGAGCGATTCCAAAATGCTCTCATGGAGTCTCAAGGAGCCAGAAAGAAGTTTTCGGATCAGGCGCCAAAGCAACCTGCTCGCTCCCAAGCAGACCAACAAAGCAAAGGACCACACATCTCGCATAAACAGCACGCAAAACAAGATAACTACAAAGAGCAAAACAGGAAAACTGCTGCGCCACACCAGAGACAGGGAGATAAATTGTGCAAGTACTGTCGCTTGAACAATCACAACACTAATGAGTGCAAGCGCAGACCTCCTCCCCAACATGCTGCCTGTCTGCAGACAAAATCGTCACCCCGGAAGGAGCAGAGGACCGGAAACGTTTCTCATCCTCCCGTCATCGAATCAGTCCTCGTAAACGGACAATCTGTGGAGTACCTTTATGACACAGGACTTGCTTTCGATGCGGTGGTCGGGGCATCTCTTGTCACCCCTGACCAGATAACAGAAGAGAGTGTCGACATCCAAGGTCCGACGAAGGATGTTGCACCCATGACACTGCCAATTGCACTTATCAGAGTGGAATCTCGCTACGTGACAGGAGAGATTCGTGCAGCTATAATGGAAGAACCAATCTACTCTTTAATCTTGGGATGTAGATATGTGTTCCTTGGAGAACCTACTCAACCACTAGTCATGGCGGCCGTACAGACTAGAGGACAGTCAAGAAAAGACGCAGAGCAGGAACCTCCTACCAATATCCTCCCCGAGGAATTGAAGAGGGCCCAAATGGAAAATTCCTCACTGGCGCCCTGTTTTAAAAAATTACCTAGGACACACAACCCACCTACCAAGAGGGACTTCTTTATGAAAAATGGATTGATGTATCGCCGAGCTGGAAATGAAGGGCAGGAACACAACCAATTAGTAGTTCCTGCAACCTATAGGAACCAGGTGCTTGAGATGGGCCACTCTATCCCATTTAGTGGACACATGGGAATGAGCGCCACCACTCAAAGGATCGCCTGCCACTATTATTGGCCAGGGATCACCGGCGACATTGAACGTTTCGTCAAGTCTTGTCCTCAGTGCCAGAAAGTTGCACCAAAACACTGGACGGCACCCGCGACCCTTGGGGAGATGCCAATTTTGGGCACCCCATTTGAAAGAGTGGCCGTGGATATAATTGGACCTCTGCTGAGAACTAAGAAGAGGAACTCCCATACCCTTACCTTAGTGGACATCTGTTCCATGTGGGGCGAAGCCATAGCCATGCGAGCATGCGACTCAGTGCATGTAGCTGACGCTTTACTGAATATCTTAACTAGATTGGGCTTCCCGCATGAAATTCTCACAGACAACGGGTCACAATTTAGAGGCAAGTTGACAGAGGAGGTGCTTAGAATATTCAAGACTAGGCATATCCATACTTCGCCCTATCACCCCCAAAGTAACGGGCAAGTAGAGCGGTTTAAAGGGACGCTCACCTCTATTCTTCGGAAGTTGGCACAGGAGAAGCCAGAAACTTGGGATCAGTATCTTCCTGCCGCATTATTTGCTTATAGGGAAGTACCGCATGCGCCAACTGGAGTTCCTCCGGCCACATTACTCTTCGGAAGACCTATTAAAGGTCCATTAGAAGCATTACTAAGAACATGGACAGATGCCAAGGCAGACGACACTGTCACATCAGCCTTCCAGTACGTCACAAACTTGAAACAACGCCTGAAGACTGGCTGGGAATTAGCCACAGTGAAAGTACGGGAGGCTAGGCGGAAACATGCCAAATATTACAATCGCAATGCGAAGGACCGAGAACTAGCAGTAGGAGAGAAGGTGCTACTTCTTCTGCCAAGTAGCAGTAATAAATTGCAGATTTGCTGGAGAGGACCCTACAAAGTGGTGGACAAGATTTCTCGCACCAACTATAAAATCGCCGTGAACGGAAAGCAGAAAATTTATCACCTAAATCTGCTTAAGAAGTTTTACGAGCGAGCCCCTGCCGAACCAGCGCACCTCATGACTATGGCCATTGCTATGCAAATGGAAGAAGAGCCATTATCATCCGTAGAGTACCCGGTGATTCAGGAGGAATCACATTTAGATGTGAAAATAAGCTCCACCTTAACGGAAGCCCAGCAAGAAAAAGTAAGAAGATTGATGGAAAACCACGCCGACTCTCTGACAGACAAACCGGGCCAGACAAACCTGATGGAGTTTGACATGGAAGTCACGGATCCTACGCCCGTCCGAATGAGAACCTATCCGATTCCGTATGTCAAGGCGACGGCATTAAAGCAAGAAATTGATTACTTACTTAAGGAAGGCATAATTTCGAAGTCGGAGTCCCCTTACAGTGCGGGAGTGGTGCTGTTACGCAAACCCAGTGGAGAACACCGCCTGTGCATCGACTACCGACAGCTGAATGCGTTAACACAGTTCCAGCCAGAACCGTTACCAGACCAGAACCAGCTATATACTAAGCTGAGCAGGGCTCGCTATTTTTCAAAGATCAACCTCAGTAAAGGGTACTATCAAATACCGGTAAAAGCTGAGGTGAGGAACCTGTTAGCCTTCAGTACTCCAGATGGACACTTCGAGTTTAATGTGATGCCATTTGGACTGAACAATGCTCCTAGTGTCTTCACAAGGATGAGGCGAAAGTTATTGGATCCTTTGAATCATCCCGCCATCAGCAATTTTATGGATGATATCCTAGTAGCTACTGAATCGTTTGAAGAACATATATCAGCGCTATCCTTGCTGTTTAACAGACTCAGAGAAGGGGACTAACCGCCCGCCCAACCAAATGTCAAATTGGGTGTGAACAGCTAGAGTTCCTAGGACATACTATATCCCATGGGACCATGTTCCCCGAGACTCAAAACGTTGAGAAGCTGAGAAATGCACCGAGACCGTCCACAAAAACGGATGTCCGGTCATTTGTATCCCTCTGTGGATTCTACCAGAGATATATAAAGGATTTTAATAGCTTCTGTGCGCCGCTTACATCGCTAACCAAGAAAGGAAACCCAGATAAAGTGACATGGTCAGCAGAATGTGAACATGCATATGCACTCTTAAAAGAGAAACTCACCACAAAACCTATTTTACGGCTTCCGGATTTAACAAGAAAATTCATCTTGCGCACAGATGCCAGTAACATTGGAATCGGGGCTACATTACTACAGCCAGATGACAGAAGCCCACCAAATCTATTTCCGGTCGCATATGCGAGTCGGAAGTTAAACGGAGCAGAACAAAACTATTCCACAATCGAAAAGGAATGTTTGTCCCTCGTCTGAGGAATACAAAAATTTCAAGCATACCTGTACGGAAGGAAATTTACAATCCAGAGTGATCACCAACCTCTGACCTTCCTCGCCAATTCAAAGAATTTGAATGCTAGATTGATGAGATGGTCGCTTGTTCTACAACCTTACATGTTCCAAGTGGACTATATCCAAGGAAAACATAACGTAGGAGCGGATTTTTTAAGCCGTCATATTATGAGGCAGGACGGAGAGCACAGACAAGTAGAGGAAAGGGTGGAAACCGGAGAGAAAAACGAAGATGAGGAAAAGGATTAAGGAATCCCGAGCAAGGAGCTAAGCTCTCCTGAGTACGATTGACATCACACTTGAGGAGGGGCTATTGTGATAAACGAGCGCAAAGGCCTTTTTGCTCCATCTTTTCCTACATTTTTCATACTGTATTTTCTCCGATATTTGCTCTTTCATCCAATATTTGCGACCCACATTTGCTATTTCATCGTTGTGATTACACGCGACCGGTATCTAGAGAACCACATTTGTTATTCATCGGGGGAAATAAAAGTCATTTGATTGAGTCCCCATGCCTGATATTATCGTTTGAAGCCCACATTGCATCGTTATAAATTTGGTAAAAACACATCTGGTCATCCTAATCAAACATCTGGGCATGCTGTAATTTCTGTGACACCACATTGGACGCCCAGATTGGCCAGGGGAAAACGTCTCATGCTGTAATGGTGTTATCTTTGGTCGGCCGCGGTTCAGACAAGCGTTGGTTTACCACATTGGACGCCCACCTTGGCCAGGTGAACAATAAACAATCAGAGGTCAAACTACACCCACGTTTGGACTGACAGGGGACAAGAGCGATCCTGTGAATGAGTGACCAGAGAGGCCATTAAGGATTGGTTGGTATGGGCGGAGCTGTACAAGAAACCCATATTGGACGGGCAGAAATATAATCTACTGCGTAGCTTGTTCTAGGAAGGAGTCCAGTTTTTTACCTTGTGAGGAAGAGATTAAACCCAAAAACGCATAGCCTAACACACGTGTTTATTCAGAGTGGATATAATTCAGTTCTGTGATGAATTGTGTTCTTAAAGGATTTTGCGAAGGGAAAAGAAGTTCATCAGAAGTCTGAGTCTACACGCAACGTGTCTGACGTCTAACCAGAAATAAGTTATCAAAAACGGACATTTGGCTAGCAGAATTCGCCCTAGGACATCTTTCATTCCTCAATTAAAAAGGAATATTGTCTCACCCACAAGTCAGAAGGTGGACGCAGCATTTTTCGTCACCATATACTGCTTTCTCACAAGTTCAATACAGAGTTATCACAAGTTCAATACATCGTTATCACAAGTTCAATACAGAGTCATCATAAATTCAAATCACTCGAAAGATCATTATTATCTGAAGTCAAGCAAAAGAGCTCAAAAGAGGAATCGCATATTTATAGCAAGTGCAACACCTTCTTAAGCGCATTCTATGAAGCAGACTGTATATATATATTATGAATCACGACTACATATGCAAGGTTATGAGTCTACATATCACTAACATTTCGTGAAGATATCCAGTCTGACCAGTACCCTTGGGAGATTAGACAACAGACTTTTTGTTCATATGACAACTATTAACTGTTGATCCACACTACAGAGATATACTCAAACAGTGAAGGAATATACATAGATATCTCGTCAGCGTTCTCCGTACGACAACAGTATTCATCAGAACGTCCTCGGCTTAGAGATACCCCACTCGACATAACGTATAACAACTTGGGACATTGTATGCATACATGTGAATCGTCATATCAATGCGAAGCATTTAGAGACACATGGACTGTGTAGAGTACTCACCATTTTGGTAACACGTATCATATCACATCATCATCATTTCACTTTACACCAGTTCATTCTTAATTAACTATTACTTAATTAACTGCTATTTTATTATCTCATCTGTGTGTTTTGTGTGAATCGTCTTTCACCATCATCACGTTCTAACCATTACTAACCCTATATGTGTGGATATTTCATTAATAAACCCAACGATCGTTTGATCATTATCTAGTTTGTTAATGTATCACTCGTGCTGTCGGTGTTACATATTCACCTATAGGAACCTTTCTCTACTCAGATGAGGTTGGGGGCTTTTTCTTTACGGGATCTAAGGGCAGAAGCTAAGGTCGTGGGGAAACAGAACTCTTTCCATAATTAATTAGAAAACACTGTCTAGTGGAAAGCATTCGCATTCCTGTCTTCTTGTCCCTATCTCGAATAGGTCTTTTTTCTTTCTTAACGAGCCAATTTCTAGAGACCTTATATCTAATATCTCATAGACTATTCCTGGCAAAAACTACTGTTGTAGTTGCCCCAGTACTCACCACACGACACTGCCCTGGCAAAATTTAAAAATGAGGTACCTACCCACCACAGTAATATTTATAGAATGTATGATTCCTATATACACACATTGGGATTCTCGCCGGTGCTACGGAGTTCGTGCACAGTGCTGAGATCCTCCTTGTGTGATCTAAGGGAGAAGATCGGAGCACTGATGGAGTTGTCCGTGTGCAACGAAGATAGTCCTTAAAACCAAACAAAACCTGTCTAAAGCGGTTGTTTGTTTTAACTCTGTGTGCCTCAAAGATACGGCTGTTTGCGACGAAAACAAACCCAAAATAATGCAACGAAGGCCAAGTATGATAGTAAGTCGACAGTATGTGATATTACAGGCAAATAATCGGGCTACTGCCGTCTTAGCATATTGTAAGAGGCGGCTAATATGAGGTTTTGTATGGGGCTGGGAAGCTCATCATGCAAAAGAAAGTGTTGCAGAAATTACAAGTCCTGAAATTAAGCGGCAGTGGTGACTCCATGCTCTGTATGGAGCGACAAGGGAAATCAATGAAATGATATTCTGTTTCAAACAACAAACGTCAAGTTTTTCTTCAGAATACAGTTCATAGATTTACACTATGTAGAACGCCCATATGCAAGTTCCGATCTAGGTCTTCTAAGCCATTGGTTCTCAACGTGGCACATATGACCCCTCAGGGGACCATGCCGTATTTCTAGGTGGCCACAGTAGCATGCTAAATTACTTTTTTTTCCAGCTATCAGCGACTTTTTTTTTGGGGGGGGGGGGGGAAGCGCACAGAAGTAAATGATGCTCAGAAAGGGGGGGGGGGGGGGCATGAGCAAACAAAGGTTGAGAGCCCGTGTTCTAAGCGATGATATACTTTGATAGACTAACCAAAATGCGACAATCAGTGATTTATTTCCTTGGAAAGTGCAGAACAAAACAAACGATGTGCGATTTTGGCACGAAAGGTGTCACACTAGCGTGATTTATAATTTTTAATTTAATGAAATTCTGAATCAGAATTATTTATCTAATTGAATCATAATTATTTATCTAATTGAATAAGAATTATTTATCTAATTTCTGTCTTAATATTGCTCATATTACTTTTTTTTTAAAAATTAAAGAGCAAGTCTGAAATGGATACAGGTACTATTAAAAGAAGTTGAACTTTAAAAACAAAATCAACAATAAAAATAAATTCAAGTCTACACTTTTGAAGAATGTCCAATTTACTTATTACAAGAAAAGAAAAATATAATGATTTATAAAATATTACAGGCTATGCTGGATGGAATAATAAAGGACAGTAACAGTGAAGAGCTCTGCATATGAAACACGGGACCCAAGACGCGTCAAAAGTGAGGAATGCAGTAAGCGACCCATAGCTTGACTGCTTGCGTCAGGGTCAGCGAACCAGAGCTGACTAAGACCCTACACCACCTCCATGTGTTGGTCCTGGAAACAGGCTGCATCACTGCAGTCTGGCTGAGGAGTAGGGATCAAAGAGGGAAGGCAAACCCGGTCCCAAAAAATGCCGTGCGGAAGTCGGATGTGTCGGCCGAAAGGCGCAAATACCGCAGCTACGCTGTAAACGGACACAACGCAACCAACGTCCTTTTCAGGACGAACGTGGAAGAAGAAGAAGAAGAAGAAGAAGAAGAAGAAGAAGAAGAAGAAGAAGAAGAAGAAGAAGAAGAAGAAGAAGAAGAAGCATATGAAACATAAAAACATCGGGAATTGTCATCTCAAATCAGATGAGACCATCAGAATTCAAAAATCAAAATAAATGGCAGAAATCTTAAATAAATAGAGCAGTTTAAAAACATGATCTACATATGTAGAACATGCTTCACAGTTATAAAAAAGCATATCATGCCAGGGTCAGGTAGATTAGCTTTCCGAAATTTATATTTTTAGAAGTTAACTATACCGTATAAAACTCTTTTTTTTAAAATGTTTTTATTAAATGTTCAGGAATAATTTGAAGGTGTCAACTTTAATTTTCTCCCTTCTTTATGTGCTTTAAGATAAATCTAAATTTCATAAACTGTGTTTTTTGTTTTAATTTTGATTTTTAACTTATTAAAAATTCGATCCATATTCATGCAATCATGTCTCAAGCAATTTGTAAAAAGTTATTTTAAACAAATATGACGTGTATTTATTCAAGTGAGATAATCTATTTGTCTTTGTCTCACTTTAGACTTTCAGATTGCATCCCTTAATGTGGGTGCAATAAGGCAAATTTCGTGTGAAGTTACTATAGAGCGGCTGCAAAGGATTTCGCGGTGCTCTCGCGCGAAACTCAGGGTTAGACTACTACTATCTAGTAGTCGAGCCTAGGCCCTAAAGCATCTCCACGTGGCACATCCTGGAAACTGGCAACCTTCGAATCCTCGAGTTGTCAAGCACACGCTTAGGAATCGACTAACCTCATCAGATCGGCCCACAATCACAATTCCCCCCTATGGTGCAGCATGTTGGAACCTGTCCTGTAATGCTCACTAAGCTTGAGGGAGTCACCTGAGCCCCAGACTTAACTCCAACTTTTGCCTGTCTGGCTGCACACAAGAAGACCCCGCAGTGGATTGATAACAAGTGAAGGGAGCGGGTTCTGTGCATTACATGACAATTCCCTGGGTGAGCCCAGAACCAGTGCACAATTATTTTAGCCCTGCAAATTTGTAGAGCGTATCCGCATCCTCCCAGAATAGTGGGGAATGCAAAGTTTTAAAAAAAAATAATTGTACCGCACAATTTCATAATCTCGGAAAATTAGCTTGAAAGACAAGTAGCGCTACGGAAAGGAATTTATGGAAAGACCTGATCGCCTACACCATTCGGTTCGGCACTTTAAGAAGGCCTTAGTATGTGTGGCATACATTATCTATGCAGTGAAGCTACTTTATTATCACTATCAATAATTGTAAAGTGTGTCACGAACTAATTGCTTCAGCGAAGTGAGGCCAGAAGTGGAAACAAGCTGGGAATCCCTGGTATAATGTATTCAAATTCATTTTGTTTGATTGAGAAGATTGTGATTCTTGCGATGAAAAGATTGTAGAAGAAAGCTGTGATTATGTCGTTTGAGAACACCAGTGGCAGAATAATTAATGACTTCTATTGTGACGTGTCCGTGAGCGGCAGCCTTCTGTATTTGCCTTCCGTTACTGTCGTGCTGTCGTTTCCCGTTGTTCCTAATGCCCGTTGATTTTCAAAGCAGATGATGCAAATGAGGTTTAAGAGATATTAGATTTTAAAAGCAAAAGATCACATGACTCATCTCTAAAAGTAAGTCAGAAACGGCAAATGCGGGCGAATCTCGTTCGTTTAGGAAAGGTCGGTTTACGCACACCGAAAGGATCGTTGTTTTTCAAGTGAATGTCAGGAAATCATTTGGGATTGCAACGTTTCAGAGCCTGGGCAGTAGAAGTGTGACCAGCCTGATCAGACAATTGTTATCCGATCAAATGAAACTATTAACAAACAGATGCTGATCCTTGGGAAACGTGATCAGTTACGTATACCATGAAAAAGTGCAGTATTACGTAATAAGCAGCTAGTTTTAATAAAGGGTTTCCCAAACCGATGTGACGCAAGGGTCAGCGATATATGTATGTCGTAAATTTAAAAGATAGGTATAGGGATTTTTTTGGTCCCGTCTGAGGAGCAGAATGGTGGGATGTAAGAGAAAAGAAGGTGTTAGAATAGATTCCACGAGTGAGATAGATTAAGGTGAAGATCCGTCTCTGGAATGAGTGGTTTCTCTAGTCCAGCCTATCTTTACGACTATGATTAAAGAAGACGATCTGTCACACTTCCTATAATGTTAATTATACGTTATCTACACACCCACACACAGTTATGTGACAACAAGACACACAAACGTAGAAAACTATGGATAATAGGGTATAGGGCTGACCGACACGATAATTAAGTTTTTGTTTAGTTTATTATCATTTAAACTTCTCACAACATCAAACATATATATCTCTTCCTCTTTGATCCTTAACCGCCAACCGCCAAAGCAGTCAGCCGCCATCACGCCTGGTGGCGTCTTGTAGGGCAACAACAAATTGATTCCACTTTGCTCGGTCGGTGGCCATCCTTCGTACAGTGCCCCAACTCTGGTTAATTCTTTGCATCTCAGCCTCCACAGTCCTCCGCAAGGTTGTTTTTGGTCGGCCTCTCTTTCGCTTTCCCTCGGGGATCCATTGCATAGCTGTTCTTGTGATGGTATCAGGGTCCCTTCTGAGGACGTGGCCAACCCAACTCCAGCGTCTGCCAGCTATGATGGTGTGCATGTCCTCCTGGTTACTCCGAATAAGTAGTTCTTGGTTGCTGATGGTGTTTGGCCAAAAGATTCGGAGAATTTTCCTTAGGCAGATTGTGTGGAAGGAGGACAGTTTCGACATTTCCTTCTCTGTTACTCTCCAACATTCCGCACCATAGAGAAGCACAAAAAGTACACAGCTCTCATATAGTCTTAATTTGGTGTTTGTGCTGTACTGGAAAGACTTCCAAATGTTGTTGAGAATAGCAAAGGCTGTTCTCGCTTTATTCATTCTGTTGTTAATGTCCTTGCTTGTTCCGCCGTCAGGTGTTACTATGCATCCTAGGTAAGTAAATGTGTCTGTCTGTTCTAACTTCTGGGTCCTTACTGTTATTGGCTCAGGATTGCCCACATTTAGTGTCATAACCTCTGTCTTCTTCAGATTGATGTTCAGGCCAACCTGCTGGCCATACTTATTCAGTCTATCGGTTTTGTCTTGAATGTGTTGATGTGAATGCGCGAGTAGTGCAATGTCATCTGCATATTCCAGGTCTTCCAGTGCAGAAAACGTTGTCCATCTAATTCCTCTTGGACTGCCGTCTGTTGTCTGGCGCATCACCCAATCTATGGCTGTCAAAAATAATGTTGTTGATAAGGGGCATCCCTGTCGTACTCCTGTTTTCACTTCGAAAGTTACATTGCTGTTACGTCCATTTTCGCACAACCATTTATGATGCGAGACTTAACAGATTACCAGATGCCGTAATCTAACTATGTTAGACGTACTTAGGTACGCATTTATGTTTGTGATATTACTTAAATTTATTATGCACCAAATTGCACAAATGCGGTGAGATATAATTGTTGGTTGCCTAAGAGCGCTGATGACGTCAGAGACACGTCATAGAGCAGAGAGACAAGATGCCGGTTTTTCAAGAAAGACGTTGTTCTGGTCTTTGATTCCCATGTTGCGGGAATAGCTGATCGTAATTATATATCTTAGCTACCTTCCAAGGCGAAGCGTTAGCCACAGCCAAGTTTGATTCATGCTCTTCAATATCTCCATGTGATATTTGAAGTAAGTACGTTACAAGATTTTGACAGGGCTTCAGTACGGCATCATGACCTACTGCTAGTGAGTTTCAAAATCCCTTCTTACGAAGTAATATCAAATTCGATCATTTTATGAAGCGTCAATACAAGATATCCGGCCAGAAAATAATAAATACGTATCCTTTCAAAGATTGAATATAGAAAAGAAGTGAACTATCTTCACCTCAATACTTTACCGTTTGCGGATTGTCCAACGGTCATTGCGGTCAGTCAAGTTTGACATTGTAACCTTGTCTACATGCAGAATTCGTATTACCATGCCTAATGTTCCATTATGTCGTCAACGATGATGTCGTCTATGTATCGTCTAATAAATGTATTATATGAACTGTCAGTCAAGCCATGAATTCAGCGTCCATCTATTACACCATAATAGTCGGCCACCTGTAAGCCCGACCAAACTGACAGCATTCTTAGTCAGTAGCCTAATGAACTATTAACCTATTAACATTCGCGTTTAAAGAACATAACCAAAAATCAAGAACTACAACAGATACAAAACGAACACTACATCTGGTAGTTACTACATCTGGTGGCCCATCAATAACATTAACCCCAACATCTGGTGTGCCAGTTTCAAGGGAAGCAGCTTCAAGAACTCATGCAACAATTCAAGTGTTCTTACCAGGTCAAATCTTTGCAAATCATCAAGATCAAGGACACTGTTTCTTCTTTGAGAAATCTACCTAACGGCTTTCAAGACTGACCTTCAAGCGATCCTGATCCAAGTTTGGCTGTTATCTATCAACTGTGGATTTTCTCTGGATTGTAAGGCTCATATGCAACACCCGAGATCCAAAATCGCTAGCTCTGCGAGGACTGGGAAAATTTTTTCTTTGAAAAAGATAAGTGAATTAGTGTTCTGTTCACCGTTGCATGTTTTAGTTGAGCCTATTTTTAATATGTCCATAGTCATGTTATATGTTTCATGTTCAGTGTTTTAACGTGGGCTGGTTGGGTTGGCGACTCACATAGGATATATCCCGAAGTTAACTTCTGGGCCTTCGTGAGTGTTCTCTAGGTATATTTTTACAGACCTCCCTTAGTGGATGTCCCCAGCACATAGTTGCTGGAAGATTATTTTAGTCCACTGCGTTGGTTCTCTGTGAACTATATTCGTTTAGCTGGGACGTTGAGTTTTTATTGTTGTTATCGTTATACTTATTTTATCCGTACCTTGGTTTTATAATTGACTTTGTTCGTGATTGTTTTCCTCAATCGTGCTATCATTAATTTTCTATACAAACGTTATGTTTATACCTTGTTTCGTCACTTGTCTTGTTTTTATTCGCAGCTGTCATTGCATGCTTTGCAATAGTTATCACATTTATTTCTGCCTTATTATTTAGTTGATTTCTGCGAACGTTGTCATTTATTCCAGTATGGTTTGTCATTGTTACTACTGTTCTATTGGTCTATATCGTACGTAATTTATTTGTATGTCTTATTACAGGACTATTAATGCATTAATAACTAAAGGATAAATAATAATTATACTATCGCATCTACTTCATCGTAACATATATTTCGCATAAGTCAGTCATTGTGAGTGGGAAACATGGCCACTCTAGAATCCTTCATGAGGATTGGAAAAGAGTTTGGTTATAAAGCAGATGCTTTACGAGAATTTGCTTTTACACAATTAGCTAAAGGGAAAGAAGAGGAAGCTATATTAAAACAAGAATTAGCTGAAAATGAAGCTAAATTAAAACAGAAACAAGCTGAAAATGAAGCAAAAGATGAAAAAGGCGACTATAAAATAGAGAGGCGGAAGAGAAAAGAATGCAATTTGAAATAGAGATGGAGGAGAAGAAAGCTCTGACCTTGGCTCATGAAAAGGAAATGATGCTCCTTCACCTGGAGGAATTAAAATTAAGGGGTCAAAATGCAAATAACGTTAACTCCAAAAATACTGTACCATCAGATAAAAATTATGGCAGTGATAAATTTAAATTGCTTAAATTTAATCCACATAGTGATGACGTGGCATGCTATCTGTCACGCTATCAAAGTGTATGTGAATCACGTGGACTGGATAAGGCTCAATGGAGTGTTAAGCTGATGGAATCTTTGACAGGAGAACCTTTAACTCTTGTACAGACAATGGATCCCACTCTGCAAAAAGACCACGATAATGTCAGAGCTGCACTACTTAAAAAATATCAACTAACTGAGGAGGGGTACAGATTGCGCTTTAAATCCTTACTACCGGAAACTGGGAAGGATTTCGCTGAATTTATATGCAAAATACGTCTTACACTCGATAGATGGATAGAGTTGTCAAAAATAGAACATTACTTTGACGCTCTTCGTGATTTAATGTTGCGTGATAAAGTACTGTCATCAGTTAATGCGACATTCCTCTAGTTATTACATGAACGGAAGCCTATGAATTTTAAGGATATGGATCAAATCTGTACACAGTTCTGCATTGCACATCCTAATATGTTATATAGCCATTCACATATTAGAGAAGAATTACCCGTTGCTTCGGCCAAACAACACAATAATCACTTTCGAAGTCGCTCTCTCAGTCACGATAGAAACTTCAGAAAGGAAGAGTATAAGAATTTCAATGGTTTCAACGGGACACCATTTCGTGGTGATTCTCCATCTCAACAAAATTGGAACAGTCCAGTAGGCCATATAATTTCAATAATAACAATTATGGAAATTATCAAGGAAATAATTATAACAACTATGATCGATCGCGATCTCCATCATTTTTTAATAAGAATAACTCACCATATCGAAACTACGGTCAAAGGGACAATAGTTATCACCGTAATTGGCGTTCAAATCAAAATAGTGATCAAAACAGGCCAAATAACTATAACAATGTCAGAAATGATGATCGTAATAGATCTAGAGGTAGGGACAGAAACATAAATAATAAACAACATCGCCAGGCTAATTCTGCTCATCATGATCTTCAAGCTAATATAGATCAGAGTACAAATGTTGATGTGCATAATGCGTCTTCTTGTTCTTTAGATTTCGAGCAGGCTAAACTTTGTCATGAATGCAAAACATTGTTCCAGCCCGAGGCGATCACGACGATGAGTTGCGGTTATGGCTTGCCAAGTCTTCCTGCGATGTCTACCGCCATGTCAGCATCTACACACGACGGAAGAGGGTCTCTTACATTACACAAAGGATTTGCAAATAAGATTCCCGTGTCTATTTTGTTTGACACTGGATGTTCAACCGTAGGAATTAGACAATCCTTAGTACACCCGTCATTAGCAACAGGGAAAAGTGTTAAGTGCGTTACCTTTGGTGGTACAGTTGAGACATTCCCAACTTCGATTATAGAATTGGATACACCATTTTTTACAGGGAAAATCCGTGCCTGTATACTTCCTTCACCAATCAGTGATTTGATAATTGGTCGTATACATGGTGTTAAAGAGTGTACGCCACAACAGATTGCTACTTGGGAAAAGCAACATATGCATTCTGCTTATGCAGTTGTCACTAGAGCGCAAACTAAGAATATGTTGCAGGTTACACCAACAACATCTCCTGACAATAATAATGATAATCATGACTCCACTATATCACGAGAGTCCTTTATAGAATTACAAAATAATGATGTTTCATTACATAAATTTTTTTATGTTGGCTAATAATAATAATAGATCAACATATCAAACAAACCCTAAACATTCTTTTGTACTGAAAAACGGGGTGTTAGTTAGAATTGTACGTGATACTACTTCATCCGTACGTTCGCAAATTTTAGTACCCACTAACATGAGAGCACGTATATTACATCATGCTCACGACTCTCAATGTGCAGGTCACATGGGTTTTTCACGCACTAAATCCAGGGTCCTATCTTCATTTTACTGGCCAGGTGTTCATAGAGATGTCAATGTCTATTATCGCTCTTGTACTATATGTCAAGAGGTTAAGGTACGTTGTCCACGTCACGCAGCTCCTATTCAAGCTGCTGACATTCCAATTCGACCTTTTGAAAAAATGGCTATCGATATTATTGGACCTTTACAACCTTCTACTAGAGGACACACACACATTCTCACATGTATTGGCATGTGCACTCGGTGGCCTGAAGCTATACCACTTAAGAGTACTTCATCTGCCGATGTAGAAGATGCACTATGGTTAATTTTTTCACGTCTGGGTTTTCCTTAAAAAATCTTATCAGACCATGGTGTACAATTTGTATCTGAATCCATGTCCCAGGTCATGGCCATGCTACACAGACAGATCACTTAGTAGCATATATCACGCCATGTCAAATGGCTTAATTGAGAGACAAAATAGGACACTTAAACAGTTATTAGGTAAGATTACCAATGACCATCCTCAAGACTGGGATAGAGTATTACCCGCGGCTCTCTTTGATTATCGCGAGGTGCAAAACGAAATCACAGATTTTTCACCGTTTGAACTTCGTCTTCGGTGTTCAACCACGTGGTCCCATGTCGTTGCTTCACGACCTACTCACTGAAGAGGATATTACAGATGACACCAAATCCTCTTATGAATATGTAATCTCTTTGAGGAAAAAAATTATTGATGCATGTAGGTTAGCTACCTCATCGTCTGAATTAGCAAAAGAAAAAGCTAGACTTTTTGCTAATAGATATCGACGTCTTCGCCAGCTTTATCCTGGTGACGAGGCCTATGTTTTACTCCCTCGTAAAGACAATCGTTTACACATTGCCTGGAAAGGCCCTTTTAAAATAATTTCAAGAATTTCTGATGTCGATTACATCGTCGATATCATGGATAAACATAAAACCTTTCACATAAATATGTTGAAAGAATTTCATTCTCGTCCTGACTATCTTCAGTCAGTGTTTCAGGCAACTGACGACCCTCCACCTCGTCGTCACCATTATACCGTTTTGTCGGTTATTCAGGAGGAGGAGTCTTCTTTTTCTGATGTACCTTTACGTATCCCGGTAATCCCACTTCATTATACTGAAATTTGGAGTGACGTATCTATCTCTTCTGATCTTTCTACTGATAGAAGTCAACAAATTTCTTCACTTCTTCAATCTTATCAGGATGTCCTCACTGACATCCCTGGTCATACTTCAGTCATTCATCATGACATTGTACTGACCGATGACACACCTATTCGTGTCCGTCCTTATCCCATTCCTCTTCACTTTTGGACTCAGGTGGACAAGGAATTGAATGAGATGCTTCGATTGAACATAATTGAGCCATCCACTTCTCCATATTATTCATCTATGGTTATTATTCGTAAGAAAGATAATAACATCCGTATTTGTGTCGACTATCGGAAATTAAATAAAGTTACCCGATTTGATGCAGAACCGCTACCGCTATTAGAAGACTTGCTTGTGAAACTTTCTAAGTCTATTTTTTTCTCTAAGCTAGATTTGTCAAAGGGCTATTGGCAAGTCCCATTGACAGATCATGCCAAACCTCTCACTGCTTTTTCTACCCCACGGGGTCTATTCCAATGGAACTTTATGCCATTTGGACTTGTTAAGGCTCCGGCTACTTTCGTACGCATGATGAGTCGTATTTTGTCTCATCGTTGTGTTGTCATTGCCTATATCGATGACATTTGTCTTTTTAGTGATTCCTGGGATGATCATTTTCGGGGATTAAGCTCACTATTGTCCACTCTACGTTCTTATAATCTGACGGCTAAACCATCAAAAGCATATATTGGTTTTCATGAAATATCATTTTTGGGTCATCGTGTGGGCCATGGTCTCCTTCATACTGAAGATAACAATGTTTCAAAAATTCTTAATATCACTGCGCCTAAGACAAAGAAACAAATTCGAAGTCTTTTGGGTTTAATTCAATTTTATTTAAGATTCATTCCCCATTTATCCACCATCACTGCGCCTTTCTCCAGTTTATTAAGGAAAGGCTTAGCTAACATGATTCGGTGCTCGAAAGAACATCAAATCACGTTGGACCATATTAAGTCACTGTTTTCATCTGCACCTGTGTTACGTTTACCAAACGCAGATTTACTTTTGTTCTTCGCAGTGACGCTTCTAATTTTGGAATCGGCGCCGTACTGCTACAATCCCACGCAGGCACCTTACATCCAGTGATCTTCTTGTCCAGGAATCTTAGACCTGCTGAATAGAATTATTCAGTTCTGGATAGAGAACTCTTGGCGTTGGTGTGGTCCATAACCAAGCTACAAAGGTTTCTGTTGGGCGCACACTTCGTTGTCGAGACCAACCAACGTCCACTCACAGCACTCCAAATCAAAGATTTAAAATCTACGAAATCTACACGTTATGCCATAGCATTACAACAATACAATTTTACCATACGAGCGATTCCTGGTTCTAAAAATGTATTGGCGGACGTTCTTTCACGTTGTCCTCTTGATTCTACAGAGCCACTACGCCTTACCGAAAGTCAAGCCTCTACACCAAATCAGTTCTAGGCTACCACTTGTGACACATGACTATATTATCGTTCAATGATATTATTATGTTTCAGAAGACACCATATGATGTTTAAATTGACTATGCATCGTTGCTTCAACATTAACATTCCGGAGTTTTCTCACATATAACATTCCGTTCATACAGTGTGACGTGGTGAAATGAAGAAAAATGCTAGAATCAGAACTTAACTTTTCCAACATAATGACATCTACACTGCAACTTCACATTAATGATAAGCGTTGTTGACAATCTTACCATATAACATTATCATTGGTGATTTTGTTGGTTGCTTCATTTGTGGTGCCGTGAATGGTTCATGAACTTTTATTACAATGACAAAAATTGAAGTAGGTTTATTATTCATTATATATGTGTGTTGTAAATCAATTTGGTAATTAGATATCACGCTTTCATAGCGTAGTTAATTTTCACATGACATATATTAGTTAGCAACTTCATCATTCATGCTTCATTGGAGTCGCTAAGTAATCTTACGCCCTGCTAGGAGTATTGTTTGATTCGACTATTTTCTTTCATCATTCTTACATGTATATTTTTACATGCATACTTTAGTTTCTATTTTTATGTTATCATTCATTTGGAATTTTTTTCGCTACCATTTTGTTTGATTACTATCTCCATTCATCACCTATTTTCACTAGTGCTATAACATGTTCAAATTTTAATTGATAGTTATTGTACTATTTCGTACATTCTATCTCATTTCTTTGATTTCAATTTAGTATCACATATCTTTCACCACTATTCTTAGTTTCATACTTGTATTTTAATCATATTTATTGATTGACGTACCAGATAATTTGATTGACCTCGTCGCGATAAGTTGAAAAAAAATAATATAATTACTTTTTAAAAATCCTGGATCGAGGTATGCTGTTACGTCCATTTTCGCACAACCATTTATGATGCGAGACTTAACAGATTACCAGATGCCGTAATCTAACTATGTTAGACGTACTTAGGTACGCATCTATGGTTGTGATATAACTTAAATTTATTATGCACCAAAGTGCACAAATTCGGTGCGATATAATCGTTGGTTGCCTAAGAGCTCTGATGACGTCAGAGACACGTCATAGAGCAGAGAGACAAGATGCCGGTTTTTCAAGAAAGACGTTGTTCTGGTCTTTGATTCCCATGTTGCGGGAATAGCTGATCGTAATTATATATCTTAGCTACCTTCCAAGGCGAAGCGTTAGCCACAGCCAAGTTTGATTAATGCTCTTCAATATTTCCATGTGATATTTGAAGTAAGTACGTTACAAGATTTTGACAGGGCTTCAGTACGGCATCATGACCTACTGCTAGTGAGTTTCAAAATCCCTTCTTACGAAGTAATATCAAATTCGATCCTTTCAAGACAAGATGTCCGCCAGAAAATAATAAATACGTATCCTTTCAAAGATTGAATATGGAAAAGAAGTGAGCTATCTTCACCTCAATACTTTACCGTTTGCGGATTGTCCAACGGTCATTGAGGTCAGTCAAGTTTGACATTGTAACCTTGTCTACATGTAGAATTCGTATTACCGTGCCTAATGTTCCATTATGTCGTCAACGATGATGTCGTCTATGTATCGTCTAATAAATGTATTATATGAACTGTCAGTCAAGCCATTAATTTAGCGTCCATCTATTACACCATAATAGTCGGCCACCTGTAAGCCCGACCAAACGGACAGCATTCTTAGTCAGTAGCCTAATGAACTATTAACCTATTAACATTCGCGTTTAAAGAACATAACCAAAAATCAAGAACTCAAACAACAACAGATACAAAACGAACACTATATCTGATAGTTACTACATCTGGTGGCCCATCAATAACATTAACACCAACAATTACTCAATCCAACACTGCACGTAAAGTTAGAATAGAGGCTTTTTATGATGGAAACAATGCGGCTGGGAATTCCATAAGCCCTCAGAATTTTCCATAGGGTGTCCCTGTGTATGCTGTCGAAAGCCTTTTCAAAATCAACAAAGTTAATGTACAGCTGTCTCTGCCATTCTGAGCACTGCTCTATAATGTTCCTGAGGGTAAATATATGATCTGCACATCTTCTGTTCTTTCTAAAGCCCGCTTGTTTTTTCCTCAGTTTATGGTCAACTGCATTTGAAATTTTCTGGATGATTATCCTGCCTAGTATTTTGCTGGGAACTGAGAGGAGAGTAATTCCTCTCCAGTTGTTGCAGTCTGCAAGGTCGCCCTTCTTGGGCAATTTGACAATTATTCCTTTACTCCACT
Source organism: Oreohelix idahoensis (assembly GCA_024509875.1). Taxonomy (NCBI): domain Eukaryota; kingdom Metazoa; phylum Mollusca; class Gastropoda; order Stylommatophora; family Oreohelicidae; genus Oreohelix; species Oreohelix idahoensis. The sequence continues at coordinate 121,720 of JAMPIV010009310.1, read as the reverse complement.
CTGTTGGTGTTGTCTCAGTTTCCCAGACTTGTGCAAATAATGGTTCTAATAGTTCTGCTGCTAGTTCAGGGTCTGCCTTGAATAACTCAGCATTTAGATTGTCGTGACCAGGCGCTTTTCCATTTTTTAACCCTTTGATAGCTGTGATGATTTCTTCTTTTCGTGGAATGTCTGTTTTTACGTCTAAGTCACTTTCAGCCTCAGGAACACTCAGCTGAGTCTCTGGTGGTTCTTTATTCAGGGTTTCTCTGAAGTGCTCTGCCCATCTTGTTTCCTGCCCCTGTGCTGTGGTGATGAGATTTCCTTGCTTGTCTCTTACTAACGTTATGTTGTTTGCACCTCGTTTTCCACTGATAGTTTTAGTTATTTTATAAACTGTGGTTTGTTCATTTCTCCGTACTGCCTCTTCTGCCTGTCTTGCAAGGTCATCCAGAAATGTCCTTTTGTCAGCACGGGTTTGACGTTTTACTTCCTTGTCCGGCTGACTGTACTGTTCACTACATATTGCCTTTAACCTGGGAGACTTAGCTTCTGTTTTCTTTCTTTTCGTTTCCTCTCTCTTCGCTATGATGTTTAGCGTTTCTGGTGTTATCCAGTCTTGGTTCTTTCTTTCCTGGAATCCCAAGCATGACTTGCTGCTTTCCTTGTATATTGTTGAGATGGTGTTGAATTTCTGGTCGACATCATAGGTCTCTGTTCTTTCCTGGCTTTTGGTAATCTGATATCGTCTCTTTACGTCGACCACGAACGCTTTTCTGGTAAGGGGGTCCTTGAGTTTCGTGATGTTATATTTTTTCTGTTTGACTGCAACTGGTCCAGCAGCTCCGAGTTTCACCTTCAGTCTTGCTACTACTAGGTGATGATCACTTCCCACATCTGCGCCTCTTCTTACTTTCACGTCTTGTAGTGCATGTATCTGCCATTGATCATTAAAAACATATATATATATATATATATATATATATATATATATATATATATATATATATATATATATATATATATATATATATATGAGATAGGGTGGGCGAGATGATGATGATGCTATTGTGATATGTGATCACTCTCTTGCACACTCGCAACCGACCCTAACAACAATAAAACTCTGATTCTAAGGCAGGGCTGTATTTATTTATACAACCCAGTCAGTGGCACTAAGCACACACAGCAAACATTAAACAAATAAACCAACAAACAAAACACCCAGCTAGTGCTCAGTTGCTAATCCTGAAACGCAAACAAAGCACGGGATAGTTAAAATCATGATAGTTAAATAATCAGAAACACCATGTTCTCACCTGTCAAACTGTCCTTCTTCCACACTGCGTGAAACATTCAACTATCATGCACACACACGCACACACACATGCATGTCGTCTAGCGATACTAGTATGGTGTTGTGCATGAGGCTGGCAATCTCACCGTGTAACATCGGTTGCTTCCGAAACCACTACTGCAAGAGCATCTGAATGCTTCATGCGGAGGCAAACCACACTGGTGGCCCCATGCTCCCTCAGGAGCGGAGAAGAGAAATATATATCTCCAAGTGAGCCCACGTGCTCTCACAAACCATTCTACGCATAACCATAATTAAATAATAATAAAATGGACATAAAATAATATTCAACTGTATGTACAACGAATACTCTCCTTAATGGGCATAAACCACCACCTCGCAACTGATCCATCTCAATATTCATCCCTGCACTCTGAAGCATGTCGTATATGTCGACTGAAGAGATTGGGAACTCATCATATAAAAGACAATTTTACAGAAACAACCACTGCAATGGCACAAAAATGCTTCTTGTGGGCTTGCGATGGACACCAGTTGCATTGGTAATTCCATGCTCTCGCTATGTGGAAGGAGTGATCAAAGCAGCAGTGTGTGATGATCCTAATTACCCGCTGGTGTTAGGAAGAAGATATGTTTCCTTAGGGATCCCAATAAAACCGGTGATCATGGCAACACTCCAGGTCAGGTCAACCCCTGGTAAGGAGGAGGGAATACCACTTAATATTCATCCGAGAAAGATGAAAAAGGCCCAAGCTAAAGATAGCTCATTAAAACCTTGCTTTGGGAAGTTGCCAAAAAGCCATAACACCCCTAAGAAAGGACAGTTTTATTTAAAGGATTGCTTGCTCTACAGGAAAGCTGAAGCAGGACAGAATGGGTATGGACAGTTAGTTCTGCCATTGAGTTATAGGGACAAGGCTATGGAATTAACACATTTTGTATCAGACTGTGGACATGGAAAAATTGGTACCACCTGTCAAAGAGCATATGTGAAATATTATTGGCCAGGTATTGCTGAAGACATATTTCAGTATGTGACCGCCTGTGCACAAAGTAAAAAGGTAAACTCCACATGTGGAGAAACTCAACAGGACCTAGAAACGCATTGCGGTGAAAATAGGCCTGAAAATAAAAAGAATAAGGTAGACATAGTGAATAGGCCAACACCTTCTCACACCCAGTCTTCCAATAAACCAGTTACCATGGCAACTCTCCGTCTTGTACCGAGGGGGGAAACAACCCATCCCGCACCAGCACAAATGTGTTCTGAATTCTTGGAACTGGATAAAAATAGTATGGTTAGTCAGCCAACTTTGAAACTGAAACTGAGGGATAACCCCAGGAAAATTGGAAGTGGGAGAGTGGTGTGGCGCTGGCTATTGCACGCCACACGCTAGAAAATATATAGGATTTTGGTGCTGATGAGCGCAGCACGATAGTAATTTGTCGATATGTGTATTGCGCACATGACGTGAGCAGTGTGGAGGAAAAATGGACAGAGCGTGTTTTGACCCTGAATGGGCGACTTGTGTGTGTATTCTACCCAATGGTAGAAATATGGGAAATGTTAAAATAGAAGTGTCTTGAAACATATTAATGTTTATTAAATACAACTAAAGGTAGGAATAGGAATGAGGTAATGTTTATATGGACCTACGGATTATAGGAGTTGCTGAATCTACCTAATTATGCATGCTGTGTAATGATGTATTGTCTACGTGAATAATAAATGGAATGTTACTAAAATATCCAGCTGTTATATTGATCGTTGTGTGGAATCTTCGAGTCATAGAAAGTATCGTTAATGAACTATTGTGGCTGTCCTGAATCTTGTGGACCTATGCTATATAAACCTAGACACAGTGTGAAAACGAGCACAAACAATCAACTGAAGAATATAAACTTTTAACGCCACAGATATGGGGGCTCGTTCCGTTGGAGGGGAATTAATTGTTTGGAATTTGTACAATGCTTTACTGTGGAAAGTACGCAATATATCAAGCACACGAATTTGTGGAATCAATAGGAATTGCAATTTTTCGTACGAGGTCATGCCAAGACCTTGGACTGTTGGGAAGACATTAATACCAAACAACATATATTCTATTAAAGTCGCTGAATAGACATTTGACTGCCTACGAACAGATATGAAATTCGACACAATATACTGCGGTCACAGGTTACTATGAAGAATATTGTCACCTCGAGGCCATTTCACGTTGAATCGGTGTAGTGAACCATTACATCAAGGTCACCTGAACGGACTTGTAAATCCTAAAATAAACTTACCAGTGGACATTTATTATACCAATAATATGAATAGTGAGAAGCATGACGGTATCCAGAACCAATCTTTTGGGTCTTTCAAGTCTGACAAGTCTTTCAACCCTGATGTCCGAGAAATCATTTCGTTTGTCTGCAATGGTCAGGAAGGATGATTTAATCTTTTACGTACGGCATCAAACAGATTTGCTGACTACTTGGATTTCGTAATCAGGAACATGGAACGTCTTGAACGGGACACTTATACGCGTTGAGCAACTCAGACTTTACATTCTTTCCTTGACCCGTGTTTATTGCATAGATTCAAGGCCACTTTGCGAGGTTGATGCTTTTTGTTTACAACGAGGATTGGCGGTCGTGGATTTTAATCATATAAGCGAATATATGTTTGTAGGGTCATGGTCTCCGGTCCTAAAAATGTCAGGCACATCTTATTTTTGTGTATCTTTTATGTTTTATGTTTTCTTGTGGGCGACACTCAATTATATCTTTGGATGAATTTAGTTGTCGTCGTTCTATAGATTTTGATTGTATTGATCTCTTTCAGGGATTCAGCATTTAGTGCTGTCGTATTTCCGCTCTGACTGAGATTAATATTTTCTTTTTTGTTTAGCTGTGCTGTCGAGTAACATATTGTCGTGGAATTCTTATTTAGTTCAGTATGATTATGTTCGTACCTGTAGTTCTTCTCTGACTTTCTTTTTAATATGTACAGCAGTTCTATGTGATTGTATCTCGTCCTGTACTGTTCATTGACGGTGGAAACAATTGTTTTATTATATGGTAAGATTTTATGACTTTTTACATTGTTGTCTTTTTCCTGATTTGTTTCCAGCGTTGTCTTTTAGTCTTTTGTCTAATGCTTTTAAATAGGTAGTAATGGCGTTATTTAGTACTGGATTATAGTATATTGTTAATTGCTGATATGTTAATATATACGATGATTACGGATACACTGTGAGATTAGTTGATAAGTATCATATACTTCAGAGACAAGTATATCACACATAACGAAGAAGTACTGTATATACAGTTGGTTTTGAAAAGGTTTGAATTACCTTACGACTAAGTATAGTCATTGGGCAACAAGTGGGAGAGATATACATTTTGAATCTATAGCCCACTACTCTTTAATTTCAGTATGGCTGACTTTGTGAAGGTTAAGGCGGGATTTATACAGAATGGGAAGGACTTGAATTTCTCGGGTGATGATCTTATAGCCTATGTAAATAAAGAAATAGCGGAATACAAAGAAGAGAAAGAAAGAGAAGAAAAAAGACAAGAGAAAGAAAGAGAAGAAAAAAGAGAAGAGAAAGAAAAAGAAGAAAAAAGACAAGAGAAAGAAAGAGAGAGAGAAGAAAAAAGAGAAGAAAGAGAGAAAGAAGAGAGGGAACATGAGAGAAGGGAAAGAATTCGTTTAGCAGAAATTGCTGCAGAACAAGCGAAATTTGAAAGCGAAAAAACTTTTGAGTTAGAAAAATTGCGTTTACAATCTTCTTTTTCTAGGGAATCTTCTGGTACTGGATCGTCGAAGATCATTAATTTAAAATTACCAAATTTTTCTTCATTGCATGACGATATAGGATTCTTTCTTTTGAGATTTGAATCAAGAGTTACGGCTTTAAATTTACCTAAGGCCTCATGGCCTGAACATTTTGTCGGGTTACTTACTGGTGAAAGTTTACAAACTTTTTTTAACATTGCCGATGACAAAAGAAACGACTATGAATCCATAAAATCAGTATTTCTTCGTAAATATTGTTTAGACGAGGAAGGATATCGTTTAAAATTTAAATCGATGGGTCCTATGGAAGGTAAGGATGTCGAAGACTTTGTGTCTTCAGTGAAGATGTGTCTAAACAGATGGATTGAACTGTCTAATATTACTAAATCTTTCGAAGGTCTTTATGATCTCTTCTTAAGAGACAAAATTTTATCTTCGGTAAATACTGAAATTTTCGCATTCCTTCAAGAAAGGAAGCCCACAAATATAGGAGAAATTGAAAAATTAGCTCAACAATTTTCGGTCGCACACCCAAACTTGCCTTTAGGTAAGACGAAGGTCCTAGAAACTTTGCCAGCTTGTGCGGTCACTCATGATAGATCACGCACTCGCAGCATGGACCGACGGTATAGGGATGACTATCAAAATTCCTATAGAGGTAGATATAATTTCCCTCATAATCATTCGCCCTCACGGGGTATAGAGAGACGAAACTTTAACCATAATAATAAAAAGTCATGGCAAAGAAATAATCAATACTCCAATAATAATTACACTCACAAACATCATTTTTCGGGACCCTCACGTAATGATTACAATAACAGTAATTACAATAACAAACATCATGTCTCACCACCATCTCGTGATGATTCTTCTCGCACGGACAAAAAGAGTTACTATCGGTCTGACTGTCCAGTGGATCGGAGAGGAACACATTTTTCTAGGAGTCAAAGTAGAGGAAGATCACAAGCTCACGCTTGTCAGCTTGACGTTGGTAATGATAATATTTCCAATAATGAGAATAATACTCATGCCAATGCATGTAGTTTTGATCTGGAAAATAGTGGTAATTGCAGGGAATGTATGACTCTATTTCAACCTGGATCTACTCCACGTCTGAGATGTGGACATGCTCTGCCAGTTTTGTCTTTAAATGATGGGGTTGGCTCACTTGTGATCCATAGAGGTTTTGTTTTTGACACACCTGTTTCTATTTTACGTGACACCGGATGCACCACCATTGGCCTAAGGAAGGCACTAATTCCTTCTTCTTGCTTTACGGGAACCTCTATAAAGTGCGTAACTTTCGGTGGAACTGTTGAATCTTATCCGCTGGCAGATGTGGTAATAGATACTCCTTTCTTTTCGGGAAAAGTAAGAGTGGGTGCTCTCGATCGACCTTGTTGTGATTTACTTATCGGTAACATAAAGGGGGTTAAAGAGTGTTCTGAACGGGATATTATTGATTGGGAGAGAAATCATCCCTCCTTTGCTAACGCGATCACAACCAGAGCACAACAAGCTGCAGAGACAATTGAATTAAATTCTTCTATACACACTCAACACATTACAACTTGTCATTACATTGACAAAAATATATTTATAGCTAAACAACAAATGGATCCTTCTTTGGGACATTTATTCCCATTAGCTATTGCTCGAACTATTAAACATTCTAAAAATTCAAGACATTGGTTTCAAATGCAGGATAATATTATGATTCGATGTTTTGATAATTACTCTTTCATTCTCAAACAAGTTATAGTACCTACGTCATTTCGCGCACTAGTCTTGTCAAATGCGCATGACGTACCATTTGCTGGACATATGGGAATTTCCCGTACGGCTTATAGATTACTAAAACACTTTTATTGGCCTGGGGTAAATAAAGACATTTCAACTTATTGTAAATCTTGCGCTGAATGTCGAAGTGTTGCACGTAAGGGTGCACATCAATCAGCACCTTTACAGGTCACGGATATTGCTGTACGCCCTTTTTTCAAATTGGCTATTGATATCATAGGACCACTGTCTGTAAGGTCTACCAGAGGTTTTCAATACATATTAACATGTATTGACCTGTGTACGAGATGGCCAGAAGCCATTCCTTTAAAAAATATTACCACAGTGTCGGTAACAGATGCGTTGCTGTCTATATTTTCACGCATCGGGTTTCCGGAAGAAATCCTTTCTGATCATGGATCTCAGTTCGTGTCAGGTATGATGTCAGATGTTTTCAACACACTTCGTATCCGTCACTCTCTTAGTGCTATATTTCACCCTAGCTCTAACGGGGTCGTGGAACGTTGGAATGGGACATTAAAACAATTGTTGGGGAAGGTGACTACATCATTTCCTCAAGAATGGGATCTTTTTATTCCTGCTGTATTGTTTGCATACAGAGAGGTTCCTAATCATACTGGTTTTTCGCCTTTTCAGTTAGTATTTGGTGCGAACCCAAGAGGTCCAATGTCTCTCTTACATGATTTGTTGATGGAATCTGATGTGAATAATAATAATAAGAAGAAATCCACTTATCAATACGTTACAGATTTACGCCAACATCTTGTGGATGCATGTCAGGTGGCGACTGAAGCATCTGAGATGGCAAAATATAAGACCAGATCTCGCATTAACAGAGATAGACGACTAACGTCTTTCTCAATCAATGACGATGTTTTTGTTCTCCTGCCACTCAAAGTAGATCACTTGTTAGTAACATGGCAAGGTCCGTTTAAAGTGGTTGCAAAGAGAACGGACGTGGACTACGTCATCAATATGCGGGGTAAAGAAAAAACATTCCATGTTAACATGCTCCTACCATACATCACTCGTCCTCCTCAGTTACAATTCATTTGTGATGCTATCATGAACCAACCTACCCATCATGCATCTATCGCGTTGGTGGATGAGGTGCAAACCAATTTCGCTGATGTACCTTCCACGTTTCCGGTAGCACCTATTAAGTCTTCGGAAACATGGAATGATGTTATAATTTGTACTGATTTACCTGCAGATCATAGGGATCAAATTCGTTCTATGTTGGTATCCTTTCAGGATGTTTTGTCTGATCTTCCGGGACGTACTAACATTATCACACACGAAATCAAATTGTCAGATTACACCCCGATTTCATTACGACCATACGCCGTTCCTCTACATGTTAGAGATCAGGTGGAAAGTGAAGTAGATGGTATGTTAAAACTGGGTATTATTTCACCGTCCGATTCTCCTTTCTGTTTTCCTATGGTGGCAGTACGAAAGAAAGACAAGTCAATTCGTATTTGTATTGACTTTCGTCGCCTTAACAAGGTGACCATATCCGATTCTGAACCAATGCCTTTGCTGGAGGATTTGTTGCCACGCCTATCATCCGCCACTTTCTTCAGCAAGTTTGACCTATCTAAAGGTTACTGGCAGATTCCTCTGGCTGATGTATCAAAACCTTTGACTGCTTTTGCCACTTCTCGTGGATTGTTTCATTACAATGTCATGTGTTTTGGTTTACGGAATGCTCCAGCGACCTTTGTACGCATGATGCGTCGCGTTTTAGGTAATCGCACCGATCTCATTTCGTATATGGACGATATTTGCATTTTTCATGATACTTGGGAACAGCATATCGCTGGGATACAGTCGTTGATCCAAACTCTCAGAGTACATAACCTCACAGCTCGACCTTCCAAAGTCGAAATTGGGTTTACTGAGATTTCATTTCTGGGTCATAAGATTGGCCGACATACAATACAACCTGATGAGTCTACACTAAAAGGGTACTGGATCTTGCCATACCAACTACTAAGAAACAAGTTCGTAGTTTGCTGGGACTCATAAACTTTTACCACAGGTTTATACCACGATTTTCCCTTTTAACTTCTGTTCTATCTGCTCTGACAAAAAAGGGTATGCCTGACAAAATAATATGGAACAAAGAGTGTGACCATGCCTTACAGAACATCAAAACACAATTTTCAAAAAGTCCAATACTAAGACTACCAGACTTACGACGACCTTTTCTCGTGGTTACAGACGCATCTCTGAAAGGAATCGGGGGATGTTTAATGCAGACCTTTGATGGCGAGTGCCACCCGATATTCTACCTCAGCAGAAAACTTTCAGAGACAGAATCCAGATATCCAATTGTGGAAAGGGAACTTTTGTCATTGGTATGGACATTACATAAACTACAGAAGTTCTTGGTGGGTACACATTTAAATTATACACTGATCAAAAAGCCCTCACATATTTACAGACTTTTAAATCGACTAATGCACGTCTCACCCGATGGGCGCTACAAATGCAAGGGTATGATTTTGACGTTTTACCAATAGCAGGAAAGGACAATGTCCTAGCTGACACCCTCTCTAGAGTTATGTAATAACTCGAATACGGAAGTGGACAATAATTACTTATTTATTCATATTGTTATTACTGACATTATTTTTTTTCCTTTAAAATCTAGCTAGATATCATTTAATCTCGCTTCACATTATAATTGCCTGACTGAAAACTAAGTTTTCAGTTGTTCGAGGGGGGGGGGGGGGGGTAATGTGGCGCTGGCTATTGCACGCCACACGCTAGAAAATATATAGGATTTTGGTGCTGATGAGCGCAGCACGATAGTAATTTGTCGATATGTGTATTGCGCACATGACGTGAGCAGTGTGGAGGAAAAATGGACAGAGCGTGTTTTGACCCTGAATGGGCGACTTGTGTGTGTATTCTACCCAATGGTAGAAATATGGGAAATGTTAAAATAGAAGTGTCTTGAAACATATTAATGTTTATTAAATACAACTAAAGGTAGGAATAGGAATGAGGTAATGTTTATATGGACCTACGGATTATAGGAGTTGCTGAATCTACCTAATTATGCATGCTGTGTAATGATGTATTGTCTACGTGAATAATAAATGGAATGTTACTAAAATATCCAGCTGTTATATTGATCGTTGTGTGGAATCTTCGAGTCATAGAAAGTATCGTTAATGAACTATTGTGGCTGTCCTGAATCTTGTGGACCTATGCTATATAAACCTAGACACAGTGTGAAAACGAGCACAAACAATCAACTGAAGAATATAAACTTTTAACGCCACAAGTGGGCAATTGGCCTAATGCTCAGCTCACTTCAACATACAGCTATTAAATTAGCATTATGAGGGCACCGGCAACAGTGGTAGTTGGCCGGCCCCTATGTGGTGGATTATGATTAAGTGATTTCATATATCTTTTTTCTTTATCTTCATTTTTTTCTTCTACCTTCTCTGTCACCTACGCCTGTTGGAACTTAACCCTCCCATATTCAAACCTCTGTCTTTCTTATAATTTAGCAAACAGTTTATGGCTGTTAGGATTTAATTGCATTCTCTGTGATGCAGGTTTTCGAGCAGACCTGTCCAGCTCACCTGTAATTATCTCGACAGCGATCATAAAAATCGCTGTAATGAGATCAGTCAGTGATGGAAAGGGAAGACAATTTGTCTATTACCTTTGCCTGGATTCGTTCGCTGTAAGTTAATTTACAAGATGCTAACCTCCATATCAAGGACTCTCGCTATAATTCATTTACGACCACTTCTGCAGATGGCGAGAGGAGGCGATAATATATATATAGATTCTATTTAATCTAGATCTTAATAGAGACCTGGCTTCGGCATTCGTGCGAAGAAATTCGTTTGATTCGCAGAATAATATAGAATTTATGCAGATTTTCCAAAGGTGCCAACATCTGGCAGATGAGTCTGTTGCGGGAAAGAGACGTAACATTCCCTTTGATTTCAGAGATATATACCCGAGAAATCTAACTAAATTCATTCAGTACTGCCACAGCTTTAGAGAGACAGCTAGCGCAAGTTCTAGAATCACTGTAATAGTAGAGTCTTAGTTTCTCGTGGAGGAAATCTTAGAAGTTTATGTGAAGGTAAAATATATATGATTAGTATTGTCGAGTGATATAAGTGTTAGTTCAAATTATATTTCTCTAGGTTTTGTGCAGTGTTTTACTAGAATAGGTCCGTCATTTGATATTCTCTAAGTTTACTGCGTTACAGTGGATAGCGGAATAATAATAATTTCTAGCTAAACTATAATATAAATTTTATTACTGCTAGTAACCAGTCAGAGAATAGTTTAACCATCTAAGTAAATGCACTGATTCATCATGAGTGTTGACGAGATATGTATTTATTTCTAATTCATGATGATTGATTTTTTTAATGACTAGAATTTATTTCACGGGAGTTTTAAACGATGAGACAAGCTCTACGCGTATAGTTTCTGATTTAAGTTAAATAACCGAAGTGTATATTATATTTTTACGTGAGGTAGGATAGGATTGTGAATACTGTTATGGTTAACTATTTTGTACTTTTCTCTTCCTTATACAGTATTTGGTCACCCAAAACCTACTAGCGGTTTCTGTTTATGTATAGCAGAGAATAACTAGACGAAAAGAACTATTCTTCTGAAATTTATATTGTAACTGGCATTGAGTTCCAGAGTTCTTTTCCAATAATCAAAGTTTTACAGTCGGCCCATGGTGGCGACTAAATCAAACATTTAACATAATCAAACCTGTGACATTACTTGTATAACAACCACTGTGTTGAGAAGAAGATAAATCCTAAACAGAGTTATTTACCTACAACTCGAGGTAACGATCGATTATTTCAAGCTACTGTACACTGTGAACATTAGACATTTTGATTATTTTACTACCTGGACAAAAATTGAAGTGACATTTATCAGCATCCTACGTACCATAGTGAAGCGAGCGTTTCCCAAGATTTGAATTTATTAGCCTAGGAGAAGCTGGGGCTTGTTTTGCCAAAACACACCCTTGGATGGGCTGTATGTTCCTTAAACAATTGTTCCAGATGTGGTGAAAGTGCCTATTAGGTAAGAACGCATGTCTTTGTGATCACAAGTGTGTCAGAGCGAGAAATTGCAGGGATGATATAATTCTTTTATTTTATAATCCATATATCCATTGATTGTGTTCTTTTCTTCTTAAAGATTACATATGCTATCTATTTCAGAGTAGATTACAGGAAAAACCTGTGTTATTTACTGTAGAGAGAAATCCTAGACCATAGTGTATAAATCTGTGACTCTTTGGGGCCAATAACTTCTCTTATAACGGGATCTTGGTTCAACAGAGGGGTAAAGGATTACACCTATGGGTCAACTCTGTTATTGATTCCTTAACATATGTTTATTTGTGTATTGATTTGATAGTCTAAATTTATTTACTGTGTTGTGACATTCTTTATGATAAATAAAATTTACATAAACTTATTCAAGTGTGTCGGTCAGCTCGTCCAAAAATATCTAAATTCCATTGTTATAGTTTTCACGCCCGTGCGTCTAACTGTCGTCACTTATGTGTGTGTGTATGTGAGTGTTGCTATATATATATATATATATATATATATATATATATATATATATATATATATATATATATATATATATATATATATATATATATATATATATATGTATATGTATATGTATATATATATATATATATATATATATATATATATATATATATATTCTAATAGACTGTCTGACAAACTAAGTTCTGTTTTAGAGATAGGCTGAAAGAGAGAAGATTCTCGATTTCAGGGACAGATTCTAATTAGTTTCCGACATCTCACTCGTGAAAATCTATTTTTTTTACATTACCTCTCACTGAGCTATCACCTGTTCTATTCTATTTAGAAGGGACCAATCTATGTCTTAATTCCCCTATCAAAAATCTACAACACCCTACACAGTCCATTGGAAGTATTTGACACGGACATGGACTGAGATTATATATTATATAGCAAATGCTAAAGGGAGAATTGATTTCTTGGTGCAGGAAATTCATTTCCCCATATGAATCATATTATCGCTCCAGTGAGGTTTAGCTGAGAGAACCCTGTGGTGAAAATAGGTTCTGCCTGGATTTGGGAAAAAATCACAGTACCAGAGTCACTTATGAATCTAGATAAGAGTATTACCAAATTCCGTCACACCTGAGCCCAGACCATTGCTGGCTGTGAGCACTTCGGAGGGGCACTATGAGTTCCATATGTTGCTTTTGGGTTGAAGAATACTCCGAGTGTTTTATCCAGGATGAGGAGGAAATTACTGGATCCCTTATAAAACTCAGCTATCACCAATTTTATAAATGACATTCTCATAACTATTGGAACCTTGAGGAAAATCTAACACCTCTGGGCATGTCATTGAACAGACTCAGAGAAGAGTAATGGTGAACATTAATTGATAATCAGCAATTGGACAGGCAGCAGCACCTGTGCTGTTTATTAATACAACATGCGGTATTATCCCTGGGTCTCAGAGTGTTGAGGCAAAATTTATTGAGTAGTGCCTACTTGAAGTCACCCACCTGAAGGAAACCAGGAGAAGGGTAAGGCAGAATGAACCCAATACTGGAAGAATGTCGTGATTGTGAATCCAGACAAGAAGCTCCAACAGCGGGTTTACGCTTTTGAATTGGGAGGCTATGTCGTGAAATGACGTCTGTCTCACATCACGAATTCTAAATATTCTGATCATCCCGCGCGTCAAGTTTATAGAAAGATAAGATACACCGACCAATGAAAACGCTTTCTTGGTCCTTTGTTTACTACAGCTTGGAAAATAAAAATGGCAAGGCTGAATCTGTGTAACCTGATTAACTTCGGAATTTTAATACAGCATTTTGGAAGAAGTACCACTTGAAAGAGGGTACCAACACAATTTTAGGGATATTACTCTACCCGTAAGTAATAATACTTTTACTAATAATATTATAGGAAGAGAGAAATCTTAGGTTGAATGCATTCGAAGCTTCAGGCTGTCCTAAATGTCGCAGTTTAAACTATGCATACTATAAAATGCAATTTGGAAACTAAAAGATTATTACATAGATATATAAAGCCTAATCCCAAGTATAATTTAAGCTTTGAGGGAATAAAATCGCATCAGGAATAACGGAGATAATTTTTAAAAGCAGTTTTTCTACATTGTACGATAGGTAAAAAGGTACCCACATGTTCTGATTTTGATAACATTCCTCGGGAGTTCCATCTCGTACGTCCAAGGTCAAACTATAAATAGACTGGTCTAACGAACTCGGTTTAGTCACTTTTATTTGAAAGCACAGAAAGCGGGGGAAAGAAGAGCATATGTTAGAGCAAGTGTTTGCCTTCTGTACCTGTAAGCAGACCTTAATCAACTATTGAGGGCTAGTCTGTGTGTGTGCCTGAGGGTTTAATCATTTAATCCTGTACCTAAAGCCTACAACTAAGAAGAGGCTTCTCTTACTGAAAGTGCAACGAATGCAGTGCCAGTCTATGATAAAGTGCTAGCCATTTCGTGTGTACAGTTGGAACATCCTCATCTGAAGAGTTTATCCAGCATCAGAGGGAGCCATCTACAGTGACTCAGATAAGTTGATCTCAGGGCAACTGTGTAGCGTATGCCGGTTCACCAAACAAATCACCGCATCCAGTTCATGGTGCAAATAACAGTGTATAGCTCAATTATATTGTAAAGATAATACTAATAATTCTTAAATGAAAGATCAACCAAGTTAGACTGTCTACCAAGAGATAAACATTTTTGTTAAACTGTTCTCATTTATTTAATGTTGTAAAATATTTGATTTTTAATGCTTTTCCAAACAGAAAAGAGAAACTGTTTTAATAAATTAAAATATTTACCAGCAGACTTACTTAAATTCTTTAAGTTGAATTACAGTTCTTGTTGGTGAATTTAGTTATATAATTACCCCTAGCAGAGTCAATAACATTAAGAAAGAACATATTAATAAAGGAGGATCAGGAGAGGTAGCAGTTAGGGAATCAGAAAAATACTTTACCATCCTCTCTGGTAACTTACATAGCTTGACCCTACCTTATTGTCTATACACCCTTAGTCTCTTCAGAGAAGGGGGTATTACTGGTAAGACCAGACTCTTATCTGGCACTATCCTGGTATCATCTGATACACCTTTATGTCCACGATATCTTTTTAATTTTAATAACATCTGAACCTCTCGCGACACTATTCACGTGTGAAATCTGTTTCTTACACCTTTATTCTCACATATTTACCACTATCACCTCTGCTCAGACGGGACCATAACTATCTTCTTGTCACAAAGAGCGGCACTATTTTACTTATGTGGGACAGGGGAGAGAAGTTTTGATCTCAAACGGCCGTTAGATAACATTCATAAATCATATGTCACCATTTTGTATTATGAGACAGGTGGTTAGGTTTTGGTGATCGTTGTGAGCAATCTCTCGAGTGTAACTGGTTACCACCAGAGCTGTTAGTACCCGAAGGAAAGATGATGCAACCCAAGTTCTTATTACTGACCACAGGCTGTCACGTTATCTATTCTCCTTGATATCTTCCACTACAACGTGTATATCCAATAACTCTTTAGTTTTATAAAACAATCTGTTTATTTATAAGTCCAATTGGACTACAAGGTTCATATAGTTGACACAACTCAATACCCTGACTACTGACGGTCAGAACGTTCACAATAAAAAAGAGCATTGTTCCTTGTATAAAACGACAGCATCCATGAAATACTGTCCCATGTCATTTGTAAACAATGGTGGCTTCTACTGACTCTTTGTAATTTCATAGATAAAAGTTATCAAAATGTTCACACAACATAACGAGAGGTACAAACTGTATACAATTCTTCTAACATAATATCTTGCCTTAGTCGTGTGAAAAGGTTCTACTTGCAGAAAGGGATAGTTCTCAACTTCTAACAAGGAAAACTCACCGATCTGCAAGACTGATGTGTCTCGCTCGGAAGCTAGTTCTCGACTCTTCTTATAAAAGTACTCGAGCCCTGCAAAGCTTTCTGTACACACTCACTCAAGTGTCAACAATGCCTAGGTCTTCGCCTATTAATTAAGGGGAGCTAACTATTAATTTCTAAGAGTTACCTTCTCTTGACTAGTGCTTATACGTGCTAGTCTTATTCAAGTACTTCGGTCTGTTAGACTTTATTGCTAATACTAACGTGATAACTTGCGTTAGTGTTGGCCGTTCTGTCACATACGTCCTGGGGCCACTAAAATGTATCCTAGAGGGAGACATTTTGGTACTATCTAACCTTAAAATCACCCGTGTGTTACCGGGGCCCGAAAGGGGAGCAAAGAATAGTAACACTGTCCCCTGCCAAGCATGTCGTAGAAGGCGACTAAGGAGGGTTGGGCATGGGGCCGGTTACCCCATCCTGTTAAAAAAAAATTTAAACCACAAAAAACTTCAACAAATATGGACAAGTCAAATAAAGAAAATAAAACACAGCCATCCAAGACAGGGGAAGGTCCTCTCGCGGGGAGGCGTATGATGCAACACAGAGAAAGCCGAAAGGAGTCTGTGTTGCTGACTAACCTTCTTTCTTCTAGGAGAACTTCCAGATTTGGCACCTGGAATGTTCGGACATTGAACGAACAAGGGAAAGTGGCACAAGTAGCAGCAGAAATGAGGGAATACAAAATCGAGGTTCTGGGAATGTGTGAAACAAAGTGGAAGGGGGTAGACAGGAAGAAACTCATCACAGGTGAATTGGTGCTGTCCTCAGGACACGAAGACGAAAGTTCACACCACAGTGAAGGGGTAGCTCTTATGTTATCTAAAGAAGCACAGAAAGCACTCATTGAATGGGAAGCTGTGGGACCCAGAATAATAACAGCTATTTTCAAAACAGCTAAAAAGAAAATTCATGTCAATGTCATCCAATGTTATGCACCAACTAATGACAAAGAAGAGTCTGTGAAAGAAGCATTTTATACTAAACTACAGGAAATTATGGATAAAGTAAAAAGAAGAGACATCACAATTTTGATGGGTGACATGAATGCAAAGATAGGTACAGTCAATACCGGATTTGAAGAAGTCATGGGAAAACATGGGCTAGGAGTAATGAATGAAAATGGAGAACTATTCGCAAACTTCTGTGCTTCAAATCAACTGGCTATAGGAGGAAGCATGTTTCCACATAAGAGAATACACAAGGCAACATGGATATCACCAGACCATAGAACAGAAAATCAGATCGATCATATATGCATAAAGAAGAAGTTTAGATCATCATTGCAGGATGTAAAGGTATATAGAGGAGCAGATGTGGCATCAGATCACCATCTTCTGATAGCCAAAGTAAAAATGAAACTCAAGAGATATGCAACAATGCAAAATTATAGACAACAGTTTAATGTAGGACAGCTAAGAAATCAAGAAACAAGAGACAAATTTGCGGTCACAGTATCCAACAAATTCCAAGTGCTCCAACAGTTGGAAGATGTAGAGAATACAGAAGACTATTGGCAGCAGGTCAAAACGGTATGGAAGGAGACATGTGAAGAAATACTGGGGAAAAGGGAAAGACAACAAAAAGCATGGATAACAACAGAAACCATCAATAAGATAAAAGATAGAAAAAACAAGAAAGCAGAGTTAAACACAAGCAAAACCAGAAGTTCCAAAGCCAAGGCTCAAGAAGTGTACACAGAAGCAAACAAAGAAGTAAAAAGAAGTATCAAAAGAGACAAGAGGAAGTATATTGAGGAGTTGGCAAGAGAGGCAGAAGATGCTGCAGCCAAAGGAAATATGAGAGAACTGTATAGCAGCACAAAGAAGCTAACAGGGAAATACAAGCAAACAAGTTGCCTCATAAAAGATAAGAATGGGAAACTGCTCAGCAATATACAAGAGCAAATGAAGAGGTGGACAGAATATTTTGGGGACCTTCTCAATAGACCAGCTCCACAAAACCCGCCGGACATCCAGCCAGCAGAAGAAGAGCTACAAATTAACGGTGAAAGACCAACGAAGGAAGAAATAAAGAAAGCCATAAAGCTTCTAAGAGATGGAAAAGCGTCTGGACCTGATGGCATTCCAGCAGAGGCCATCAAAGCAGATATCGACACGGCTACAGAGATGTTATATAAATTACTTGGTAAAGTCTGGGAAAAAGAAGAGATACCAGCAGAATGGAAGGAAGGATATCTGGTTAAGTTGCCTAAGAAGGGAAATCTACAAGAGTGCACAAATTATAGAGGAATAATGTTACTATCAGTGCCAGGAAAGGTATTGAACAGGATTATCCTTGAGAGATTAAAGGAGTCCATAGACAAGAAATTGAGAGATGAACAAGCAGGTTTTCGACAAAACAGATCATGTACAGACCAGATAGCCACTTTGAGAATAATAGTTGAACAAAGTCTGGAATGGAATTCACCACTATACATCGGATTTGTGGACTACGAAAAAGCATTTGACAGTGTGGACAGAGAATCACTTTGGAAATTGATGAGGCATTATGGAGTTCCCCTGAAGATCATTAATTTAATAAAGAAAACCTATGAAGACATGACGTGCAGAGTTCTTCATGAAGGACAGCTTACAGAACCATTTGGGATAAGAACAGGAGTGCGACAGGGATGCCTCTTGTCTCCATTTCTTTTCTTGCTGGCAATAGATTGGGTTATGAGATCATCGACAACACACAACAGAAATGGAATCCAGTGGACTCTGACTAAGCAGTTGGATGATCTGGATTTTGCTGATGATTTGGCTCTCCTGTCCCATAACCGTAATCAGATGCAGGACAAATTGAAAACACTCGATGAGAGGTCACAGCAATTGGGTCTGAAAATACACAGGGAAAAGACAAAAATAATGCGAATAAATGCAGGTAATGAAAACAGGGTTGAACTTGAAGAAACGACAATACAAGATGTAGAATCATACACATATCTTGGCAGTAATATAGACAAAGTTGGAGGGACAGACAGCGATATCAAAATAAGAATACAAAAAGCAAGAGGAGCTTTCATTGCATTGGGAAATATATGGAGATCAAGAGAAATAGGATCCAACACAAAAATAAGAATCTTCAACTCAAATGTGAAGTCAGTCCTATTGTATGGCTCGGAGACATGGAGAACAACAAAGACAACAACCAAAAAGCTACAGACTTCCATAAATGGGTTCTTGCGTAGAATAGAGGGATTAAAATGGTATGACAAGGTTACCAATGTGGAACTGATGACAAGAACTGAACAAGTGCCAGTGGAACAAGAGATGAGAAGAAGACGATGGCGATGGATAGGACACACACTGAGGAAACCTGTTGATAGCATTACAAGGCAGTCCATGTTCTGGAACCCCCAGGGCAAGAGAGGCAGAGGTAGACCAAGAAGTACATGGAGAAGAGAGTTGGAAACAGAGGTGAAAATGATGAGGAGAACATGGAAAGAACTTGAGATGATGGCACGTGACAGGAGGACTTGGCATGTGTTTGTTGAAGGCCTATGCTCCTTTGGGAGTGGAGGGTTATGAATGAATGAACCTTAAAATCTTTAAAAAATGACATCCTTAAAAAAAACACAAGAGTATATAATCTTGACATCATATGAAACAATTGAAAATGATGTGAAAACAGTAAATTACCATCTTAGAAAACCTTACAAACATGTGACTAAGTTAACTATAAGCACATGATGTAATATGGTAATCAACTAATGAAACAATCACGTAGGATATGTGGGAAGGAAGCGGTATAATAATATTATGAATACGATTTAACTCAAAAACATTATAAACAACTGTTGATGGAACATGTATCAAAAGTAAAAACATATAATGTGATATTTCATCAACGTCAAAAAACTCGTCCAAAAAAATAACACATTATGGAAATCAAGTTGAGGTGTCTGAAGTGAATGTGGAAGTGTGGATGATATTGTGTTTAAAAAAATGAGGCGAAGGTCTGTGAACGGCAATGTGGTTGGTAACCGATGTGTGCGAAAGTAATCCAAGTGTCCTTCAAATGTGGTGATCGTGTTTGTGATATGAAAAAAAAACATCTCTGGCTTTATCAATAATAGCCAATACATATTTTTAAAAAATCTCATATGGATGCGAGTCATGGGCAATGACTACAACCCATAAAAGCCAGATCCAAACCTCAGAAATGAGGTATCTGAGGAAGGTGGTTGAAGTAACAAGAAGAGACATGGTACGCAACCAGACGATACGTCAAGGCCTTAAATCCTACCCCCTGCAGACCCAAGTAGAACAGTCCCAATTAATATGGTTTGGACATGTCTGCAGAATGGGAGAAGATCGGATACCACGACAAGCATGGGAAACAAAGAGCCAATGATCCAGACCCCGAGGACGACCCAGAGTCCGCTGGGAGGACAACATTAGACATCTCTTAAGGACCGAGGACTAGAATGGAACCAGGCCAGGAGGAAGACAGCCGATATGATAGTCTGGCGCTCTCTCTTCCAAACCTCTACACCTCACGGTAGAAGGGGAACGACTAAGTAAGTAAGTAAAAAATCTCATCGCTGTGTATCATTATACAATGTCTGAATCGCAGAGTTAGAAACATTTACTAACTGTGTAACGATACTCTGCATAAGGTTGATGTGCAGTCAATAAGAATTAACAGCTGTATACATGTTATTTACAATTATAAGATTCGCATTTAGGACATGGTGTATGAGCTGTGGGTTGTCTGCGATGGTATGTACGTGTGATGCGAGACTGTTTATGTTGTCATCAGTGAAAGTCCCAAAACAACTGGAGCTTGACCAATGAAAGGTGTACTAGCTCTACGATATCTACTTACAGTATTGAGACCTAGTTTGCCTGGCAACTAAGGTTTCTAGTAACTGTAATGTCTCTCTACTCAACATGGTCGATAAAACACATAAGAATGAAGTTGTAATACAATGTAATTATTAATAGTCTCAGTGATATACTAATTGATTATGCTAATCGAGCACATAGTATCTTGCAATTCCGTCTGTAGTGGCCGTAAGGAAGTGACAAGAGTAATCGTCCATCTAGATGAGGAGTCGGATACGTCCTTGATCTTCTCAAAAAGTGTTGCATCACGTCACAAAAGATTGCTGGCCGGATGGGGTGTGACTATTATCGCGCAGTGCAAGGTCAAAAGAATGATGTAACAATTCATTATCATTCTGAAAAAGACTAAGAAAAAGACAATTATAAATGTTAGTAGTTGGCAAGCCACATTCTGAAAAATTCCAGTGCTACGACGTCTCGTGATGATAAGCGCTGATCATATTGAGGGTTGTCTGTGTGGGGAGTCGTCGTGGTAATATGAGCGACGTGTTCCTCAGAGTTACGAGGATGTGTACCGCCCGAAGAAGAGATGGGCAATTTTCTACGTTTTCTTCGAATTCGGAAGTACGGACGTGTTCTTGTGTAGGTCTAATCAGCTTCGACAATGGAGCTGAATCAGTGGAGGACGATGAGTAATGACGTTTAACAGCGCATCGAGTAGGTATGTCAATTTCAATATCAGAATGGATATCTTCAGACATGGAGAGTGGTGATAGTGGGTCAGAAGTGATATATCTCCATGATTCTGCTGTGATTGTGGCAGAGGAATCAGTCTGGTCATCTGGTGTATGTGGTTGAACTGGCATCGGAGATGAGGTCATGTTGGAGTGTTGCGGAAAAGAATATTCATCTTCGGTCTGTGGTTCAATATGACTTCGTAACCGAGCATTGCGTTGTTGTATCCTCTGTCGTAATTCTTGTAATGGTATGTCGTCTTCCTCAGATGAAGTGTCTCGTTCCTTCCTATTACGATTCACGGCTTCTCTGAAAGCTGTAGGGATATCGGCATGAGGAATGGATTCGTCATCGCTGGAAGCAATGGAAGTGGAAGAGGGATATTGGAAAAAAGTAGTTTTTCTGACAGGACTCATAGATTTCATACTAGGTGTTGGAACAGGTCTGTGATCATCTAACTTTATCTGAGACACATGAGCTTTGGTGGTGGTATTAGTCTGCAAGTTCAACTTAGGTCTCTGTCTTACACAATTGATTGCTGCTCGATCATTATTCTTACAGTTCGTGGTTCGTTCTGTTTTACACACTTTGATTTTGACACAGTGTCCACTTTCTGTCCTGACATTTGAATCATTAACTTCGAAAAACTTTCCAGCTTTTATATCTTGAAGGAAATTTCGAACTGCTACTCTACTACTTCTATTATTTAAGGATTCCCAGTGTCAAGGTTGTCCACGAGAGTAATTGATGTGAGGCTGGTGGTGAGGATTGCTATGTCTAGATTGTCCACGAGAGTAACTGACGTGAGGCTGGTGATGAGGATTGCTTGTCGGTTGATGTGTGTAGGGCGGAATCTGGCGATAATTCCGTGAAATATGTCCAAGCAACCCACAATTATAACAAGTAATAGGTGTTACATTGTGTATTTGTGGCAACCGTGAAGTCGTTGAAGCATTGCGTCTATCATAATGTCCGCCATCATTCCTGTGGAAAGTATCGTGAACGTGTAGGTTACGATGTTGTGCATCATGTGAATAAGATGCGTACCGTAGATCATTGTTGTTTGTGCCTCTCCTCCATTGATGTCTATAGTGGTCTACTTCCATCGGTTCTGCAAAATAGTCTGATCGTGGTTCTCGTCCAATGCGTTGATGAAAACGTTTTCTAACATTTTCTTCGTTGACTGCATTCTGAAGCGTTTCCGTGATAGATTTTGAATCTTTTCTTAAAAGGTGGAGTTTTAGGTTATCTGCCCAGAGACCATCGATAAAGATTCTGACCAAGTGCCTTTCTAATTCTTCGGAAGGAATTGATGCCCCAAGGAAAGCATCCTCGGCTAGATTTAGTAAGCGATCCCCAAACATTTGAACGGGTTCATTACGCTCCTGTTTAATCTTCCTAAGAAGTGTCCACGCGTGCATTGAATCGGATAAGTTAGAGTAACGATTCACCAACTCTTTGCGAACGCCATAAAATGTTTCATCCGGAAAACCCTTACTTCTGCGGCGTAAGAAATCTGTAACAAGTCCATCCGAAGATAAAAATGCAATCCGTTTGCGATCCGAATCTGAGGCTAAGTCAATCAACGATGCAAATTTGTCCATGTTTACCAACCATTTTCTAAAAAGTGTGGGATCTCCCGAAAATGGAGTAACAACTGTTCGAATGGCATGAAACTTTGCATAATGATCCACTTGATAAAGAGAGTCAGTAATCTGCTTCAAAGCCAACATGGTGGGATCCATATCATTGGGTAATGGAACAGTATGCGGTAATATGGGTTGCTGTTGCTGCTGATTTTGTAACATTTGCTGATGCAGCATTTGTTGGTGATGCATCTGTTGTTGTATTTGTGCTTCTGAAGCGCTAGTGGTTTCCATTATAAACTCGTAAATGACTGTGTAAATAGTTCAAACTGAATGTTCAATTAGATAACGTAGACAGGGGCGTGAGCTGTTCACGGCACCATTTTGACATATGTCACAGGGAGCGGCACTATTTTACATATGTGTGACAGGGGAGAGAAGTTTTGATCTCAAATGGCCGTTAGATAACATTCATAAATCATATGTCACCATTTTGTATTATGAGACAAGTGGTTAAGTTTTGGTGATCGTTGTGAGCAATCTCTCGAGTGTATCTGGTTACCACCAGAGCTGTTAGTACCCGAAGGAAAGATGATGCAACCCAAGTTCTTATTACTGACCACAGACTGTCACGTTATCCATTCTCCTTGATATCTTCCACTACAACGTGTATATCCAATAACTCTTTAGTTTTATAAAACAATCTGTTTATTTATAAGTCCAACTGGACTACAAGGTTCATATAGTTGACACAACTCAATAGCCTGACTACTGACGGTCAGAATGTTCACAATAAAAAAAGAGCATTGTTCCTTGTATAAAACGACAGCATCCATGAAATACTGTCCCATGTCATTTGTAAACAATGGTGGCTTCTACTGACTCTTTGTAATTTCATAGATAAAAGTTATCAAAATGTTCACACAACATAACGAGAGGTACAAACCGTATACAATTCTTCCAACATAATATCTTGACTTAGTCGTGTGAAAAGGTTCTACTTGCAGAAAGGGATAGTTCTCAACTTCTAACAAGGAAAACTCACCGATCTGCAAGACTGATGTGTCTCGCTCGGAAGCTAGTTTTCGACTCTTCTTATAAAAGTACTCGAGCCCGTGCAAAGCTTTCTGTACACACTCACTCAAGTGTCAACAATGCCTAGGTCTTCGCCTATTAATTAAGGGGAGCTAACTATTAATTTCTAAGAGTTACCTTCTCTTGACTAGTGCTTATACGTGCTAGTCTTATTCAAGTACTTCGGTCTGTTAGACTTTATTGCTAATACTAACGTGATAACTTGCGTTAGTGTTGGCCGTACTGTCATATTCTAACTTATCTAAAATTTACGACAGCGCACTAACATAAATATCGACTGTCGTTAATAGCTATTAAATTGTCGGCGTCTGTTGATCACCGTATGGTAGTAAATAATAGGCACTTTGTTACACATCTTTTTGTGCACCTCAATGTTTCGTTATTTTGAAACGCTGCGGTGTTCAACTAGAGTGTCACGGGAATAGATTGTGAACTGAGTTGACTGTGTGTGTGGGTATGTTTGTGAGTGTGATCTAGGTTAAGTCCGTGGGAATAATGTAGGTCGTGAATGGGGCAAAACTGTCGGGTGATGATTGGCAGTGAGTGAGTGCGTGAAAGAGGGGAGATAACTTACAGGGCAGTGTATTCAGCCGGAATTGCTAAGTGGGATGTGTAGTTTCTTGGATTATATTCTATGTCTGCTGTATGATTCTACTTCATGAGGAATTAGCAATGTGTGTGATTACTAGATGAAATATTTATTGAAAGGAAGTATATTTTGTATGTTTTTTTGTTTTGTTTTTGTATTTTCTGGTGATTTTGGAATACCTCTCAGGACGGTCCCAAAATTCAAAGAGTCGGTAGGGCCAGCATATAATTCTTTCTAAGTGAGGCCCAGCGAAAAGTGCTGTATATTATAGCGCTCACTTCGAATTTATTATATCCAATTTCTATCTTAGTTGTGATGTCATATTCTTGATTATAGTTCGTGGTTGTTGACTGTTTTTATATTTAGTTCTTCAGCATTATTGTTTGTAACCTGCTGCTCTCATCTTACTATCATTTAGTTAATACATAAATTAATGTTATTTGCGTCTGTGTCTTGTCACTGTATAGTGGTAGCGATTATTTGATTTTCATAGCATTTGGTTTTCTTTCATTATCTACATTTCTTTGCTTCCACTATTGTCATATATCGTCTTTGTTTGTACTGTTCTTACTCCAATCTTTATGATGATTTCATGATACCTGCGTTGATATATATATATAAAGTAGTGTTCTATTTATTTATTACTAATCTTCAAGTTCTAAAGGAGAACGATTTCTGGTACATCATACTTATTGGATATAAGTATTTATAATTTACGTTCAAGGAACCAGTAATATATTGACGATTGAGTAAGTAAACGAGTAAACATTAACGGTAAGACATGACTACCTTAGAACACTTTATCAAGATAGGACAAACCCTAGGAAAAGAAGGACAGGTTTTGGAAGATTTTGCTTTCACGCAATTGCGTGTAGCTGAAGAAAAAGAAAAGAAAAAAAGATTAGCCGAAGAAAAAAAAAGATTAGACGATATTGCTAGAGACGAGAGGGCACAGGAGAGAGAAGAAACACGGATGAGAGAAGAGAAAACACGGGAGAGAGAAGAGAACATTAAATTATCTGAAGAAAGAATAAGATTAGCCGAATTGGAACATGAACAGAAAATAGCAGCTATAGAGCTTGAGAAATTAAAACTACAGCCACAAGATAACTTAAGGAATCTTGGAAATTCTGGGTCTGAGAAGAAGGACCACACAGCTAATTTTAAGTTCCGGCTACTGAATTTTTCTCCAGGGGTAGATGACGTGTCATGCTTCCTACACCGTTTTGAATCATTATGCACGGAATTTAATATTCCAAGAGCATCATGGGCAATTCGTTTAGAATCCTACTTGACAGGGGACGCATTAACAGCGGTGTACACTTTGGACGAGGAGAATAGAAGGAATTATGACGCAGTCAGAACACTCTTGTTAAGAAAATATCATTTGGATGAGGAAGGATATCGCCAACGTCTGAAGAAATTGATACCAGAAAGCAACAAAGATTTCGGAGAATTCATCTCATCGATTAAGATGTGTTTCAATCGTTGGGTGGAATTGGCAAAAATTGATCACACTTTCGAGGGATTAATGGATCTAGTGCTGAGGGATAAGGTCTTATCATCTATAAGTCCAGAATTACTCGCCTACTTACACGAACGGAAACCGGATTCTCTTACAATGATAGAATCTTTAGGACGCCAATTCATGACGGCACATCCGGGTAAGACAGTCGGTAACACTAATGTTAAAGAGACACTACCTGTGTGCTCCGCTCGGCTCATGCATACGGATAATACTAGGTCTCGAACTCGAAGCATTGATAGGAATTTCGATCGAAATACTAGATCATTTCGAGGGCGCTATAACTTTATGCGCCGCCAATCTCCACACCTAGGGGATTTCCACCGTTATTATGATAGTGGATCACCTCGATATAATGATAATCGAAACAATAACTCTTGGCGTCGATACCAAAATGGAGGCAATAGAAATTGTTATAGAGACCAAAACACTAATGCACCTAATTCTCAACATTGTCCCGGATGTACATGTCCCAAACATGTTAACAATCCACGAAATGAAAGAAAAAGGGGTAGAAACTTTCATGGTAATGACTGCTTCAATCGTTCACGGAGTGTAGAACGCACATATGCGAATGCCTGTCAAGATAATAATCCTGACGTGGAAAACAAAGAGGACAATAATACCAACCACGCTAATGCGTGCAGTGTAGACTTGCATAATGAGGTATGTTGCACGGAATGTGAGACTCTTTTTAAATCAGATGTAACTTCAAGATTGTTATGCCGGCATCCTGTACCTGCATTGGCAGTACATGATGGCAAAGGATCTTTGACTTTTAACAAAGGGTTTCTCAATAACAGACGTGTTTCAGTCTTGAGAGATACCGGTTGTACCACTGTAGGTGTTAGAAAATCATTGATTGATCCATCTTGTTTCACCGGTACTAAAGTTAAATGTATAACCTTCGGGGGTACAGTAGAGTACTATCCCATGGCGGATGTTTTTATTGATCCACCGTTTTTCACAGGAAAGGTTAGGGTTTGTATGCTAGATCATCCAATTTCGGATGTTGTTTTGGGGAACATTATAGGCATAAAGGACTGCTCAAAACAGGACATCTCGGACTGGGAATGTCATCATATGATATCTACAAATGCTGTCATTACTAGAGCACAACAAAGGTCTCAAACACAGAGCGAAAATGAGATAAACAATGATGAAATGCAGCTTACCATGATAAGTAAAGAATTATTTAGTGCTATACAAAAAACAGATACCACATTGACAAAACTTTTTCATTTGGCAACGTCAGAAAATATTAAATGTACAAAAACATCGAGATATTGGTTCCAAATTAAAAATGATATCTTGATACGAAACGTCGATGATTTTACAACAGTCAAGAAACAAATAATTGTGCCCGCACCTTATCGACCTTTAGTCTTAAGACATGCACACGAAGCAAATTGCGCAGGTCACATGGGTATCGCGAGAACAAAGTATAGGATTTTAGCGCATTTTTACTGGCCGTGCATTAATAATGACATTAAAATATTTTGTCGCTCGTGTGTTGCATGTCAACGAGTGGCGCGTAAGGGTGCTTACCATATGGCACCTATTCAGGCAACAGATGTTTCTGTGCGCCCCTTTTCTAAAATGGCAGTCGATATTATTGGTCCTCTGTCAGTCGCATCGGCCAGAGGCCACAAATATGTCCTAACGTGCATTGATATGTGCACAAGGTGGCCAGAGGCTATTCCTTTGAAGAATATTGCAACTAAGGACGTAGCTGATGCGTTTTTCCTCATTTTTTGTCGCTTGGGTTTTCCAGAGGAGATATTGTCCGATAGAGGTACGCAATTTGTATCTGAGGCAATGTCTAAGGGGATGAGCTTATTCTCGATTGGAAGATCTCTGAGCTCAATTTACCATCCGATGTCAAATGGCATGGTAGAGCGTCTAAATTACACATTAAAGCAACTGCTAGGAAAAGTATCTGAGAAGCATCCTCAGGATTGGGATAGATTACTGCCAGCAGTACTGTTTGCTTATCGGGAGGTGCCGAATGAACAAACATGATTTTCATCATTTGAATTGATTTATGGGGCAAAACCTCGAGGACCCATGTCCATTTTCAAACAATTACTGCTGGGGTTGGAGAAAGATCCAGAGGTGAAATCTTCATATCAGTACGTAGTAGATCTTAGAGAGAGACTAATCGACGCATGTCAGTTTGCGACAGAATCATCGGAGTTGGCAAAAGAAAAAGCACGTTCATTTTACAACCAACATAGGAAGTTACGAACACTAGCACCCGGGGATGAAGTTTATGTGCTATTACCACAAAGAGAAAACAGTTTATTAATTTCGTGGAGTAGCCCGTACAGGGTGATCTCTAAAAGAACAGATGTTGATTATGTCATTGAGGTAAAAGGGAAAAATAAAACATTCCACATAAATATGCTTCAAAAATTTCACTAAAGACCTGATAATTTACAGTTAGTCTTTGATTCTGTCCTGGAACCTACAGGTCGTCTTGCTTCTATCGCCGTTATTAACGAAGAACAAACCTCTTTCCATGATGTTCCTTTATATTTACCACTCATTCCTCTTCAACCTACAGAGACCTGGAAAGATGTTTCCATATGCACTGAACTTTCTTATGATCGTCAAGATGAAGTTCGAAGTCTCTTACAGTCTTTTCCAGATGTACTTACTGACATTCCTGGACGAACAAATATCATTTCTCATTCTATTAAACTTAGAGATGATCACCCTATCAGACTACGACCATATCCAATTCCATTGCACTTTCGTGATCAAGTGGAAAAAGAACTTGACGACATGCTCCAACCTAACATCATATCTCCTTCTAATTCACCCTATGCTTTTCCAATGGTCGTCATTAGGAAGAAGGATAAATCAGTTCGAATTTGCATAGACTTTCGGCGACTTAACAGTATTACAATTACTGATGCTGAGCCCATGCCGGTGCTGGAAGACTTACTGTCCCAACTCTCTGAGTCTACTTTTTTCAGTAAATTAGATTTGTCAAAAGGGTATTGGCAAATTCCACTCACAGAAGAGTCAAAACCTTTCACAGCTTTTACTACATCTAGAGGGTTGTTTCAGTGGAACTACATGTGCTTTGGTCTGGTGAATGCACCAGCTACTTTTGTGCGTATGATGAGGATGATTTTATCCAATAGATCTGATGTCATCACCTACATTGATGATATATGTCTCTTTCACAACTCGTGGGAGGAACATATTGTTGGTCTCAGGTCATTGCTCCAAACTCTACGCTTACATAATCTCACACCAAAACCCTCCAAAATTCAGATAGGATTTCAAGAAATTACCTTTTTAGGACACAGAGTCGGTCACGGCTGTCTAAAACCTGAGGATACTACTGTGTCACGTATCCTAAATCTTTCTAGACCGACAACAAAGAAGCAAGTTCGCAGTCTTCTTGGTTTGGTGAATTTCTATCATAAGTTTATACCAAATTTTTCGTCCATCACGTCAGTTCTATCCTCTTTAACTAGAAGGGGCTCTCCTAGTAAAATCATATGGAATGAAAATTGCGACAGAGCATTACACCACATTAAAATTTGTTTTTCTAACGCACCTATTTTAAGATTGCCCAACATGCATTTACCATTCATTCTCAGGACTGACGCATTTTCGGAAGGAATTGGCGGGTACCTGATGCAAGACTTTCACTGAGCTATTCATCCAGTTTTATATGTTAGCCGAAAACTGAGTACTACAGAATCTAGGTACCCCGCCATTGAACGTGAGTTGCTGGCATTGATATGGTGTATGATCAAGCTTCAGCGATACTTACTGGGTGCTCAGTTTGTCCTGCAAACTGACCACAAGGCATTGACATATTTGCAAACAGCCAAGTTTCCAAATCAGCGTGTAGCCAGATATGCTCTCCTTCTACAATCTTATGATTATAAGATTTTTCCTATAACAGGTACCAGGAATGTTTTGCCTGACACATTATCCAGATGTGTTATATATGATTAGGACAGTAACGTGACATGAACATAATACACAGAGTGATAGTTACACTGAGTGCGTACTTATGAACTTTACTACTTCAGAACTATGCTAATGGTGATACTCGTGATTACTGCAAGAACATTTAGTTTCATTCATGGATTTTCTCTATTTACTTACAAGAAAACATTTTAGTAAATTAGTGAACTTTTTGGTAATTATTTTTTCTATATATTGCATTACATCCACTACCACACTTAGGTTATTATTGACATAATGTGTTGATTATTATTATTATTATAATTGACTTCAGTCATTAACATAACTATATATATATAACATGACTTAGATGGTCATGACAGAGTTCCAAGATACACTGTTGGCCACCCTTCTTGGAAAACCGGTAGTTTTCTCTTGGGGGGGGGGGGGGGGGGTAAAAATGTTACACATCTTTTTGTGCACCTCAATGTTTCGTTATTTTGAAACGCTGCGGTGTTCAACTAGAGTGTCACGAGAATAGATTGTGAACTGAGTTGACTGTGTGTGTGGGTATGTTTGTGAGTGTGATCTAGGTTAAGTCCGTGGGAATAATGTAGGTCGTGAATGGGGGAAACTGTCGGGTGATGATTGGCAGTGAGTGAGTGCGTGAAAGAGGGGAGATAACTTACAGGGCAGTGTATTCAGCCGGAATGGCTAAGTGGGATGTGTAGTTTCTTGGATTATATTCTATGTCTGCTGTATGATTCTACTTCATGAGGAATTAGCAATGTGTGTGATTCCTAGATGAAATATTTATTGAAAGGAAGTATATTTTGAGCTTGACTTGATTCATTCATGATTTCAATAATGTTGTGTTAAACGACTTCCGTGCGAACGCAAGACGGACAGAACAGTTCGCTTCTGGAATTATACATTGACTGCATAGGTCCTATGTGTGGACACTCTTCAAGTGTGTTAACTTGATAATCATCTATTATATTGGAGTAATGTATCGACAATAAAGTTTGTATCGTATCTGTCACTGGAGCATTTATTTGATGAGTTACTGTTGGCGTTGCACCTACTAGACACTTACTTTGCTAATTTTATGAACATATTAACGCCACACACTTATAATAAATACTCAAAATTAAATAAACGTGAATTATATTCTGCCACTATCAGTCGCGCCTAGCATATAATCCAGTCAGCTAACCGTCTCTTCTTGTGTGAGAAAGCGTGTGATGGAAATTAACACTATAACTGGGCCTATGGCATGAAATAGCTACGCTAGAAAATCGCAGTGAATTATAATGGTAAAATCTTAACTCTGTTAACCACGTAAACACTAATTTCTATTACCAGAATATCGGAATAAATGCTATTGTTAAGTGGTCGTTTATCTGGGGTTCTGTATATTGACTGACCACATGGTCGAATTAGTAATTTTTGACGCGAATGTCGTTAACTGTATGTATGACTAATGAGGATAATGTAAACGCAAAACAACGGCTGGCAAGTCAAGCAGATTGGACCCATTTGAAGATACATTGACAACGTTTTATTACTTGTAGACGGGGACAATGACATCATAGGTAGACGAATGGTTCAAACGTGGTTACATCATGGTAAGCATTATACATCGGGCAATAAATATCAATACAGCCGTTTGATTGACATCACCGATCCTTATGAACTGAAGGTCAACGGCTTGACAAAATACATGGTCGTTGCGAAGGAACCATGTTTCAACTTCTTTATATATATAAATTAATCTGGAACATCATCGCTCCTGATGCCAGAGAAACGCACTAGCCATTGATCATAACTGGTTCAATGGAAGCTCTGCCATAGCAAACAGGGCCATCAGTCTCTGAGGCATGAGACGTGGTAATCAGTCGTTTTCTGGCAACAATTATACAAACTTGAAGGCTTCCGAGGAAGGTTCTGCAGGAATAAGCTTCATCGCCTTTCAATACATCTGCATGTTAACCTGCATGTGTCTTCTCTTCACTTCAGAGTAAGAACACCAAACATGCGTCTATCACAGACGACTAAAATATTACAATGCCTCAAGGGCCTGATTTGTATAGCAACACATCGACGTAACAAAGTGCGTCATTTGCATTCAATGATAATGCAGAAAAGTACGCACAAATATTTAAAATATTCGTTTATTTCAGATGCGCTCACATGTGTGTCTATCAAGACTAGACTGACATGTGAGAATCTCATACACTTAACTCCCACGCGAAAAAGGACTTAACAGCTATTAACACATCTTCCACAATGGTTCTAGTCTACGTGCTTAGACTATCCAAAATTCTGAGTGACAACTGATAACAGGTTTAAGAAAACACAGTTTATATATCCACATGGTTCTCTGATCTATAGATAATACTACTTTTCACGTTACCATGTGTATCGAGAGAATCAGAAACCTGAGTTCCCCAGATAAAGGCTTTACGGTCGCTCTGTCTAAGGCGTTAGACCGCCATCAAAGACTTAAATCCGTGCAACGGGGTACTCGTAGATTTTGCCCGTATCTGAAGATCAAAGCTCGGGGTTTTCCCTCTGTGTACGAACTTCAAAGGGTACTCGGGGAAAGATTTTTGCCCGTGCGTCTACTTCAAAAGGTCCGGTGTTATTCACGTGTATCCGATGATTAACAGATCAGCTCACGTGAGAAACTTGGGTAAACAAACCTGATTCGCTCCCTGTTATGACTGACAGGTCACGAAGTTTGAAACCTTGTGTTAGCTCGTGTTAAGCACGGAAAAAGAGGTAGGACTAAAGGTGAGTAAACACAGACTGTAAATGCATGGTTTTGCTAGCAAATCATTGCACGCTACGAGGTCCGAAAGACTGTCAGATACTGTAGGCTATATTTCCATTATACGTCACACTAGATGACGTGAAAAAGGATGATCAGAGGGGAGTGGAGAAAGGAAAATTGCCCGACAGGATAGGACGTTCATTACATCACAGATTCGTATTTTATGAGCCGCCAGCTGAAGGTGATTCATTGCGTCACAAACCGAAACTAGCGGGAAGACAACATGATAGTACTGGAGGAGAGGTCACAACAACTGAGTTGGAAATGTCACACAAAAAGGACAAAGAATATCAGAATAAATGCAGCAAATTTAGCCGGACAACACTTGGAGCAACGCCTCTACAAGATGTTATTACATCTATCCTGGCAGCATCATAGACAAAAAAAAAAAAAAAGGATACTACGAGTAATATAAAAAATGGATTCAGGCGCCAAATGAAGCCCAAAACAAAAATAAGAATTTTCAAGCTTATGTGAATTTTATGTTTATGCTGCACATTCAAAACAATCATGCAAGTTCAAATACGTTGTTATACCCCAATGATCTGGCTTTGAATCCTAATGAATTTTAGAAATAACAGATGTAATAACTAGAAGAGAGATAACTAAAATATGAATAGGTTAATAAATTGTACGTTGACAGCACAGTAATGGAGGGAAACAGATTTTTGTTTTAAAATTTACATGTAGCTTTTTTATGTTTAAATTTAATGTTTTATTTTTTAGCAGGAAGAGTAATAATAATGGTGAATAATAAAAGTAAGCGTAATTACTGCAGTGTGGACCACAATGTATTTTTTTAATAAACATTACACCCTTAAAACGAACATTGTGTCAAGGCTGAAGGAAACATGCCTTGCCAAAAACGGGTCAACACTTTAATCAACAAAGAAAATATAATGATTAGGTGGTGATCTCAGAAGTAAGCAAAATATAATGGACATTACTCCGTTTTATTCGCACGGTCGGGTTCAAAGATTTTCTTAACACACTTCATGTCCCCAAACTATGTGTGCAGGTCGTCCATATACTTTTTGTGCCAGATGCGTCTTCGCGAGACTGCGTCTCCAGAGTTGCAACTCTTGGACATGTCCCACGCGCAATCACCGCGCACCAGGCATTTACTGCAGTCCACTAGCCCCACAAGCGCACCCGTATTGAGCTGGCTGAGTGTGAGACCCTCACCCGTTCCACAATCCCGACTGCCGTTTTCTTCCTGTGGTGCCGTGTCTGGAACCTACACTTGAGTGTGAATGATTCAAGGAGTGAACTGTTACTAGAGCTCCCCGTCTCGTGCTAATCGTCCGGGTATCGATATTTACTTAAAATAACGGTAACAATTCAACACAGGAATTTGTTACATATTATAAAGAGAATTACATCATAAAAAGCAGCAGCTTTGTTATTCGTGCATAGAAGCTGCTATTTCAATGCATAAATTATGTGTTTTTATCAAAACTGCATTCTCATTTGACATGTTGCTTTGATGTCTGTGTACTTACGCAACAAGGCAACCATCGGTCGTCGTTGGACACGAACCAACTTGTTCGGCGTATGAAAGCTTTAGATTATGACAGTCCAACCTGATTCCATTCAAGTTATTCTGAGTATTGTATAATGTGCTATTGTTTTTTGACAACGTAAAACAGTTCGTTGTGTAGTTTATTTTAATTTGCAATACAAACATTGTACAATCAAGTAATTCTATCAACTGTGCATGCTCATTTATACTGGATTTATAAGTTGTGAGCGGGAAATACATATTTGTTACGGAACTAAACTGCCTGGACAAACTTGGGCCTGGGTGCGAATAACAGAATACAATAATGGCAGAAAGTATAGATGTGAATGTGAGTCCATCCAAGTGGAGTCTGCTTCAGATCGGGGCTGTGTGTGCCTTCAGCTCCCTTGGGTACTGTGGCTTTACATCGCTGCCTTACTATGTGTATGCTCACACAGGTACGTTGCAAAAATAAGTGTCTGTACTTCTAAGGTGACCAGACGTCCCGGTTTTTCCGGGACAGTCCCGGTTTTTGACCATTTTTTATAATTTGTCCCGACTTTTTTTCGATGCAATCCGGGACGCCAATTTATCCCGGTTTTGGACGAATTTGCCAATTTTGCATAAATCTCACAGATTAAATAAAAAAAATTACTATTCCGTGGCTGACTTGAGGGAATTTTTAATTATTAGTGAACTGGCGCCGAAACAGCAGAAGTTGTCAGGACCGCGAATTAGTTTTGTAGTTCCAATGTGATATTCGCAGTTATTTGAAATTTTAGGTAGTGGTAAAGTACCAAGATTTTGCGTACGGTATACGTTTATTTAATTTAAACGGTGAACTATTTGTGCATATTTTGTTATTGTTGTAAGAAAATGGTACCAAAGCGTAAGTGCAGTTTCAATGAAGATTTACAAAAGGATTATCCGTTTATTAAAAAGAGTACACCAAACTTCAATGTACGATGCAATATATGTTCCTCCGGGTTTTCGATAAGCCATAGTGGACGTGGTGATATTAAGAACCACATAAGCAGTGAGAAACATAAGAGAGCCGTCGTTACAGCTGCATCAATCTCGTCGTTAACCACTTTCTTCAGAGCTGATAAAATTCGTGACCAAGAAGAGCAGTTAGCTGCTATAGAAGGCGCCTTTGCATACCATACAGTGCTACACAATCATACTTTCAGGTCTATGGATTGCACATCAAAATTACTTCAGGTTACTTTAGAGCCAAAATTTGCATGTGTACGTACGAAAACAGAAGCCATTATTCGAAATGTCTTGGCATCCCATATTCTAAATGAGTTAAGGTGTGACCTAGAAAAGTCTACATTTATTTCTGTACTGACAGATGCATCCAACCACAAAGAATTCAAGATTTTCTTTTGCTTGTCAGATACTTTGATCACAGTAATGGGGTGAAAATTAAAATATTAGAGTTAAAGTCATTGCCAGGTGAAACATCTGATATTGTAAGTAGTTTTCTTAATGACTGCCTAACTGAAAATGGTTTAGACAAGAAAGTAGTTGGATTATGCGCAGACAACACAAATTCCAATTTTGGAGGTGCTGAAAGGAAAGGACAGAACAATGTTTTCAAACAACTGCAAGAAAACCTTAGACATGGTCTTATAGGAGTTGGGTGTGCAGGTCATATTTTCCACAACACTGTTCGAACAGCTGCAGATGTACTGCCTGTTGATGTCGAGCTGATTATTGCTAAAATGTATCTACTCTTCAAATCATACACTGTACGAGTTGAAAGACTCAAGGAGTTTTGCCAGTTTGTGGAAACAGACTTCCAGATGATATTAGGTTATGCTCCGACTAGGTGGCTTGCTCTGCTGCCTGCTGTTGAAAGGGTTCTTCATATGTTCCTGCCTCTAAAATCATATTTTCAATCTCAAGACAGATGCCCAGTTTTTATACAGACATTCTTTGAAAATCCTCTATCTGAGGCATGGCTTGTTTTTGTTCACAGTCAGGCCTCTCCATTCCACGAAGCAGTGCAAAAAATAGAGGGACAGACGGTCACTGTGTTTGAAGTCATTGACAGCATCAACAGGTTGAAAACTATTTTGAAGTCCAAACTGGAAGACTGTTTCTTGCCATCAAGAGTTAAGCTAATCCTTGAAAAGCTGGAAATGGAAGGACTTCCAAAGGAGGATGTGAAACAGTTTCATGCTAGCGTTTCTTCGTTCTACGAAACAGCTTTCAATTATTTGAATAAATGGGTTGCAAAAAATGTTCAAGACCTAGAATCCTACAGCTGGGTAACGCTGAACAGAATACCAATTTGGGCAGATATTGAGATATCATCATCACTAGTGATTCAAACATTACCTTCAGCCCAATTTACAGAAACTGAAATTTATGACGAATATGTCTATATGAAGCAGTTTGTTACTTCTCAGAAAATTAGTGAATGGAGTGCCAAAAAAACATTGCCACCACAACGTTGGATTGAAATGGTTTCCCACTTCAAAAACAATAATGTGACATTTTCAAATATTTTGAAGTTGGCAGAGTTTTTTTTTCTGTCTACCTGGAACAAATGCTGCCACAGAAAGAGTGTTTTCTTTGATGAACAGCTTATGGGCAAGTGATAAAACACAGCTAGGTGTTGAAACTTTGAAAGCTATGTTGACAACCAAAGTGAACTGTGAGGAAAAATGTGTCGAGTTTTTTAAGATGCTGCTTGCAAAGAAGGACCTATTGATAAAAATCCACTCATTAGAAAAGTACAGTAACTCAGCTTCACCTTAAGTAAGGATTATTGATTTTTTTTTCTCTCTTATTAGTTTAAATAGTGAAACTTGTACAGTAAAATGTATGTTATTCAATGTTATTCAAATATATATATAAAATGTATATTATTTTAAATTGACATCAACTTGATTTTTCCGGGACATGTCCCGACTTTTAACCTTTTCTTTACACTTTTGTCCCGATTTTTTGCATTGAAATAGGTCAAATCTACTATTTTGTCCCGGATTAGGGTTTTGAAAATATGGTCACCTTAGTACTTCTCGTAAATCGCCCATAATCTACAGTTGCACTTGTAACACATGTGTCTTTGCTACACGCTCACATTTTTTAGGACCGGAAAAAAGTACGGGGGGAAGGGGTGTTAGTAGTGAGCTCATGTATTCTAGCAATGTGTTTGTGTAGTGTACAATGCAAAGTACCAGGTTCGATTCCCAGTTGAGAGAAAATAATTTATGGAAAATTTTTTTTCAGAACCGGTGATCCTAATGATGTCATACCACCCCCCGGTCTCCTGGGTAGTGAGATCGGATGCCTAGCCTTCTCGGATATAGACGAAAAAAAAATTGGAGGTTCCGTGTGCAAGTTGCGCACGTTAAAAATCCCACTTCAGTTGGAAATCATTGAATAATAAAGTAACACCTCAGACCTGAGGGTCTTTTATGTTTGGACATGCGCCCTAATATAACCGACTAGGTTGAACGGGACGCGCCTCGCCAAAACGAGGCAAAACTTTATTTAAAAAAAAAATAATAATAAAATAAAGAGTAGGCCTATCATGTCGCTGCCCTGGCAAAATTTACAAATTAGAAACCTATCCACAACAAAAATATTTATAGTATGTGTGATTCCTATATACACACATTGGGATTCTCGCCGGTGCTACGGAGTTCGTGCATTGTGCTGAGATCCTCCTTGTGTGATCTAAGGGAGGAAATCGGAGCACTGATGGCGTAGACCGTGTGCAATGAAGATAGTCCTTAAACCAAACCAAACCAAACAATGCAAAGTGTTGGTGCGATAATAAGAATATTTATGCTAATGGTACTTGGTTACACAAATCCAGGATCCAGGTTGCCATGGTGACTAGACATTTAGCCTTTGACGCTTCGGTAATTTAGCGTTAAGCATATTTGAAAGATACACTCCATTTAAGTTTAGCGGTGAAAGTGTGCACTGCCGACTTTCCCACGCCCTTTTCTTTTTGGAGTGCCTTTTACTGACTACTGGATGCAAACACAATTTCTACATCTCTTTGCCAATGCAGTAGAATTGTTATTATCTGAACCCCGATTACCCGAAAAGCCAATTAACCGAAACAGTGATAGCAAGGAACGTGAGTAAGATCTGTGACATAAGCACCCTTCACTCGTTGAGCTAGCCAGCGCGGTGGATATTCCAGTCCATTCCCAGCTATAGTGTTGTGTAAGTGTCCTGTTTAGTTGCATTTTCCAACCCATTCTAATTTTCATGAATGCAAAAAAATTTACTATCTGAAGTAAACGGAAACGTGTTGTTTTGACGATGGGGGACACAGTAATAATAATTAGTTAATTGAGAAAGGAATAATCAGGGAAGAAAATCAGTGATAACATATGGTGTCGAGGCTGCCACAATTTCTGACATTAAAAGAAATAGCGAGTCCATTCTTCAGTTCGTTTCTGAATTAGAACGTGAGAATGGTTGCTGTAGCAGATAAACACTACAAATGCTGACAACGACAAAGAAGCAATATATAAATGGTTTATGCAAAAAGGATTAGCTGAAAGCTAAACAGATAATTTCAAGATCCATTTTATGTGATGAAGCTCTAATGTTTAATAAAGACTAATTAATCATTGTATTCTATGATTAAAAGATTTTTTCCTCTTTATCCAGTTATCCTAAATTTCGTTTATCCACACACACCTCCTTCCGAATTAATACGGCTAAGAGTTCTATTGTAATTATAAATTTGTGTGCTCACATGTACATACGTTTATAATTGCAGATATTCTTATCCCTTCGTTAAAATTCGTTCGAATGCACGCTATTCATTTAATGATGTCGTACCGTATCATCAATAAGAAAAAACATTCTTCAGAATGAAGCATACAAATAAATGGGAAAACTTTAATACAAGTCCATCGATTTAAATATACATTCGCACGGTGATAGAAAATGCAGTTCAGAAACTGTGGCGGTATTGTCTCCCCTGCTCCGCAGTAGTGGTCCAACAATGGCCAAACTTAGAGTATCATGACGCGGGTCTTTAAAGGTACTCGTATCAACCTTCGCTCAAGATTACTCTTGGCAGAGATAGAAATAGGAGAATGGTGTTTCTACCTCACAAGATTTTAAAGAGAAGCATGCATAACAACTGAGATCATCTAAGCTGTCATGAACTTTAGTATTCTCCCGCCCCTTCAGTAAGGTAATGTATTTTCGCTCGTATTTTCTACGCGCCCAGCTGAAGGTGATTCAGCAATTATTAATTTTATAGCTCTCTATGTTTTTGTATTTAAAACAGTATGATTCATACGGGTGCAGACACACACTTCACTCAGGAGTGATTAATCCACCTATAGCTTTAAAATTACAGATAAACAGGTTTACAATCACTTATGGGTTGACAACGTAAAATAAATAAATTTGTTTATAAAAAAAAGAAGTGATGATATTTATAATCAACGGATGATTTAAATTGTGGTGGAACTTATGAACAATTCGGAAATGTCCATTTGTTGCGCTTGTTTGTTACTTATCTTCCAGGGTGAGGTCGGTTGGCGTCTGCTTTAGCCACGTTTGATTCCCACAGGTGCCTTGGACTGTACTTCTCAACAATAGTCAAATATTGTGGCAGCACCACGTCTCTTGCACAAGATCGAAGTAACTGCTTAGGTAGTCAAGTGAAGCATCTTCAGGACCCGTCTGATAAGGTGTCTAGCGTCGACTGCCGGTAACTTGTACAATAAACTTGTATCACAAACTGAAAGGAGACAAATGTCTCTGCTAAGTATTGAGTCTCCTGACAAAATCATCAGGCGACCTCCGCTTCTACCCACCACTTTATCTTCCTCAATCTTTTTACACTCTCTGAGCGTTTGAGCGTTAATTTTAACCCTAGTGAGTCGGATGAAATTGCTTTTGGACAGCGGAAGACGGCAATATATTTCAATTGCCGTCTTCCTCTGTCCATATATATATATATATATATATATATATATATATATATATATATATATATATATATATATATATATATATATAATTTACTAAAGTGCTTGTATAATAACTATGTACACCATGATATCATTATCCAATCCCTGCTCTCTATGGAGCCTAAGGCCTCCTCTGCTATTTGTTTCTTGTGATGAAACCTGCACAAAGCAGTCACCTGCTTTTGCAGTGGTGGTTTGTGTGTCAAGTTATTTGCAGTGATGAGGTTGCCAGCCTCATTTGACACTGTACATCCACAAGCAAATTATACTTGCCAAAATGCAAATATAAAATGATAAAAGGTACACATTACAACTTACCGAGTTTTTCGGGCGAACACAGACTTTTTGCACAAGAAATATCCGAATATTGTTGGGCAACTGATTTAAGATGTCGTCTCTTTCAGGTGAGTTAGGGCACTTGAAGTTAGATCCTAGAACTTAAGGCTCAAAGTGACGTCTCTGGAACTACTCTCTTCTAATCATAGAATTCACATTCAGTCATATGGCCTGTCCTATATTTTGGTTCTAATATTCCGTGTTCCTGGCTGTCTATGATTTCTTCTCGAAGCAGTTGGAAGTCATAAAGTAGTCTTACACAGCTGTAGAATATAAGCGAAAATTTTCACCTACGCTCCCAGGCTGCTACTTTGAGGAGAGGTCTAATCAGGAGCAGTCTATCTTAGCATCTCAAATGCCGAACCAATTGCAGATACGTGTCTGATTTGTTTAGGGGTCTATTCCCCATCCCTCTCATGTAGAACGTTACTACATTGCAACATAAGATGTGATTTTCAAACTCCATAACCATAGGATGTCTTGCTTCTTCCGTTTCGCCTGTCATGTTTACAGACTCACTACTTCACAGTTAAAACATTATAATCTCCTCCACGATGTTATTTTCTTGTAATTGTTTATCACAACAAAGTCCATCTGCCGGAAGAATTACATCACTGCCCGTGTCTTAATATTTGTCATCAACCGTGTATTTGGGCACGTCATGTTTGCAAACTAGCACCTTATCATGCGACAACATGATTTCGTGTATCTTCTCCGACAAAAAGTCTTGGTTATAAAAAGGAATGTCGCTCAGTTTCGACTCTTATTCCGTCTGGAGCTGGCGATAAGCGAAAAGTCAATGTGGCTAGTTCGCTCCTTCCCTACGCGTCACCGATAACAAAGGAGAAAATAAACTGAAATAAACTATTGCATAAAGATTACAGAAGTGTAATGAAGTCTGAACCATATCTCGACATCATTCATAAATTATCACCGTACAAACCCCGTGGATGTAACTAACCAATTAAAAGCCAGCTTGGTATAAATAGTATCGGAAGGTACGCTAGACATGGAGGAAACAAAAGTGTAGATGTTAAGAATATTTCGGAAGGCAGTTGTGGTGAAGTGGGAGGTTATAAATATTTATAGGGGACTTAGTGTACTGACTGAGATCAGCTGTGAAGGTATCTATATCTAATAAGTGTAGTGTATTATAGATAACCTTACTTGCTGCCACATATATATATATCTCAGTCAGAATTATTCTGGAATAGTGTGATGACTACGTTGTATGTCTAGGGTATGTGTATGATGAAGTGTAAGTCATAACAACAACAGACAGATAAACAATTTAATTTATTCCACCACACTTGACAACACTGTGACACTCACATACATAAAACACTCTACAAGGATATCTTAAAGGAGTCACTGATAACTTTTCAAATAACAATATGTATTCATTGCTGGCATGAATGAATATGTGTCCTGATTCAACTACAAAGGGAACCAGGAATCACAATCAATTTAAATTACAAGTTATATGTACAGAATTTATCAATATGAATATAGTAGTGACATATATTATTTAAAAGTATCCTATGTGTGTCAGTTGTGTAGTAGTAATATGAGGTAATACTGGTTTTGTTTTGTTCAAGCTCTGTTGGTATTTGTCATCATGACTTCAATAGTTTGTCTTTAGGGGAACTAGTATTGGAGATGTTCTCAGTTCCTGATATTAAAACAATTTAATTCCCCTCTTAATGTTATTTTTACAAGGTCATTTTAAGCTGGGGGTACATAATTTTGAGCTCAGCTGGCCACATCAGCTTATCTGGCGTGATGGCGGCAGGAACAGACTCCTCTGCTCGACTCTCCCCTCGGCTCTGGAGACACCTCACTGATAGCTAAATGGACCAAGGAGTATGCTGTCCGACTCTGGATTCAGCAAAGCTCTGACCAGGTGCTGCTCAATACCATCAAGACCACGGTCCCTGAAAACAAGAAGGATGTACCTTCTACTTCATAACTAATTGATACTCTAGTTCTACACTGAGCACAATACATCACAAACATTGAGTTCAGAGCGTTAGGCCAACTGTCAGCTTCATCTGAAATACTTTATACCAGTATTAACCTCCTTAATGGTTACTACGCCTCTGCACTTCCAGCATTATTTCTGTCTAATCAATAATCTAGGTGTCAGTGTACTGTTTGGCCATTCCATGCAGTTTTACTTTCCTCCGACACCTTCTGTTCAGGCTGGAGCATTATAGGCTTTATATCATGTTTGCTACTGAACTACACATATATACAGGCATAAATTAACAATTCACATTCAATTTTCATTAAAAGATACTGAATGTTTCAAGCTTACCACAATTCATGGAAACAAACACAGATACGTTGATTAGCAATGAATTCTGGCACAATTACTGGCACAAATTCCCATCTGCTTATGTTCCAGGCTTTTATTTAGCAAAAATATGAGCTGGCTTCAACGCACTGTTGCTTTATCAAGCTTATTTGCACTAGTGGTCTCGAACTAACGCTCCTAAGTGAGTATATCAGCGAGTCTGGCCAATCGAGCCACGTTTCGACAAGTGTTTGAAAAAATTTTAACTTCCTACGTCTCCCCTAACAACCAGGATAGCATTTATAGCCCGACTAATCGTGTTTAGCCTTACATATCATTCCAGCCAATCAGTTCAAATGTAACTTGTGGCCCATTTCCCGTACAATGGTGGTGAAAAAAATCTACCACTGAGCGATTCTGATTTTGGGTGTTGTCTGACAGCACTATCATTTTATTTTGGCTATAACTTGTTAATTCCTAGACTATTTGCATAACGTTGTACATATTCTTTGTCAGCAAACCCTAAGGAACCCAAATATATATATTTAATA
The DNA here is from genome assembly GCA_024509875.1 of Oreohelix idahoensis. Classification (NCBI taxonomy): domain Eukaryota; kingdom Metazoa; phylum Mollusca; class Gastropoda; order Stylommatophora; family Oreohelicidae; genus Oreohelix; species Oreohelix idahoensis. Next base: position 78,045 of record JAMPIV010009310.1, on the reverse strand, counting down.
GAGCTAATATGCTGCGTTCAAAATATGCAATTCCTTCTACCTCCTGTTTCGAAGATGTGCTGTCTGGGTACTGTAATGTTTTCAAACGTAAACCCATCTATTGTTATCTTTCCTAATAAGCGTTTTTTGTGATTTTAAAACCTAACTCTGGGAAGGGTAGTGAATTTATCACTGTCCGTCTGAAAAAAAGTTAGTGCATGTAGTCTTACACGCGTGATGGCAGCATTTGTGTATCGCGCGACGCGTGTTTAGTGTTCGGCTTTCTGCCTCTCCCTTCTCGCTATCCTTTAGTCCATCTGTCTTTTGTTTTTGGTAACATAGTGTAGAAAAAGACATGAATGGAATTTAAAATTTAGGTCAACTTGCATATTTCAAGGTTTTTCTTAGAAAGGCAGCACATTTTATTGTGTGTTTGGGAAACGCGTGTATGTTGCAGAAGGCCTTTAATATCAACGTGAAAGCGTTACAATTTGCCGACGAAGTAGAAAACAAGGGGGATTTCGAGTACTGTCATTGTGACAGCACTGTTCTTTACCATTCTTCTTCCTTTATTTATTATATGTATTTATTAGGCTTTATATTTACTTGATAATTTATATATGTGGATTAGAATATTCCACGACATCTCCCCTCTTAAAACAGACATTATATGTCAGTCCTTTATTCTATATACACATAGAGAAATTTATTATTATTTCTGGGGTTTACGGTGATTCTCATCACACGGATGGCGGCTTAAAAAATCCGCTCCCAAATTTGTTTTTCCAGATATATACTCAATGCTAAAATTATATGGAGCCAAAAGTAAAGACCATCGGAGTAACCTGGAGTTCTCATGCCTAGCCTGTGCTAGAAACGATAAAGGTTTGTGGTCTGTTTGCAACTTAAATGCCTTCCCATACAGATAAATATTGAATTTCTTTATTGCCCATATTACTGCAAGACATTCTTTTTCGCTAGTTGAGTAATTGATTTCAGCTTTATTCAATTTTCTGCTAGCATATGCCACTGGGCTTAATTCCCCATCCAATGCATCTGATTTCTGTAGTAGAGTTGCACCTAACCCAATATTACTTGCATCCGTCCTTACTATGAATTCTTGACTTAAGTCAGGTAATTTCAAAATGGGTTTACTTGTGAGCTTTTCCTTCAATTCTTGGTAAGTCATTTCACATTGTGGTGTCCATGTAATGCGATCTGGATGTCCTTTACGTGTCAAATCAGTTAACGGTGCACATATGGAATTAAAGTTTTTGATATACTTCTGGTAGAAACCACATAATGAGACAAAGGATCTCACGTCCTTCTTGGTTTGTGGTCTCGGGGCTTTCTGTAGTTTCTCTAAATTCTTTGGGTCAGGGGTCATGTTTCCCTGATAAACTGTGTGTCCCAAAAATTCCAATTCTTTACATCCAACGCAACATTTGGTTGGTCGGGCTGTTAAATTTGCCTCCCTAAGTCGATTAAACAGCATGTTCAGAGAGTCAATGTGTTCCTCAAATGTTTCTGTTGCTATAAGGATATCATCCATGAAATTTGTTATACAGGGATTATTCAGAGGATCCAATAATTTTCTCATCATTCTAGAGAAGACACTAGGCGCATTCTTCAATCCAAATGGCAATCTATTAAACTCATAGTGTCCTTCTGAGGTACTAAAAGCTAGGTATGGTCTAACCTCAGGCTTTACTGGAATCTGATAGTATCCTTTACTCAGATCCACTTTTGAGAAATATTTAGCTTTATTTAGTCTGGCAAACAGCTGATTTGTATCCGGCAATGGATCCACCTGTCCTTCTGTAATAGCATTCAGTCTCCTGTAATCTATACAGAGTCTATGTTCTCCAGAGGGCTTCCTTAAGAGTACAACACCGGAACTATACGAAGATTCACTGTGCGAAATAATTCCTTCCTTCAACAGATAGTCTATCTCTTCCTTCAAAGCTTTCTCCTTAGCAAACGGAATCGAATATGGTTTCATACAGACAGGTGTGGAGTCTATTAGTTTCATATCATATTCCAATAGGTTTGTATGCCCTGGTCGGTCTGTTAACACCTCTGCATGATTATTTAGAACCTGTTGCACTCTCTCTTTCTGAGTTTTCGTTAAATGTGTACTGATTTTCACCTGTGCTGCTGTCTCACAGGGGTGTAATGGATATTCAAATGATGAAAGTGGTTCCTTTTTCATCTCCATGGCGATGGACAAGGTCAACAAGTGTGTCTCTTCCTGATGTTCTCTTTCCAAATATTTCTTCAGGAGATTCACATGATAGATTTTTTCTTTCCCCTTCTTATCTATCTTATAATTTGTTCTAGACACCTTCTCTAAAACTGTATATGGACCCTGCCATCCAATTTGTAACTTATTCTGACTCCCGGGCAAAAGAAGCAGTACTTTCTCTCCCACAGCCAAATTTCTGTCTTTCGCCTTCCTGTTATAATAGGCAGCATGTTTCTTCCTGGCTTGTTTCAAATTTTCATTGGCAAGTTTCCAGCCAGTTTTTAAACGAGTGGTCAGCTCATTCACATATTGGTATGAAGATGTAATGTTTTCCTCTGCCTTTTCATCAGTCCACGTTCTTAACAAAGCTACATATGGACCTTTAATTGTGTGGACCTATTTGTCCATGCACCGGTATGGTCTCTTCCACTCGAAGCTTTATAGTGATGATTTTTCCTCCCAGAATTATCATTCACAAAACGACCGCTACCAATTTTTCTTTTGGGGCTTTCTCCCCACTTAAAATTCTTGATGAGAGATTTCCTCTCTACATCCTCTTCCTCCAGTTTGTTTAAGTCCGATTGAGGGATTGTCGGCTTATCCTGGGGTAAGACATCTTTTTGCACTCTCCGCATAGTGGCCATTGTAAAACAGTTAAGTGAAGCTTGTCCGTGAAAAGGGGCTTCCCATTCCATTTGGTCCACTTTATCAAATCTATATTTCTTTTTATTATCAGGCCTAATTTTGCCCCGTGGCGTGTCCAGGTCCTGATCCATGTTCCCACTTGTGGGTGTTCCCTCATGTGCTATGCTACACCTTTCTACAAAATTCTCAATGTCCCATCTTGCTTTGGGCCATTAATAATTGTGAGCCACCTTTTGAATGATGGTACCTATCTTCTCATGGTCCCCATCTGGTTTCACATGTAGGCTCCTTATTAAGTCTGCCCTATATCTTTTTGGAAGAACCAGCTGTCCGTGACCTTTGGATCTAGCTCCAGTCTTCCTATACATCAACTTGTTTTTCATGTAAAAATCTCCCTTGCCTGGAGTTGTATGACAAGTTGACAATTTTCTAAAACAAGGCTTGAGTGTTTTATCCCCAGCCTGTGCCTTCCTCATCTCTTCTGGAGTGGTATCTAACATAATATCCTCCTCCTGTCTTGAGGTCGACCTGACCTGAAGGGTTGCCATATACACAGGTTTCCTTCTGCAACGGTAAGTGTCATGATTGTCCATCTGACAATTCTTACACCACCTTTTTCCTTGGTTGAAAGATTTTCTTTCATCATATTTCCTTTCATCGAATTGTGGGAATTTATTTTTATTTTCATACCGTGGCCTATCAAATTGGTGCTTACCTTTATTTTGATCCCTAGGATCAAATTTATTAAAGTTCTGTGGTGCCCTAAAGTTATCCACTTGTTTCTTTTTATTACCTGTTACCTCTGCTTGAGCTGCTTGATACCTTTCAGCAACATTTAGCAACTCACCCAGCCTCTCTGCACCTTGTTCCATGAGAAACTTTCTCAGGTCTGGAGCCATGGACTCTCTTAGTTGCTCTATAAGGACCATTTCCTTAAGATCTTGGGTTTTCCCCAGAGAAGTCCATTTCTCCAAGTATGTCTCTATTCGTGCAGAGAACTGGTGATAGGTTTCACCTGACAGTAGTTTAGCATTCCTAAATTTTTTCCTATAAAATTCTGCATTCTTTTCATACCTTAACAAAAGAGCCTGCTTTAGCATGTCATAATTTTCCTGATCACCTCTGCTCATTTTTGCAAAAACTTCATAAGCTGCCCCACGAAGTCCCTGAGATAACTTTAAGCTCCACCTTTCTCTCTCTAACCCATACGTGGTAGCTAATAGTTCATACCTATTTAGGTAGCTCTCTATATCATCGTCTTTCTCAACAAAATGATCTAAATGAAAATTCATAGCTGAGGTTGAGGCTCCCTGAGTAACCGTAGCATCAGAGGCAAAGGGACTGGCACCATTTTCAGGAGCATGGCCTTGAAACTCAAACTCCCTTAGTCGTAACTCATGTTCCCTTTGTAATCTCTTATCTTCTGCTTCCCTTTCTGCAGCTAATCTCTTGTCTTCCCTTTCTGCAGCCAATCTTCTTTCTCCTGCTTCCAATTTCTTAGCCTCAGCCTCAATCTGCAACCTCTTAGTCTCAGCCTCAGCTTCAAATTGCAACCTCTTAGTCTCAGCCTCAGCTTCAAATTGTAACTTCTTAATTTCCCTTTCAGCCTCTAACTTTCTTTCGGCTTCAAACCTTCTTTCTTCGCGTTCAATAAATTTGTCACATTCCGTAGTAACATAGGCAACCATAACTTGCCCATCTAATCCTAACTCTTTTGCAGTCTGAACAGCAGCAGATCGAAATTTGGCCAGGTCCGCCATTGTCTATCAGGTAAATTTATACAATGTCTAACCAACAATTTAATCTCTAAATATATCTAATGGACAACACAGGCACCGTGAGCTCAACCTTATTTAATTCCACCCAAGGATACCTTTTAATTCTTATATTCCCTGAAGTGAATTACCCCCAATATTTTTAATAGGGAAAGATTCAAAATCCCAAGAGCGAGACCCCAATATATGTGGTGAAGTGGGATGTTATAAATATTTATAGGGGACTTAGTGTACTGACTGAGATCAGCTGTGAAGGTATCTATATCTAATAAGAGTAGTGTATTATAGATAACCTTACTTGCTGCCACATATATATATATCTCAGTCAGAATTATTCTGGAATAGTGTGATGACTACGTTATATGTCTAGGGTATGTGTATGATGAAGTGTAAGTCAAAACGACAACAGACAGATAAACAATTTAATTTATTCCACCACACTTGACAACACTGTGACACTCACATACATAAAACACTCTACAAGGATATCTTAAAGGAGTCACTGATAACTTTTCAAATAACAATATGTATTCATTGCTGGCATGAATGAATATGTGTCCTGATTCAACTACAAAGGGAACCAGGAATCACAATCAATTTAAATTACAAGTTATATGTACAGAATTTATCAATATGAATATTGTAGTGACATATATTATTAAAAATATCCTATGTGTGTCAGTTGTGTAGTAGTAATATGAGGTAATACTGGTTTTGTTTTGTTCAAGCTCTGTTGGTATTTGTCATCATGACTTCAATAGTTTGTCTTTAGGGAACTAGTATTGGAGATGTTCTCAGTTCCTGATATTAACACAATTTAATTCCCCTCTTAATGTTATTTTTACAAGGTCATTTTAAGCTGGGGGTACATAATTTTGAGCTCAGCTGGCCACATCAGCTTATCTTGCGTGATGGCGGCAGGTACAGACTCCTCTGCTCGACTCTCCCCTGGGCTCTGGAGACACCTCACTGATAGCTAAATGGACCAAGGAGTATGCTGTCCGACTCTGGATTCAGCAAAGCTCTGACCAGGTGCTGCTCAATACCATCAAGACCACGGTCCCTGAAAACAAGAAGGATGTACCTTCTACTTCATAACTAATTGATACTCTAGTTCTACACTGAGCACAATACATCACAAACATTGAGTTCAGAGCGTTAGGCCAACTGTCAGCTTCATCTGAAATACTTTATACCAGTATTAACCTCCTTAATGGTTACTACGCCTCTGCACTTCCAGCATTATTTCTGTCTAATCAATAATCTAGGTGTCAGTGTACTGTTTGGCCATTCCATGCAGTTTTACTTTCCTCCGACACCTTCTGTTCAGGCTGGAGCATTATAGGCTTTATATCATGTTTGCTACTGAACTACACATATATACAGGCATAAATTAACAATTCACATTCAATTTTCATTAAAAGATACTGAATGTTTCAAGCTTACCACAATTCATGGAAACAAACACAGATACGTTGATTAGCAATGAATTCTGGCACAATTACTGGCACAAATTCCCATCTGCTTATGTTCCAGGCTTTTATTTAGCAAAAATATGAGCTGGCTTCAACGCACTGTTGCTTTATCAAGCTTATTTGCACTAGTGGTCTCGAACTAACGCTTCTAAGTGAGTATATCAGCGAGTCTGGCCAATCGAGCCACGTTTCGACAGGGTTTGAAAAAATTTTAACTTCCTACGTCTCCCCTAACAACCAGGATAGCATTTATAGCCCGACTAATCGTGTTTAGCCTTACATATCATTCCAGCCAATCAGTTCAAATGTAACTTGTGGCCCATTTCCCGTACAATGGTGGTGAAAAAAAATCTACCACTGAGCGATTCTGATTTTGGGTGTTGTCTGACAGCACTATCATTTTATTTTGGCTATAACTTGTTAATTCCTAGACTATTTGCATAACGTTGTACATATTCTTTGTCAGCAAACCCTAAGGAACCCAAATATATATATTTAATAGAACTAATATGCTGCGTTCAAAATATGCAATTCCTTCTACCTCCTGTTTCGAAGATGTGCTGTCTGGGTACTGTAATGTTTTCAAACGTAAACCCATCTATTGTTATCTTTCCTAATAAGCGTTTTTTGTGATTTTAAAACCTAACTCTGGGAAGGGTAGTGAATTTATCACTGTCCGTCTGAAAAAAAGTTAGTGCATGTAGTCTTACACGCGTGATGGCAGCATTTGTGTATCGCGCGACGCGTGTTTAGTGTTCGGCTTTCTGCCTCTCCCTTCTCGCTATCCTTTAGTCCATCTGTCTTTTGTTTTTGGTAACATAGTGTAGAAAAAGACATGAATGGAATTTAAAATTTAGGTCAACTTGCATATTTCAAGGTTTTTCTTAGAAAGGCAGCACATTTTATTGTGTGTTTGGGAAACGCGTGTATGTTGCAGAAGGCCTTTAATATCAACGTGAAAGCGTTACAATTTGCCGACGAAGTAGAAAAGAAGGGGGATTTCGAGTACTGTCATTGTGACAGCACTGTTCTTTACCATTCTTCTTCCTTTATTTATTATATGTATTTATTAGGCTTTATATTTACTTGATAATTTATATATGTGGATTAGAATATTCCACGACAGCAGTGTGCAACTAATCATGGAATACCTAGATAAAGAAGGACCCAATTCGATAATAGGGATCATTGGCTTTAGGCAGATAGCAATAGATTCACTGGATGTGTTGTAGAGCAGAAGTTATTATGAATAGAAGACAGTGGAACTTGAACCATGTTGTATTTTTCCCTGTTTCGGCTGCTCCAGTGAATAGTCGGATAAGCTATAGGATAAAATGGATATCCATAGTTATAGAGCTCATTCATATGAGTAAAATAAGCCTAGGATGGAGGAAATTGGTGCAGAAATAAGGATTCCAGAATTATTTTGGATTTACTATCTTAGCACATCATGCCTTGCCTACACGATTTTGGAGGCATGCAAACGTACCTTGATCCAGTTGCCACCTCGTACATCCGCAAGGCCATTATAAAAGGGGACTCATCAAACTTTTTCCAGACCTAAGGGTCTTTTCGGACATGCGTCCTAATATAACCGACTAGGTTGAACGGGACGCGCCTCGCCAAAACGAGGCAAAAGTTTTACATTAAAAAAAAAAAGCCACAGACACACTCGCCGCCTATTTCAAACTACAGACACAGAGCACAAGCAGTTGTATCAACTCCGTTGCCATCTACAGAAGTGTGAGCAGACTGTGTAACCATTAAAAGCCTGCCTGTGATTGAGGGTAAGCGAGATGTTAATTAAATATTTATATACAGTGTGTCCGGCAGAATCACTACCAATAACAAATGTCAATATTTCTTATACTAATAATAGCAGACCGACCGAATTTTGATTTTCTGTTAGGCAAACTCATTAAGTTTCAGTAGCAACTCACCAAGTTTCAGTAGATCTCCACCAAGTTTCAGTAGATCTCCACATGAGCGCCTTTAGTGGCTCGAAGAATTTCAAGACGGTATTCTATCTCTCTCCACGTGTTTTGCAGCATCTGAGGTGTGACGAATGCACAAGCGTCAATTATTCGCTGCCGAAGATTATCCAGTCCCTGCACCGGAGTTTGATAGACAAAGCTTTTTACGTATCCCCATAGAAAGAAATCTAAGGGGGTCAAATCTGGTGACCTTGGTGGCCAATCAATGGGACCTAATCTTCCAATCCATCTGTGTGGAAATTGTTGATGAAGGTAGTTTCTTACTTCATTGGCATAGTGTGGAGGTGCTCCATCTTGCTGGAATATCAATCCTTCTGATATCCTAGGAACTGCAAAATTTTGCAGCATGTTTAGGTATGTTGCTCCTCTGACTGTGGCTTCGGCGAAGAAAAATGGCCCGATCACATAATTCGAGGTTAAGGCATACCACACGTTAAGTTTAGGGCTGTCTCGCTCATGCTCCATTACGACATGTGGGTTTTCATTTCCCCATATCCTACAATTATGCCGGTGAACTTTGCCACAAGTGTGAAAGGTCGCTTCATCGGAGAATACCACACGATTGAGAAATTCATTGTCATCATCGAGGTAACATAGCATTCCTTTTGCGAACTCGGCCCGTCTGGGTTTATCATTTCGCTGTAACTTCTGCACTAGCTGGATCTTGTAGGCTCTAAGCCGCAATCTTTTGTGCACAATGTCGTGAACAGTAGATTTTGGAATACCCAACTCTCCACTTGCCCGTCGAATGGATTTCCGCGGGCTACGTTGAAAAGCTTCGCTAACTGCTTCAACTCTATCTGGAGACAACGCTTCATTGCCGCTTCCCTTTTTTCTCAACAAAGAACCTGTTTCCAACAGTTGCTTGTGCCATTTCACTATGGTATGTCGCTCTGGAGGTTTCTGTCCATATTCCTGCCTGAATCTCCTTTGCATAACAATGGGAAACTTTAATTCCGCAAGCCAATAACAGCATTGCACTTTCTGCTGCACCGTGAACTCCGCCATTTTCACTACAAGCTTCATCATATTCCGCGGCTGCGCATTACGTTATCTGCACATTATCGGACAATTTATCAATTATCTCACTGCTCCTAAAAATGTGTTGGTTTCTATACGAGGTAACCATAAAAAAATAATTCTAACTTACATGGATGAGGAAATATTGACATTTGTTATTGGTAGTGATTCTGCCGGACACGCTGGTATATGTAAATATATTATCAATGTGTGTTAAAGAAATATTGGCATGTGTAGAATCATTGTGCTGAAGGAAAACCCGAAGTGTGTTGGTTTAGTTTCATTGTGTAATAAATAAGTAGAACAAATGGATTGAGCGAGTTGGATGTGGAAAGCGTTTTAAAGATATTAATCTTGCTGGAAAGGACTATCCAAACTGGAGGAAGGAATGACTATAACAGATTGATTTTCTGTATTATTTGATATATGACACAATGATTACCATAAGGAAGGCCTATATGATTTTATTGAAGTAAATCATGGAGAAAACTGTAACAAGTGAATTATTGTACTATTGTGCTAGTACTTGAACGAATTGTGTTATTCATGACTTACTTTGTCTCTTGTGATTTACCACGGCTTGTCTGAACTGTCTCATACTACCTCCTATCTGGCTAAGGAGACAATGAGCGATACTATGTAGATTGTATATATTGTTTCAGGTTATATCCTGCCCTGAGTGTCATACACAATCTCTAGTGACCAAGTCAGCAATTAGATGCTCAAGTTTATCAAAGCCTTTGCCAGTATTAACTGTGTCATCAAATGTGGAGGACCCGCAGTGGTGGGGTTCTAACCAATCATACTGCTGTACGAGGCCTAGATTGTTTCAGATAAGTAGCTCAGTGTTGGGCTACTCTTCAATTTTCAAACACAACCAAATTAACCCACCTACGAATAGACTATGTAATGATGAACACCTGTGGTGTATATAGAAGATATTTGACAGTCATATGAATCATAATGTAACATTTAGATTCATCTATTCAAGAAAGCACAAAAGTAAAGACAGATTCCATCAGGAAGCAAGAAACAGTGAAATTGAACTATATTAGTTTCAGAAATTAACTATACATGTGTTACATATAAACAAAAATACTTGAAAGTGACCCATAAATTTATTTTGTACTCAATTGAATTTTATTTGAAAAATTAAAAAAAGAACAAAGAAGAAAAGATCTTATACATAAATAAAATCTAAATTGTACCCAGAGTCTTCAGTGAATTATTTAAATTTGGTTTAAAGTTCTTGTTGTGTAATTAATTACCCCTAGCAGAGTCATTGTCTAAGGTTAGTCTGGAGAGGAGCCCATGGGAATCTAGATAACACATTATCATCTTATCTAGGAACCTATACAGCTTGACTAAACCTTTGATGTCGATACACCATTACTCTTTTCAGAGAATGTGGTATTTCTTGTAAGACCAGTCTCTTATCTGGCACAATCCTGGTATCATCTGATACATCTATTTGTCAAGGATAATATCGCCTTCAGTATATCTTTCATCTCGCTACAAGAAGAGACGTTCAAATGCCATCTGGTGGCATGCATGTGTATGTATAAATATATATATATATATATATATATATATATATATAAATATATATATATATATATATATATATATATATATATATATTATAATAATAATAATAATAATAATAATAATAGCCCCTTCAGTCATAATTGACTATGGGAATGCGACCCTGAGGTGGCAGCCCTCAGCTGCGATTTTTCCTGTGCTGCTTTCGACGTTTTCTGCTCTCTTCTGCTTGTTGTGTGAGTTTCTTTCGCTCAATTTGAGGTGGCGCCGTAGATAGCATCGCCAATTGGTGCGATCGGCAGCTTCATCCTCCCTCGTTGCTGGATTTATGTCCAGTGCCCTCATGTCTCTCTTGCACACATCTTTGAACCTCAGCGGCGGTCGCCCAACTGTTCTTCTGCCATCTGCTAGTTGGCCATAGAAGATATCCTTTGGGATGCGACCATCTTCCAAGCCAGCGTAGTCTTCGCTGTCTAAGCAGTGTATACATGCTTTGAAGGCACGTGACAACACCTCGACATTTGTCACTTTATCTTTCCAAGATATGCCAAGGATGTGGCGTAGGCACCGTGGATGGAAGGTATTGATCCTTCTTTCTTGCTTAGCATAGGTTGTCCAGGTCTCGCTGCCATATAAGAGTGTGCTGGTGTTTAGCGTGAGGTTTTTATTGTATATAGGATCAGTATAATACTGACAATACAGAAATAGAATTTCAGCAGGAAAATGGTGAAGTCCCAGTGTATGAGAGAACTACTGGTATCACAAGTTAGTTACGGCTGTGAATGATCTATCTCAAAAAAATTAGTAGAGCGGAGACAGTCATAAAATGCCACCCCGCTTGGTAACTAACTGTGATATTAAAACAAGGAAACAGATTTCACTTAACAATTATAAACTTGACACGTCGTTCAAATACAATTTCCTTATTTATTAAGTATATACACTATCTACTCTTGTGCTGAAGGGTGGATGTTGGAAAATGGAATGCAATGGATTTGTAAGTTTACAGATGATTTATATATATATATTTCTAGAGCTAATACATGCTTACCGTAAGCAATTGAGGGCAAGTTCCGTATCCTACTAATGACTAGGCTGTTGCTACTGGTGTCAGACTGTATCGGCTAGACCGTTCCTCTGACGTCCAGGCCGGGTCATGCTGCATGGGCAACAGCTTGATCTAACATTGCCCAACCTCGTGCCACCGGAAGTTATTTCGGGAGGTACGCTCCTTTGGTCAGAAATGACTAGTAGGGAAGATATATATATATATATATATATATATATATATATATATATATATATATATATATATATATCTATATATATATATATATATATATATATATATATATATTTTACAACAAGTCTTCCAATTATAGGAAACAAAATTATATCAAATTATATCCAATTATAGAAAATTTATCAGCTGTGCTGTTAATCTTGTCTCTCACTACGCTAACTCACTTTTTCTTCATAGACAGTTAATTGCTCACACTTGCCGACGGAAATGGTACTAAAGTGTACTCATCTCTTAAAACAGTTCTGTCCTTCTTAATTGATGCACACAACACTTCTTCGCTGATGATCGTTCCTGTAGCCCACCCAAGACTGAGGGGGACTAAGGATGTAGCTCCGATACAACCACTATGCTCCTGCGACGTTCCAGGCAGCCGGATTGACCTGAACATACGACCTCAGGTTGGATGACACGAATAAACCTGTAATAAGGGAAAAATAGGGGCTAATTTCTGTCATCAATCCCACCTATTTCTAGTGTATATGAGATGAGCGTGTCTCAGGTGTCTGCATGTAGGATGAATGACAACATGGCTGTCACATATATATGTAAATAGCGCAGCAGTGACCCGTCCACCTTGCTTCCCCATCTTAGGTTTATACTTTTTGCTACGCAAAAACATGCAATTCGCTGACGAAATTTACTGACTGTAGATGCACCTTTGAAGCCACGCATATTCTTCTGTTTACAGGCGCTGACAAGCGTTTACCTACGTTCGTACAGGCTAAGATAACAGTCAGCGAAAGCGTAATTCGCTTATCATAAATTATCTCACGAGCTGATTTGGAAATTAGCATTGTTGACAGACAGGAGCGCGCGGATAGGTGAATTGGGTTCTTTGAAAGAAGAGGGGGCGGGCAGGAGTTTGACCACTAACATTTGATGTCCAACATTTCAGGGGACTTAAAGCAAACGCAAAAGGGGGAGATAATAAGATTTACCGACCACATTCGTTGTCCGTGATCCCAGGGGAGGAAATTATCTGATCTACAGCAGAGAGACGAGATTGTCGTGTGAAATTCTAATCCACATATATAAATTAAAAAGTAAATGTAAAGCCTAACAAATAACTTCAATAAAAGGAAAGAAGAATGGTAAAGAACAGTGCTGTCACAATGACTGTACTCGAAATCCCCCTTGTTTTCTAATTCGTCTGCAAATTATAACGTTCCACGTTGATAGTAAAAGCCTACTGCATCACTACACGCTTTCTTCAATAAAACGTGTACTGCCTTTCTAAGAAAAACCTTGAGATACGCAAGCTGACCTATATTTAATATTCCATTCATGTCATTTTATACACTAAGTTACCATAAACGAACGGACAGATGGACTTAGGATAGAAAGAAAGGGAGGGCTGAAAGCCGGGACGCATACAACACTAAACACGCGTCTCGCTTTACAATTACTACCATCGCGCGTGTAAGGCCACAAGCACTAGCTTTTTTCTAATCGACAGTGACAAAAAACACTACCCATACGAGAGTTAGGTTTAAAAAAACTTACAAAACGCTTATTAGGAAACATGACATTCTACTGTTTTATGTCTGAAATCCTGACATTAGTATGACAGTACAGCAGACACCATAAAGTTTGGAAGTGAGGAGGTGGCAACAGCACGACTATCCTAGAAGAAAATGCATATTTTGAACGCAGCCACTTAGCTCCTTTAAATTTGTATATTTGGGTTCCTTAGGACTTGCTGACAAAGAAAATGTTAAACGTTACGCAAATAGTCTAGGAATTAACAAATTATAGCCAAAAGAAATAGTGAGGGTGTCAGACAACCCCAAAATCAGAATCGCTCAGTGGCAGATTTTGACACCACCATTGTACGGGAAATAGGCCAACATGTTACCTCCTATTTGATTGGCGGAAAGTAAATGTAAGGCTAAACACGATTAGTCGGACTATAAATACTACTTCTTTGTTGTTAGGGGAAACAGTAGTAGAGGTACTTTTTTGAAAAGCTGTGTAAACATGGCTCGATTGGTTAGACCCGCCAATATAGGCAATTAGAAGCGTCAGTTTAGCACCACATTTTCAAATAAACTTACTAAAGAACCAGTGCGTTGAGCGCCAGTGCATATTTTTCTAAATAAAAGCCTGGGACATCGGCAGATCGAAATTGTGCTATATTCATTGCCAGTCAACGTAACTGTGTATTATTCCATGAATTGTGGTAAGCTTGATATATTCAATATCTTTTTAATGAAAATTGAATGTAAATTGATAATTTATGTCTGTATATGTGTGTGGTTCAGTAGCGAACATGAGGCAAGGCCTATATAGTGCTCCAACCTGAACAGAAGGTGTCGGAGAAAAGTAAAACTGCATGGAATGGCCAAACAGTACACTGACACCTATCTTATTGACTAGAAGAACTAATGCTGGATTTGCAGAGGCGTAGTGACCATTAGGGAGGAGTATACTGGTGTAAATTATTTCAGATGAAGCTGACAGTTGGCCTACCGCTCTGAACTCAGTGTTTGTCATGTATTGTGTTCAGTCTAGAAATAGATTATAAATTAGTTATGAAGTAGGAGGTACAACCTTCTTGGTTCACACGGCTGTTTGTGCCCTATACCAGAGCGCTCTTTTAGTTTCGGTGACCGGAATTCTGACACCGGGTATAAAATTTTCGTGTACACCGTAAAAGACTATTTAAGTTTTTGGCGGGGAAAATCAGCTGATGTGTGTGTAAAACCAGTAAAATATAAATCATTACACACTCGTTCTGGATAAACACAGCGCTAAAATTCTTTTGTGTACTATAACTTTGTTCTCTGCTCTATTTTTGATTGCATTTTTATTTGTTTGAAATTAGTTTTGACGGAGTTACAGACTTTTGAAAACAGCGTCATCATTTGAGGAAATTCATAAAATAAGTAATCTTTTTATTAATTTAATATCTAAAAATCGGCCCATTCGTTTGAGTTTATAATTATAAAGACTTCTCGAAGGGAAGCTAAAGATTATTTCCACATACTTTTTTTTTTGGTTTCATATCTTGAGAATGTGTGGTAGCCAGTTTTGTGAGTTTGGCATTACAAGAACAAGCATATTGTCACCAGATTTTATAGCATTTAAATTACTGTAAACGCATTCCTGATACTCACAAATCTTAAATAAGGTTTTAACAAAATAACTTTGTAAAGCACCATCTGTTTTTGCATTTTCATTCATTTAAAATGATATTTAGCTACGTATATAAGCGTCAGAAAACATGTAAATCTATAGATAGATTACTTCTACATACTTTGTTCTATCTTTCAAGTCTTGTTAATCTTGTATTTATAATATGAATTTTTTTTTTAATTGTGTGTGAGATAAGGACTGTTCCATTAGTGTTCTTTGGTAGACAATCCTGTGCACACGACGGCTGCCAAAGAATTCTAAGTAACTGTTTGTATATCTTCTTTCATTCACAGATAAAACATTCTACATCCTGGTGTTAGACTTGATAGTCCCAAATATTCCTCTATCTTTATACATACACAAGTAAACTATACTACATAACAACGAAATGGAACATACTGTTTTGCATCATATGAATTGTGCCAGTGCACTGTGCAGAGCCTGTGGCAAGAGAGCATTAACTTCCAAAACAACACGTTCAATTCAGAAAGCGCTGAACTGTTCTAAATTACGTTAATGATCTGTTCTTTGTGTTTGGAATTAACGTATCAGATGATAAACCCACACAGCATTCGACTATATTTTGTAAGAAGTGTTACTTACGAGTACAAAATTCAAAAAAGAGGCATAATGAGAAGTGTCTTGAAACAGCCAAGTTACTATCGGAAAACAGTCAGCACATCTGGAAAGACTAAAACCATAATTTAATTATAAGTGAATGTCAACTGTGCAATTGTGTTGCAAAGACATCTTTTGGTGTTTTAAAAACAAAAAGCTGCTCTATCCCCTGTAATGTTCTTTCTGACCCCTCCATGTCTAGTCAGTCATTTAGCTGTAGTCAGGATAGCTCTGTACAGTAGGAGGTTGATGTGCCTGCCCACATTAGTGATGATATTGTTCAACTGGAGGTTGATGTGCCAGCTCACATTAAAGGCGATACCATTATTCATTTGGAGGTGGATAACACTACTCACCCTAGCATGCCAGTTTTTGTTGCCACATCTACACCTACCAAGTCAGTTATACATACGACAAGTACATCCACCTCGCCTGTCTTCAAAAGCGACATCACAGTACAACAGTTACTTGCTAAGCCACCTTCACAACCACTAACACAAAAGGAAGAACCCCTATTCACATCCATTGTTAGAAAAAAAACTAGAAACAGCAAAAAGTAATATCATAAAATGCAAAACCAGAGGACAGCCTATTGTACTACAAAAACTAATTAAACATAGAAGAGAAACATCAGTCACCAGAACGCCAACAAACGTAAGCGATCTCAATTGCTTCACACTGTTAGAAAACATATTGCTGGAACATCAACTGATTCATTAGACCTGCAGCAGGCACATGAACTACAACGCTGTTCAGAAACGTCACGTCAGGAAATTTGCAGGAAAGCAGGCATTGAAAGTAGAGTTAGAATATCCAAAGAATTAGCAATAGCCATGAAGGAAACAGTAGGTCTTACGTGGGCACAGCAGAGAAGATTGAAAATTGAAAGACGCGCCAGAGGTATTAAAAATATAACTTCACAATTAAAATTTATAATGGAAACTCATTTGTTATAAATTTCCCCATCTGTGAATGTACAGATTCATCCTATTAAAAAAAAGGAAGTGTGAATGATAATTGAGCGAAATTTTGGGGCTAGAGCAAATTATGGCAGTTGTTGCTTGAGATTGACAGAATTAACAGAGTGTGGAAATCATTTAATAGATGTATTTTTTAAATACACCTATTTATCTATTAAATTGAACATTTCGTTTTACTCATGACCATACTTATTTTTACATGACCATCGTTATGTATGATTGAGATAATTGTTAGCTCTCATGTTTTTGGGGACAATTGGGTGTGTTATTTTAAGGTAATAAATGTGGACTTGCAATTTAATGTTTCAATAATTAATGTTTGACGCATGAAACCAAAACAAAACTTTGATATCCATTTTCTGCAGGTTTTCTACTTTTGATTTCTGTAATTTGTTATGCATGTCGATTGTGACCGATTTAGTGAAAATTGCATTATAAACAAACCATAACAAAATATAAAAAAAACGTAAATTTTACACTATTTCAGACTATTATATCTTCTGTTCTAATTGTGATAAAATGTTTGTTCTTGTTCTAAAATTTACTCTAACATTTCTAGTCTAGCGTTACGCAAAATTAAAGCCGGTATTTATAATAATAAAGTAGCCTAAAAACATTAATTAAGCCCTATCAAAAGTAAAATCCCCCACCTTTTTTTCCAGTTAGGAAGTTACCACGTGACCTCTGACACGATAGCTATAAATAGCGCGGTCGGGGAACAAGGGGAAATAACTAAAAGATCGCTGGCAAACAGCCGTGTTCAGGGACTGTGGTCCTAAAGTTATTGAGCAGCACCTGGTCTGAGCTTTGCTGAATCTGGAGGCTGACAGCATACTCCTGGGTCCAGATAGCGACTAGTGAGGTGTCTCCAGAACACAGGGGAGCAATCGAGCAGAGGAGTCTTTTCCTGCCGCCATCACGAAAGTTAAGCCTCTGTGGCCAGTGGAGCTCAACATTATGTGTCCCCTCAAAAATTGACATTTTAGTTTAAAAAAAAAAGAGGGACAATACCTTGTTTAAATTGACAGGAACTGTGAACTTTTTCCCCATACTATTTCCCAGATAAACAAACACTTGAAGTCATGATGACAAATAACAACATAGCTTGAAAAACAAAACCAGTATTACCTCATAGTACTACTACACACTGACACACATAGGATAATATTAATAAAATATGTCACTACAAGATCCATATTTATAAATTCTGTACATATAAATTGTGATTACAATTGATTCTGATACCTGGTTCACTTTGTAGTTGAATCAGGATATATATAGTAGTGAAAGTAATTAATACATAAATATTTGAAACTTTACCAGTGACTCATTTAAGATAGTCTTATAGAATGTTAAATGTGTGTGAGTGTCACAGTGTTGTCAAGTGTGGTGGAATAAATTAAATTGTTTATCTGTCTGTTGTTGTTGTGACTTACACTTCATCATATACATACCCTAGACATTTAACGTAGTCATCACAATATTCCAGAATAATTCTGACTGAGGTATAATGTGGTAGCAAGTAAGGTTATCTGTAAAACACTACACCTATTAGATACAGATACCTTCACAGCTGATCTCAGTCAGTACACTAAGTCCCCTATAAATATTTATAACATCCCACTTTACCACATATATTGGGGTCTCGCTCCAGGGATTTTGAATCTTTCCCTATTAAAAATATTGGGGGTAATTCACTTCAGGGAATAATAGAAATTAAAAAGGTATCCTTGGGTGAAAATAACTAACGTTGAGCTCTCAGTGCCTGTGGTGTCTTTGGATAAGTAATATCAGATTGTATTGTTTAGTTAGACATTATATAAATTTACCTGTTAGAAAATGGCGGACCTGGCCAAATTTCGATCTGCTGCTGTACAGACTGCGAAAGAGTTAGGAATGAACGGGCAAATTATGATTGCTTATGTCACTGCTACCATATCGATTGGAGGCCGACCTCTGTGCAACCTACGTTTTGCTGATGATATTGATCTGATAGCTGGATCAGAATCAGAACTTCAAGACCTTACCTCTAGACTGGAGAAAGTAACAAGAACGTATGGGATGGAAATTAATATAGAAAAAAGCAAGATATTGGTGAATAGCCATAAGAAACATGTTCCGACCAACATTACGTTAAATGGGCAAACGTTAGAAGAAGTTAACACCTTTAAATATCTCGGGTCCACTATATGCAGTGATGGAAGATCAATTAAAGAAATCAAGACAAGACTTGAGATGGCCTCAGCTGCCATGACAAGGTTGAATGTGATCTGGAAAAGTAACATCAGTTTTCCTGTGAAGATCAAATTATACAAATCACTTGTATTATCTATTCTCTTGTATGGGTGTGAGAGCTGGACACTCACTGCAGATACGGAGCGAAGGATTCAGGCTTTCGAGCATAAATGTTATAGAAGAATTTTGCGCATTTGCTATAAAGAGCACAAAACAAATGTCTATGTTAGAGAGAAGATAAACACCTATGCAGGCCACCAAGAACCACTTTTGTCAACAGTGAAACGTCGAAAGCTTGCCTGGTTTGGGCATGTAACTCGTCATGACTCCCTTTCGAAAACGATCCTTCAGGGAACAGTCGAAGGTAAACGGAGAAGAGGAAGGCAGAGAAAATCCTGGGCTGATAACATCAAAGAATGGGCAGGACACGGTTTTTCCACACTTGTACGCATTGCTGAGGATAGAGAGCAGTGGAGGACCCTGTCTGCTGATGCTTCCACCATGGCACCCCTACGACCCATGACGGGTTACGGGATGAGATGATGATGATGATGTCACTGCTGAATGTGACAAATATATTGAACGGGAAGAAAGAAGATTAGAAAAAGAGGCCGAAAGAAAGCTAGAGGCTGAGACTAAGAGGTTGCAGATTGAGGCTGAGGCTAAGAGGTTGCAGATTGAGGCAGAGGCTAAGAGGTTGCAGATTGAGGCTGACAAAGAGGCTAAAGCATTGGAAGCCGAGGAAAGAAGATTGACTGCAGAAAGAGAAGAGAAGCGATTAGCTGCAGAGAGGGAAGCAGAAAAGGAGGAGAAGAGATTACAAAGGGAACATGAGTTACGACTAAGGGAGTTTGAGTTTCAAGGCCATGCTCCTGAAAATGGTGCCAGTCCCTTTATCTCTGATGCCACTGCTAGCCAGGGAGCCTCAACCTCAGCTATGAATTTTCATTTAGATCATTTTGTTGAGAAAGACGATGATATTGAGAGCTATCTAAATAGATATGAACTATTAGCTACCACATATGGGTTAGAGAGAGAGAAAGGTGGAGCTTAAAGTTATCTCAAGGGCTTCGTGGGGCAGCTTATGAAGTTTTTGCCAAAATGAGCAGAGGTGATCAGGAAAATTATGACATGCTAAAGCAGGCTCTTTTGTTAAGATATGAAAAGAACGCAGAATTTTATAGGAAAAAATTTAGGAATGCTAAACTACTGTCAGGTGAAACCTATCACCAGTTCTCTGCACGGATAGAGACATACTTGGAGAAATGGACTTCTCTGGGGAAAACCCAAGATCTTAAGGAAATGGTCCTTATAGAACAATTAAGAGAGTCCATGGCTCCAGACCTGAGAAAGTTTCTCATGGAACAAGGTGCAGAGAGGCTGGGTGATTTGCTAAATGTTGCTGAAAGGTATCAAGCAGCTCAGGCAGAGGTATCAGGTAATAAAAAGAAACAGGTAGAAAATTTTAGGGCACCACAGAACTTTAATAAATTTGATCCTAGAGATCAAAACAAAGGTAAGCACCAATTTGATAGGCCACGGTATGACAATAAAAATAAAACCCCACAATTCGATGAAAGGAAATATGATGAAAGAAAATCTTACAACCAAGGAAATAGATGGTGTAAAAATTGTAAGATGAACAATCATGACACTGACCGTTGCAGAAAGAACCCTATAGTTATGGCCACCCTTCAGGTCAGGTCAACCTCAAGACAGGAGGAGGATATTATGTTAGATACCACTCCAGAAGAGATGAGGAAGGCACAGGCTGGGGATAAGACCCTCAAGCCTTGTTTCAGGAAATTGTCAACTTGTCATACAACTCCAGGCAAGGGAGATTTTTACATGAAAAACAAGTTGATTTACAGGAAGGTCGGAACTAGATCTAAGGGTCACGGACAGTTGGTTCTTCCAAAGAGATATAGGGCAGACTTAATAAGGAGCCTACATGTGAAAAAAGATGGGGACCATGAGAAAATAGGTACCATCATCCAAAAGGTGGCTCACAATTATTATTGGCCCAAGGCAAGGTGGGACATTGAGAATTTTGTAGAAAGGTGTAGCATAGCACATGAGGGAACACCCACAAGTGGGAACATTGATCAGGACCTGGACACGCCACGGTGCAAAATTAGGCCTGACAATAAAAAGACATAAATTTGATAAAGTGGACCAAATGGAATGGGAAGCCCCTTTTCACGGACAAGCTTCAATTAACTGTTTTACAATGGCCACTATGCGGAGAGTGCAAAAAGAAGTCTTAACCCAGGATAAGCCGAAAATCCCTCAATCGGACTTAAACAAACTGGAGGAAGAGGATGTAGAGAGGAAATCTCTCATCAAGAATTTTAAGGGGGGAGAAAGCCCCAAAAGAAGAATTGGTAGCGGTCGTTTTGTGAATGAAAATTCTGGGAAGAAAAATCATCACTATAGAGCTTCGAGTGGAAGAGACCATACCGGTGCATGGACAAATAGGTCCACAAAATTAAAGGTCCATATGTAGCTCTGTTAAGAACGTGGACTGATGAAAAGGCAGAGGAAAATATTACATCCTCATACCAATATGTGAATGAGCTGACCACTCGTTTAAAAACTGGCTGGAAACTTGCTAATGAAAATTTGAAACAAGCCAGGAAAAAACATGCTGCCTATTATAACAGGAAAGCTAAAGACAGAGATTTTGCTGTGGGAGAGAAGGTACTGCTTCTTCTCCCCGGTAGTCAAAATAAGTTACAAATTGGATGGCAAGGTCCATATACAGTTCTAGAGAAGGTGTCTAGAACCAATTATAAGATAGATAAGAAGGGGAAAGAAAAAATCTATCATGTGAATCTCCTGAAGAAATATTTGGAAAGAGAACATCAGGAAGAGACACACTTGTTGACCTTGTCCATTGCCATGGCGATGAAAAAGGAACCACTTTCATCATTTGAATATCCATTACACCCCTGTGAGACAGCGGCACAGGTGAAAATCAGTACACATTTAACGAAAACTCAGAAAGAGAGAGTGCAACAGGTTCTAGATAATCATACAGAGGTGTTAACAGACCGACCAGGGCATACAAACTTATTGGAATATGATATGAAACTGATAGACCCCACACCTGTCTGTATGAAACCCTATTCGATTCCTTTTGCTAAGGAGAAAGCTTTGAAGGAAGAGATAGACTATTTGTTGAAGGAAGGAATTATTTCACACAGTGAATCTTCGTATAGTTCCGGTGTTGTACTTTTAAGGAAACCCTCTGGAGAACATAGACTCTGTATAGATTACAGGAGACTGAATGCTATTACAGAAGGACAGGTGGATCCATTGCCGGATACAAATCAGTTGTTTGCCAGACTAAATAAAGCTAAATATTTCTCAAAAGTGGATCTGAGTAAAGGATACTATCAGATTCCAGTAAAGCCTGAGGTTAGACCATACCTAGCTTTTAGTACCTCAGAAGGACACTATGAGTTTAACAGATTGCCATTTGGATTGAAGAATGCACCTAGTGTCTTCTCTAGAATGATGAGAAAATTATTGGACCTTCTGAATAATCCATGTATCACAAATTTCATGGATGATATCCTTATAGCAACAGAAACATTTGAGGAACACATTGACTCTCTGAACATGCTGTTTAATCGACTTAGGGAAGCGAATTTAACAGCCCGACCAACCAAATGTTGCGTTGGATGTAAAGAATTGGAATTCTTGGGACACACAGTTTATCAGGGAAACATGACCCCTGACCCAAAGAATTTAGAGAAACTAAAGAAAGCCCCGAGACCACAAACCAAGAAAGACGTGAGATCCTTTGTCTCATTATGTGGTTTCTACCAAAAGTATATCAAAAACTTTAATTCCATATGTGCACCGTTAACTGATTTGACACGTAAGGGAAATCCAGATCGAATTACATGGACACCACAATGTGAAATGGCTTACCAAGAATTGAAGGAAAAGCTCACAAGTAAACCTATTTTGAAATTACCTGACTTAAGTCAAGAATTCATAGTAAGGACGGATGCCAGTAATATTGGGTTAGGTGCGACTCTGCTACAGAAATCAGATGCATTGGATGGGGAATTAAGCCCAGTGGCATATGCTAGCAGAAAGTTGAATAAAGCTGAAACCAATTACTCAACTAGCGAAAAGGAATGTCTTGCAGTAATATGGGCGATAAAGAAATTCAATATTTATCTGTATGGGAAGGCATTTAAGTTGCAAACGGATCACAAACCTTTGTCGTTTCTAGCGCAAGCTAGACATGAAAATTCTAGATTACTCCGTTGGTCATTACTGATGCAACCATATGAGTTTAGCATAGAGTATATAAGTGGAAAAACAAATCTGGGAGCGGATTTTTTAAGCCGCCATCCGTGTGATGAGAATCACCCTAAGCCCCAGGAAAGATAATAAATTTCTCTATGTGTATATAGAATTATAGACTGACATATAACGTCTGTTTCAAGTGGGGAGAATTTGTCGTGTGAAATTCTAATCCACATATATAAATTAAAAAGTAAATGTAAAGCCTAACAAATAACTTCAATAAAAGGAAAGAAGAATGGTAAAGAACAGTGCTGTCACAATGACTGTACTCGAAATCCCCCTTGTTTTCTAATTCGTCTGCAAATTATAACGTTCCACGTTGATAGTAAAAGCCTACTGCATCACTACACGCTTTCTTCAATAAAACGTGTACTGCCTTTCTAAGAAAAACCTTGAGATACGCAAGCTGACCTATATTTAATATTCCATTCATGTCATTTTATACACTAAGTTACCATAAACGAACGGACAGATGGACTTAGGATAGAAAGAAAGGGAGGGCTGAAAGCCGGGACGCATACAACACTAAACACGCGTCTCGCTATACAATTACTGCCATCACGCGTGTAAGGCCACAAGCACTAGCTTTTTTTCTAATCGACAGTGATAAAAAACACTACCCATACGAGAGTTAGGTTTAAAAAAACTTACAAAACGCTTATTAGGAAACATGACATTCTACTGTTTTATGTCTGAAATCCTGACATTAGTATGACAGTACAGCAGACACCATAAAGTTTGGAAGTGAGGAGGTGGCAAAAGCACGACTATCCTAAAAGAAAATGCATATTTTGAACGCAGCCATTTAGCTCCTTTAAATTTGTATATTTGGGTTCCTTAGGACTTGCTGACAAAGAATATGTTAAACGTTATGCAAATAGTCTAGGAATTAACAAATTATAGCCAAAAGAAATAGTGAGGGTGTCAGACAACCCCAAAATCAGAATCGCTCAGTGGCAGATTTTGACACCACCATTGTACGGGAAATAGGCCAACATGTTACCTCCTATTTGATTGGCGGAAAGTAAATGTAAGGCTAAACACGATTAGTCGGACTATAAATACTACTTCTTTGTTGTTAGGGGAAACAGTAGTAGAGGTACTTTTTTGAAAAGCTGTGTAAACATGGCTCGATTGGTTAGACCCGCCAATATAGGCAATTAGAAGCGTCAGTTTAGCACAACATTTTCAAATAAACTTACTAAAGAACCAGTGCGTTGAGCGCCAGTGCATATTTTTCTAAATAAAAGCCTGGGACATCGGCAGATCGAAATTGTGCTATATTCATTGCCAGTCAACGTAACTGTGTATTATTCCATGAATTGTGGTAAGCTTGATATATTCAATATCTTTTTAATGAAAATTGAATGTAAATTGATAATTTATGTCTGTATATGTGTGTGGTTCAGTAGCGAACATGAGGCAAGGCCTATATAGTGCTCCAACCTGAACAGAAGGTGTCGGAGAAAAGTAAAACTGCATGGAATGGCCAAACAGTACACTGACACCTATCTTATTGACTAGAAGAACTAATGCTGGAATTGCAGAGGCGTAGTGACCATTAGGGAGGAGTATACTGGTGTAAATTATTTCAGATGAAGCTGACAGTTGACCTACCGCTCTGAACTCAGTGTTTGTCATGTATTGTGTTCAGTCTAGAAATAGATTATAAATTAGTTATGAAGTAGGAGGTACAACCTTCTTGTTTCAGGGACTGTGGTCCTAAAGTTATTGAGCAGCACCTGGTCTGAGCTTTGCTGAATCTGGAGGCTGACAGCATACTCCTGGGTCCAGATAGCGACTAGTGAGGTGTCTCCAGAACACAGGGGAGCAATCGAGCAGAGGAGTCTTTTCCTGCCGCCATCACGAAAGTTAAGCCTCTGTGGCCAGTGGAGCTCAACATTATGTGTCCCCCCAAAAACTGACATTTTAGTAAAAAAAAGAGGGACAATACCTTGTTTAAATTGACAGGAACTGTGAACTTTTTCCCCATACTATTTCCCAGATAAACAAACACTTGAAGTCATGATGACAAATAACAACATAGCTTGAAAAACAAAACCAGTATTACCTCATAGTACTACTACACACTGACACACATAGGATAATATTAATAAAATATGTCACTACAAGATCCATATTTATAAATTCTGTACATATAAATTGTGATTACAATTGATTCTGATTCCTGGTTCACTTTGTAGTTGAATCAGGATATATATAGTAGTGAAAGTAATTAATACATAAATATTTGAAACTTTACCAGTGACTCATTTAAGATAGTCTTATAGAATGTTAAATGTGTGTGAGTGTCACAGTGTTGTCAAGTGTGGTGGAATAAATTAAATTGTTTATCTGTCTGTTGTTGTTGTGACTTACACTTCATCATATACATACCCTAGACATTTAACGTAGTCATCACAATATTCCAGAATAATTCTGACTGAGGTATAATGTGGTAGCAAGTAAGGTTATCTGTAAAACACTACACCTATTAGATACAGATACCTTCACAGCTGATCTCAGTCAGTACACTAAGTCCCCTATAAATATTTATAACATCCCACTTTACCACAGAGGTCAAAGACGGTCTGTCCGCTTTGGCTGATGTCTCTGTTGTTGGGCGGCACCAGGGAGCAGAAAATCCTATCTCGAGAGTCGAACGCGTTGATTTTCCCTGATATGGCCTAAGGCGCGATTTTCTCTCACCAGTTAGTGAAATAATACCATTTCCGTATAAATACTCAGTACTTCCAAAGTCAGTTATCAGTTCGCTCAGGATATTTTGGAAATCTAGCTCGTGATTCTAGCCATTGTGAAAGTGTGTCATAGCATTCCGGGGAGATTGTTCAATTTCTGATTGCGGTAATATATATTAGCATTTAGGTGATTTAATGTATTAAAGGTTATCATTATAATTCACTGGGATTTTTCTAAGTGCTAAGACTGGCGTATTAAATGACATATAGCTAACTTTTCCAGCTGTAATGTAAAATTTAACCACTCGCTATCACCTAGAAAGAGATGTTTTAATTGACTAATAATTACACTAGGCGACTGACTACTGACGGAATATAAATTTACTTCTAATTCATTACGTATAATTGTGTAAGTGACTAGTGTAATATCATGGGGCGAAACAAATAGCTAGTAATGACAAGCGATATTTGTAAAGCAGTCAATAATTAAATTAACACTGATATAGTGCGCTGAGAGTTTTACCGAGGGGGATGTTGCAACACCGCTTCTGACACAAACTGAGAACCTCTGTCAGATAACAGTTTTCTCGGAAACCCTATTCTAGTCCATATTTGAAATAATGCATCAGCCACATCTTGAGTTGAAATATTCTTGAGGGGTATGGCTTCTGGCCAACGCGTGCACATATCAATACATGTTAACACATATCTATGTCCTCGAGATGACATAATAGGAAGTGGACCAATAATATCCACTGCCATCTTTTCGAATGGCCACCATGATTATTGTTGCAACACCGTATGCAACACAATACTGCCCCGGTCAAACTTCACGTGAAAATACCAATCGTGGGTATGCTACAGCATCTAGTCGTCCCATCACAACAGGCAGTCATATAACGAACAGCAAAGTTAACCATGAACTGCAATGCACGGCGCACAACGGCCAACTGTGATATGCGTAATGTCCATAGTTGTTACATAAAAATCAACATATTTATTTCCAATACTTCAGGTACAATACGTAGCGAAAGTCATTAAAATTATATGTCCCATCAGTCTTCATATAAGCATAAAGGCATACTATTCAGTACAATTGTCAATCTTGGACTGTAGGGATATTCAATTCATAAACAGTGAATTCACTCTTCTCCGCAATGACCCTTCGCACCCTTCCGTAACGGGTAAGGTTGTAAAAAACTCTGATGTAACATTGTATGAACCTCCCAGGCCACGAAAGCTTAATACCTTACCAAATACATAATATATGATTCCCTCCATGACTATTATAAGTCACAACGGCAGCATCATTCCATGTCTTTTCTGAGTAATAGAACTCAGAACACAAATGTTAGCCTATGATTTAGGCATCCATCTTGAATCCTCTGTTTTCCACCATTCGCGTTCAACAACTGTGCACCTCAGTGCACTCTTCAAAAAAATATCATCATCTCCCCAAATACTAGTGCCATTTTTTCTGTGCAACTACATTGTTGCCAAATTCATATCGCAACAATTAACCCCTACCGTCCTTAAGAAAAAAAGACACGCAGTTTCTTTTTTTCTTCCAAGAACCACCACTGCAGGCAATAATCACTAACAGATCATAAAGCATATACCGTCTCAGTAACGTCTAAGTCATCTAACCAGTCTCAATGGTAGGGAACAACCAATACAAACAAACAAAGCAAAAAAAATTATAGCAATAAAAGAGTACATATCATCTGTCAGCCGTCAACAAGAATCAAAATAATCCCAATCACTAGATAAATCCACTGAATTATGTGAGCGTCACCAATAGGGCACCAAACATTAGCAATATCTCCAATAGCGTACAATCCCTCTGAAAATACCACGAGTTCATAACATTACGAAAGTTAAGATCGTAAAAATACCATATGTTCGTGACATAAACTTCCAATTCTCATCCATAAAGAGCCATGGTCGCACTAATTCACCAAGTCTAATCCTACTATGCCAATTCCATGAGCAAGCGTAAAAGTAATCAAACATCTAACACAATGTGTGAAACCATTCACACCTTCCAGATCAATATGTGGATAAAGTCTCGTATACTGGCTGTCCTTAGTTCATAGCATGACAATGATTATAGCTATAACCGTACGAAATATCACTCGGCACATGGAGTACTGTCTTCTTGCGGACATTTGGAAAGAACGTCCGCCACCACATTCTCCGAACCACGAATTGCCTGTATTTGGTAATTGTAAGGTTGCATGAGGATAGAGTACCGTGCGGCTCTGGCACATTTGTGATTTTTTGACTTTAAATACGCAAGGGCCTTTTGATCAGATTGGATCACAAAAGGTACCCCCAGCAAATATTTCTCCAGTTTGGTCACCGCCCAGACTACTGTCAATAATTCCTTCTCCAGTACAGAATAAATCATTTCTGCCTTGTTCAACTTTCTAGAAATGTAGGTAATTGGATGAAGATGTCCATCAAATTCTTGTAGTAATACTGCCCCAATACCTTTAGATGAGGCGTCCGTACGAAGAGTGAGACTATCAATTACACTGGCTAACAAAAAAAAATATTTTTTTTCTGTCTCTAACATTTCTACGTTTTTCTGGTCAACTTTAATGCGCTGTTTTTAAATCTGCAAACCGTTTTTCTCTATCAGGTCGGGATCTCTAGAAATATGCAATTGAAGTTTTTTTACAATGCATACAGTATTACAACATCATTCGTACAAGAAGTTTAACAGTTATGTAGGCTTGAATTTCTTTGCAGTCGACTTTCGTCGGTGAATGGCATGTGGTACATCGCGATGAAGCATCCAACAATAATCGGCAAGCATGGTCACACTCCACCGTCCTTGATAACGTGACTCCATTACGGCGATATCTTGATGGAATCGTTCTCCATGTTCATCGCTGACTTCGCCAAGGTTGTCAGGGAAAAAGTCAAGATGCGAATCGAGCAAATGGATTTTGAGGGACATGTTACAGCCCATAATTCTGTATGCATCTATGCACTGCTTAACAATATACACATAGTCGACAGATTTGTGATTTCCCAGAAAGTTATCGACGATCGATTTGAAAGCCATCCATGCGCGAAGTTCACTACCATGTAACAAGTTCTCGAATTGTTTGTCTGCAATAACTTTCCTAATCTGAGGTCCTACAAAGATACCTTCCTTTATCTTTGCATCGCTTACTTGCGGAAACCTTTCTCGAAGATAAGGGAAAGCTTTGCTCGTTTTATCTAACGCTTTTACGAAATTCTTCATGAGCCCCTACTTTATATGTAACGGTGGTAAAATGATGCTGTCTTTGTTAACTAATGGCTCGTGTATTATATTTTTATGCCCGAGCTGCATACGATCCCTGATAGGCCACATCTTTCTTGCATAATGTTCCTGTCTGTTGCGGCTGTCCCATTCACATAGGAAGCAACACAATTTAGTATACCCAGTCTGCATGCCCGTGAGAATTGCAATGACCTTTAGGTCTCCACAAATCCGCCATTGGTAGTCATTGTACTTTATTTTTGCCAAAAGTATAGCCATATTGTCATAAGTTTCTTTCATATGAACAGAGTAGGCGACTGGAATTGATGAAAATAGATTTCCGTTGTGCAATAACACGGCTTTTAGACTAGTCTTGGAAGAGTCGATGAAAAGTCGCCATTCGTTGACTATGTGCTCATGACCGAGGTGCACCATTAGACCGTTTACATCTTTGCAATAGCAAATGTCATCATCCATCTCAAAGTATTGAACAAGTTCTCTGTGTCTATGACGAAAATTAGATATCAGAGTATTGGGCGCTAAAAGATTCCATTCTCTGAGTCGCGAATCGAGTAATTCCGCTTGTCCTTTGGTAAGAGCGAGATCACGTATTAGATCTGAAAGTTCTAAATGGTTAATTAAGTGAACACCATCATTCACCGGTATATAATCCGAGTCAGAATTAGTTTCTAAAGCAGGTAAACTATCACTTTCTGATGGTTCATTCACGTCCAACGGATATTGTTCTGGTGGAACTGGGATCGGACACGTGATTGGATCATGAGGCACAGGTTTTGAAACCGATTCAATATTTGGATAAACCACAGACTTTCTAGTTTTAAAAGTGAAACCATGGATATTTGTCAAGCAGAAGTAACAATCAGTAGCGTGATTTGTCGGTTCACGCCATATTACTGGCACTCCTAAAGGCATCGACTTATGCTTCGGCGATTTTCGTAACCAACCTGCCAATGTATTTGCACAAGTCGAACAAACTGCATTTGGCTTCCAAGATTTATTTGCATCATCAACTTTCGAATCGAAATAAAGTTCATATGCTTTCTTTAGTAATGGTGTAAAGTTTTTCTGATGAACACGACCGGCAAAATATTCGCACACGTAACAGAACAGATCAGCCGAATTTCTACAACTTCTAGAAGCCATATTTCGCTCAGAATTATTTCAAAATACAGTAACTATTTGAAAAATAGCGTAACATATGTCATGCATCTTTTAGCAGTATAAAAAGTAGAATTATTTTGCATTTTATTAATTTTTAATAAGTTATGTAGTAAAAATGAAACGGAGCAAATAACGGTTTCCCAAAAATATATTTATTCACAAATATCTTAAGAACCCGATGTGATAGAGATAAACGGATTTCAGATTTGAAATCAGCGCAAGAAACTGACCTAAGAACACTTATTCTTATATAAGAAAGAAAAATGTTGTTTGTCAGTGTTATAGGTAACTTCAAAATTGGTGGGGAAGAAAATAATTCTTTTATCCTATTAAAAGCAGAATTGCATTCTGGTGTCCACCTAATTATATTAGGAGCACCTTTCTTAAGAAGAGTAGACAGATCTGCAGTTATCGACGATAGATTAGGGATGAATCTGCCGTAATACTGAACCAAACCCAACAAACTACGAATTTGCTTCTTAGTTTTAGGAATGGAAAGATGAAGAATTTTAGACACGTTTTGATCTAACGTCTGAAGATTGCCATGTCCAATTTTATGACCCAAAAATGTGATTTCCGAAAATCCAATATAAACCTTAGAAGGTCGAGCAGTAAGTCCTGCGGAACGTAAAGTAAACAAAAGTGAGTGAAGTCCTAAGAAATGTTCCTGCCAAGTGTTGCTGAACAAACAAATGTCGTCAATATATGTGATGATATCCCGCCTATGGGAGAATAAAATTCTCATCATTCTAGTAAAAGTCGCAGGCGCGTTCACAAGACCAAAACACATAAAGTTGAACTGGAACAACCCTCTAGAAGTAGAAAACGCCGTGTAATGTTTACATCTATCGGCTAAAGCAGCGGTTCCCAACCTTTTTTCACTTGCGTACCCCTTGGCAGCCCATTTCTATAAATTGTACCCCTAATATTAGCAAAATATTTGAAATCAATATAGTTGCTTTTATTAAAAATTTATAGATTATAACCAGAAATAAAGGGGCCAACCACGGGATTAAAAAACAATGTAATAAAAAGGTGAATAAACAGTGCATATATTGTTACATTTAAAAAAATCAGAAGTTACAATAAAAATTAACACATTTAATTTATTAATAATAATAATAAAAACGTCGTTATTGTTAAAAGTTGAAATCACTTATTATAACACACATGTCACGTGACCATGACAAATGTTCAGTGCGATCCTTGAGCTTGTTTTGAGGCACAAAGTTTTTTTTTTTAAATCAAGTTCAAGTGATGTAAGATACAGTCTCAATTCTGGACCTGCATTCAGTTTACTGCGGTATTTATTTTTTTTTATAAAGGTATACGAAGAGAAAGCCCTCTCCACCAGCTCAATATTTGTAAATGGCAACAGAAACTTAAGCGCCTTGTCGGTCAGCTGTTCATATTCTCTGCTGATGTCTCCCCAAAAGTTAATAAGGAATTTTCCTTTGAATTCTGCTATTAAAGTAGTATCAGTCGAAAGTTCAATCAACTTCTCTTTTTCGTTGATTGATAATGTGGCTGCTTGGAAATATTCTTCTTCAACGGGATTTACAATCCAGTAGTTCTCTTTTCTCAAAATCATACAGGAAAGAATAAAAAGTAAAGTAGACAGCGAAATCCAAGAAGAACAGTTTGGTTTTAGACGGAACAGTGGAACAAGAGAGGCAATATTTTGTATAAGAATATTAGCAGAAAAATATACAGAGGTCCAAAAAAGTATGTATATGTGCTTCATTGACTATAAGAAGGCTTTTGACAGAGTCCATCATGAGAAAATAATTTAATGCCTCGAAGACATAGGTATTGATGGAAAAGATATAAGAATACGCAGTAACCTTTATTGGGAGCAAACTGCCACAGTAAGATCGGGAAGGAATTATTCACCATACATAGACATAAAAAGAGGTGTCAGACAAGGTTGTGTGCTGTCCCCCTGCCTATTTAATTTATACACCGAAAAAATTTTCAAACAGATACAGGAAATACCAGGACTGAACATCAGTGGAAGGTCGATAAACAACCTTAGATATGCAGATGATACCGTGTTGTTAGCTGAAAGCGAACAGGAGTTACAAGAACTAGTGAAGCAAGTGAAGAGTATAAGTCAGGAATATGGACTGGACATTAATATTGAGAAAACAAAAACTATGATAATTAGCAAAACAGACGATAAACCCACATTAAAGATAAACGTAAATGGGAAAATCCTGGAACAAGTCAAGAGCTACGTATATCTTGGTCATATAATAACAGAAGATGGCAGATATGAAACAGAAATCAAGAAGAGAATAGGAATGGCCAAAGCTACATTCAACAACATGAAACATATACTGACATCCAAACAGCTATCTCACAAATTAAAACTGAGAATCATAAAATGTTATATATATTCTGCATTTCTGTATGGTGCAGAAACATGGACGATGAATAAGCGTTTGGAAGAAAGAATTGAGGCTCTTGAAATGTGGATATATAGAAGAATGGGGCGTATCTCATGGAAAGAGATGAAAACAAATAAGGAGGTCCTAGAAAATCTAGATATGAAAAGAGAACTAATGAGGGAGGTCAAAGTTCGGCAGCTAAAATACTTTGGCCACATAAAAAGGCATAACACCTTGCAGAAGACCATAACAGAAGGGAGAGTTGAAAGCAAACGTGCAAGGGGAAGACAGCGCTATAAGTGGGAAGATAACATCATGAGATGGACAGGAAAGAGTCTATCAGAGTGCACCACCAAGACAAGAGACAGAAGACGTTGGAGATCCATTACAGCCAACCTTCGTTGTCGAGATGGCAACTGATGATGATGATGAGTTCTCTTTTCCAGGTTTCTTAAAGTACTTCTCGAAAGATGAATTTAGCCCTATCAAGTGTTCAATTATTTTCTCGCTCATTTCCTGGGAGAGGTGCAGCTCGTTCTCAGATAGAGTTTCAAATACCTCAGGCTGGCCTTTTTTCAATACACGACCTCCAAAAATCTAATTTTTTAATCATAGATTCAATTTTGGTCTGAAACATTGAAGATCGTTACCGAGCTATTCTGAAGTGTCAAATTTAGTTTGTTTATTTGTAGGAAAATATCCGATAAGTATGCAAGACTCTGAAGCCAATCACAGTCGTGTAACTTTGAAGTAAGTTGAAAAGGATGGTCTTCAAAAAAAAGTTGGACTTCATGTCTAAGTTCGAACAGCCGGGTAAGGACTTTACCACGAGAGAGCCACCTTACTTGTGTATGAAGGAGCAGGGTAGAATGAAGACTATTCATCTCTTCACACAGTGCTTTGAAAAGCCTCGAGTTTGTGGACTTTGACTTTATAAAATTAATCACTTTCACAGCTTCATCACGAACGATTTTTAATTGACCAGGGAGGCGGTTAGATGCAAGGCTTTGCCTGTGGATGCAGCAGAGGCTCCAGGTTATATTGGGGGCTACCTTCGTGACACGAGCGCAAAGACCGGAGTAGCAACCTGACATAGACTTGGCTCCGTCAGTGCATAGTCCACAACAATTAGACCAATTAATGTCCTTTTCTTTGAAATAAGAATCAATAGCATGAAATGTATCCTCACCTCTTGTAAGCCCTGACAGAGGATGACACAGCAAAAGATTTTCTTCAACGTCATGGCTTTTCAAATACCTCACAATAACAAGCAAAACAGCGAAATTAGCAATATCTATGCTTTCGTCAACTTGAATAGCAAAGAATTTACTATTTTTAATCCTACTTATTATTGTCGCTTCAACATCGTCAGACATATCCTGCATTCTTCGAGAAATTGTATGGTTCGAGAGAGGAATAGCGTTCATTTTGCGAACATGTTCCTCTCCTAGCATGCACAGAACGGCATCTTTTATACAAGGAGAAATTAAATTCTCAGCTATAGTATGATTTTTACCACATTTTGCAATACGATAACTAATACGGTAGGAGGCTTCAACCGCATTTTCGTTATCTTTGTTAGCTGACGACAAGTACGATGTCACATTCTGTTGTTTTGATAGGCGCTGAAAAAAATTGCGTTCCTTGTTTTCATAACTGGGGTGTTTGGTTTGTAAATGCCGCAAGAGTAACGAAGGTTTCATGCTACCATTGGATAATACTTCCCGACACACTACACAGTGGGGCTTAGCGCAGTCCCCATCTCCTACAAACGAAAACCCATACTTCATGTATTCGTCACTGTATTTTCTCTTTTTAGCTCTATGTAAAATTGAAGATCGTGTCTTTTCACTGTCCTGCACCAAAGACTTAGGCGTGTCCTGAGAAGTACTTGGCGATTGATCACATTCCACATTATGTTTCAGCTTTTTTACTGTGCCGGTTTTCAACCACTGATCCATTTCTGATAATACACGAATTGAATAATTAATCACTTTAAGTTAAGTTAAAACAATGACAAAAACTACTGTATATAGAAACACTGTCTCACTGTCTCACGTTTGTAAAATTTGGGTCAAGAATTGACACTATTACTTCTGGGACATTAGACGTTCATAGATAGTGTGGAAGATCAAACAAGTCATATTTTTTATGAAATATTTAACGGCACAACTATAATCCCATAGTCATCATAATGAAGACTATTGTGTAAAAACATTGAATTGTGCTCATACGAAATGCCATAGATTTTCACACACGCCAGTCCAAGCAGACAGCACGCCAAATGCGCGCAAGAAAAACGGCGGAGATTGTCTCACACAGTTCATGTTGTATAGTATAGTTTTGAATTAATTTCGCAACTTTTGACTTGTCTTTTACACTGTTGACATATGTGTCTTTTTTCCGCCATTACTCATTTTTTTTCGCGTACCCCTGAACGCCCTATCGCGTACCCCTAGGGGTACGCGTACCACAGGTTGGGAACCGCTGGGCTAAAGGAACCTGCCAATAGCCTTTTGACAGATCAAGTTTACTGAAAAAAAAACCGCCGTAGATAACATGGGTAACAGATCGTCCAATAATGGCATTGGTTCGGCGTCAAAATTTGTGACATGATTTAGTTTTCTAAAATCTATGCACGAACGAATGTTATTATCTTTTTTCTTATTATTACCATCGGGAACGAAAAGCTTCTGATGGATGGACTGATTATTCCCAATCGAATTATGTCCTCTAGTTCCTTGTCCACTTTGTTCTGGAAATGTATCGGTATTGGGTACGGACGTATTCTAATTGGGTTTTCATCATGTAAATGAATATCATGAGTTATTACATTTGTCCTACCTGGTATGTCTGTGAGCACGTCTTGAAACGAGTGTAATAATTCTGAGACATGTCGTATGTTATCAGGTGACAAGTCATGA
Organism: Oreohelix idahoensis; assembly: GCA_024509875.1. NCBI lineage: Eukaryota > Metazoa > Mollusca > Gastropoda > Stylommatophora > Oreohelicidae > Oreohelix > Oreohelix idahoensis. Next base: position 42,319 of record JAMPIV010009310.1, on the reverse strand, counting down.
CAAATCGTTACGTCTTTCCAAGTCTCTGTAGAATGTACAGGTAAAATCGGAAAAGACATAGAAACCTCAGGGAAAGAAGATTCTTCCTCCTGGATAACCGATAACGAGGACCAACGAGTAGGATGATTCACAATGTCCTCAACCGCGTGAAAAAACTGCCTGAAGATGTTCAGGTCTTGAGTGAAATTCTTTTAACATGTTGACGTGAAACGTTTTTCTTTTACCTTTCACATCAAGAATGTAATCCACGTCGGAAATACGCGAAAGAACTTTAAATAGACCACACCATGTAATAAGTAATCGATTCTGTTTGCTAGGTAAGAGCACAAAAGCCTCATCACCTGGCACCAGATGACGCAGATGTCTTGACTGATTTTGCAACAAGCGAGCTTTTTCTTTAGCTCTCTCTCTGAAGCAGATGTTGCCAACTGGCATGCATCCATAATTTTCTGCCTTAAATTCACCACATACTCATAAGAAGATTAAGTTTCTTGAGATAATGTAGCATCAAGCAGTAAGGCTTTGATCAATGACAAAGGACCTCTAGGTTGAGCCCCGAAAACAAGTTGAAACGGAGAAAATTCTGTATGCTCATTAGGTATTTCTCGGTACGCGAAAAGTACCGCTGGTAAAATACGGTCCCAATCTTTAGGAAATTGAGTAGTAACTTTTCCTAGAATCTGTTTTATTGATCTATTTAACCTCTCAACCATACCATTCGAGGCCGCGTGATAAACACTGCTCAAGGACCGATCAATGTGAAACATTTTCATGACTTCCGTCATGGCTTCTGACACAAACTGAGAACCTCTGTCAGATAACAGTTTTCTCGGAAACCCTATTCTAGTCCATATTTGAAATAATGCATCAGCCACATCTTGAGTTGAAATATTCTTGAGGGGTATGGCTTCTGGCCAACGCGTGCACATATCAATACATGTTAACACATATCTATGTCCTCGAGATGACATAATAGGAAGTGGACCAATAATATCCACTGCCATCTTTTCGAATGGCCACCATGATTATTGTTGCAACACCGTATGCAACACAATACTGCCCCGGTCAAACTTCACGTGAAAATACCAATCGTGGGTATGCTACAGCATCTAGTCGTCCCATCACAACAGGCAGTCATATAACGAACAGCAAAGTTAACCCTGAACTGCAATGCATGGCGCACAACGGCCAACTGTGATATGCGTAATGTCCATAGTTGTTACATAAAAATCAACATATTTATTTCCAATACTTCAGGTACAATACGTAGCGAAAGTTATTAAAATTATATGTCCCGTCAGTCTTCATATAAGCATAAAGGCACACTATTCAGTACAATTGTCAATCTTGGACTGTAGGGATATTCAATTCATAAACAGTGAATCCACTCTTCTCCGCAATGACCCTTCGCACCCTTCCGTAACGGGTAAGGTTGTAAAAAACTCTGATGTAACATTGTATGAACCTCCCAGGCCACGAAAGCTTAATACCTTACCAAATACATAATATATGATTCCCTCCATGACTATTATAAGTCACAACGGCAGCATCATTCCATGTCTTTTCTGAGTAATAGAACTCAGAACACAAATGTTAGCCTATGATTTAGGCATCCATCTTGAATCCTCTGTTTTCCACCATTCGCGTTCAACAACTGTGCACCTCAGTGCACTCTTCAAAAAAATATCATCATCTCCCCAAATACTAGTGCCATTTTTTCTGTGCAACTACATTGTTGCCAAATTCATATCGCAACAATTAACCCCTACCGTCCTTAAGAAAAAAAGACACGCAGTTTCTTTTTTTCTTCCAAGAACCACCACTGCAGGCAATAATCACTAACAGATCATAAAGCATATACCGTCTCAGTAACGTCTAAGTCATCTAACCAGTCTCAATGGTAGGGAACAACCAATACAAACAAACAAAGCAAAAAAAATTATAGCAATAAAAGAGTACATATCATCTGTCAGCCGTCAACAAGAATCAAAATAATTCCAATCACTAGATAAATCCACTAAATTATGTGAGCGTCACCAATAGGGCACCAAACATTAGCAATATCTCCAATAGCGCACAATCCCTCTGAAAATACCACGAGTTCATAACATTACGAAAGTTGAGACCGTAAAAATACCATATGTTCGTGACATAAACTTCCAATTCTCATCCATAAAGAGCCGTGGTCGCACTAATTCACCAAGTCTAATCCTACTGTGCCAATTCCATGAGCAAGCGTAAAAGTAATCAAACATCTAACTGTTAAAGGCCAGTTGTTAAAGGGCGTGGTTTTGCTCTACTACTTTTGATATGTTAGTCTTTTCATTTCAGTTCCTTGCATCGTGCCTTCGATGTTAATTACGCGAATGTGGATGTTAAAAGAATTGTCGAATCATATTGAACTTGTAATTTCATTGACTTGATAAGTCGGTTCATTGAGTCCACAAATATTTAATACAGTTACACGTCAAGACGATTCATGCATGTTGATCACAAAAAGTACATATTATAACTTGAACATATATTGCATATGTATGTAGATATCCTATCAGTCCTTGTCCAATAAATCGAATTACTGTATGCAGATTGTCATAGCTGTATGCACGCGCGGTTGGGGTTTCCAACGGCCGACAGTGAGTCTATGAGTCTGGCAAAATCAAATACTGTGGACTGTAATTCATCCTTCCTTAATTTTCACTTACCTACTGACCTTTAATCATTTCAAATCTTCGTAATAACAATGGACTGACCCATGTCCGTACTTGCATAAAATATATCTGTATGGCAATACCATGCCCAACGTTGGAAGGGAAGTCAGACACGTCTTTACAGCTCGACGGTCAATGTAAAAAGGTACCGTAGCTAGGTCACGGTCTGCGACCTAACAACGCTCACGCGTCATAATTAGAGCGTGAACTTCGCGTTCAGTAGTGCCTAACTTATTAACAGTGATTTATATTAAATGCTATGACCCTAAACGTAGCACACTGCCAATCCTAGCAGACAACTGTAATATTACTCCCGTAACAGTTTCCTGTCCACCGGGGAAAAAAAATCTATTAGATCGATTTTTTTTTGACAGAAATTATATCAATTACGCAGCTCAACAAGAAAAATTTAACAAAAACCCGACATATGGCCAACGATGTTCTGAGTAGAACCGTGTCGCGGTCATGTCAACTACCTACTATTCATGTAATATAATAAATATGTTATACATATGTGTGACCTTAACTAAACGAAGATGTCAATACATAATTACTTAATGAACTTAAAGTCTGTCTTGAGTAAGTAATGAAGTGTCATGTCTAAATTAATTTAACTAATTAAGATTAAACTAATTAATTATAGTTAGTGTGTATTAAGAATTAAGTGATTGAGAATCTAATTAACGAAAATAACACAAGATGTTATGAGGGAAAGAAACAATGAGAGATAAAAAAAAAGTAAAGTAAAGAAAAGAAAATTAAAGTAGAACTTAAGTAACTGATGTGTGTAACATTAATTATATGTGTTAAGTAGTTATAAATTAATTAACTAAATTAACTAACTAATCAGTAAAATAAGATGTTATATGCCGACATACTTATCAAATATAAAGATATTTATACAATTCATAATTAAATCTAAGAATATTAATTAAAATTGTGTGAGATTCTTTTCTTTTCTTCATTCATTTTTTTTTCTATAATTTCATTTTCTTATTTTTTTCTTCTCTTTCCGTTTTATTTTCCATTAATTCAAATGCTAAGTTAAAAATTAATTAACAGTGGATATGACGATCCATCCGTAGTCCTGATCCTTGTAAATTTCCATAACGAAAAGTGTTTAAGTGTTCTGATCTGGAATGAATGTAGACCATCCGAATGTCTAATAGTTCATGTCATAAACCGAATTTAGTTCGACTGGACGTCACGTAATAATTTCGAATTGTGTCAAATAGTTTTATTTTGAATGGACACTAACCAAAGTCCCAGCGTAGCCAAGAATAAAATGTCTCCTGTTTTCCCAAATTTCACATTACGCATGTCTATCATAATTATTGAATTGAAGTATATGCGACGTTTCATTCCCAGTCTGAGAGTTCAACGATAAGATTCTGTATCTGTATTTTGTGGCAGGTATCTTCATAAATTCGTAGAGTTTTTAGGTCGACATCCAAAGGATTTCTGGAAAGGACATCTGCAATGATATTCTCCGAGCCGGAAATATATTCGATGGTGAAGTCGAAAGGCTGGAGGAGAATGGAGAATCTCGTTAACTTCTGGCTTTTGTGATTTGCACGACGTAGCGATGCGACCGCCCGTTGGTCAGTTTGTATCACGAAGGGCGCACCCAAGAGAAATTTCTTCAATTTCCTCGAGATGTATAACGTCGGATGGAGGATGTCATTGTGGTACTGGAGCAGACAAGCGGCGATACCGTAATTACTCGCATCTGTACGAATGACAAACTTTTTAGAAGCATCTGGTAGTTTCAAAATAGGTGGATGAGAAAAAATATCTAGAATTTTTTAAAACATTTTGTCACAGTTATCAGTCCATGTCACCCTTACCGGCCTGTCTTTCTTCAACAAAGATGACAAGACAGCCGTGATGGATGACAAATAAACCTATGCTGTATGGGGCTGAGCATAGTTGAAACATTTAAACAACTTACTGTCTCTTGTAGGCATGGTAAAACAAATAAGACAGAAAACGTGTACAAATTTAAAGATGTTAAGAATCATAAATATTTTTCGAGAAGGAAAAAAAATCAATAAATCAATCTATATTAGGATAGATGATTAAGAAAGATAAGAAATGATGACTGACAATGCTGAGTCATCAAGAAATAAGACAAAAAGGTGAGCGTACACCATTATCTGCGTGGCGCAGAATCAGGTACTAATTGTAAGTGTAGATGATGGTGACGAAAATAGACACCGTTATCATGCTCAATAACCCAACGAGCGTCACGATTGTTACGAAATGTAACCAAAGCCTGACTATTCTGACCATCAACAGATGGTAGAAGACGAACAAACTTAAAGTTTGCTGTAAAATTAAAGAAATTTCCAAGTGCCTGCCAGGTAGTATCCTGCGGCAGATTTCGCACTAACACTGTGCGAGAATACGCACTTTTCCCAATATAAGTAATATCATTGTCACGAAATTGTGCACAATGACGATATGTATTCTTTGTCCTAGAATTAACTTTCCCCCTCAACACTGATATTGTATTTCTATTGGATGTCGTATCATCCTGACTGGACTGAGGATGACACCAATCATTACCAAAGGTATTAAGTTTCCTACATGTCGTAGACATGTCATGGCTGGGCCAAGTAAAAACTTTGCTGTCAGACTTATTTGTCTTAACCCTCCTATCCAAGTTCCTCATAAACCCAACATTATTTTTCAACTTATTATACTTCTTAGCACTCTCCTTTTTAATGTCGACATCATCAACAGTTTTCTTTGGATCAGTTGTATCCTTAGTATGTTGTACAATAGATCCATCATCCTCATCAGTTTCCGGGATAGTACTCAGAGTGAAGTTAGAAACTGCTGTGCCACATGTATTCATTTGGTTGGCACGAAGTGTAGCCATCGCCACAACAGCGTTAGCGTTGCTAAAAGATTGCAAATTTTTTTTCTCCCATTCATTAATTTCCTTAAGAGTGCAATCCTTACTGCCGGGGATGCGTCCTACTGTAAGATCAGCTGATGGATTCTGCAACATGCACACCTTGACTTTACCTGTAAAAAATGGTGTGTTAACATATGCTATGGCAGTGGGGTAGTACTCAATAGTACCCCCGAAGGTCATGCAACGGACGTAGTCCCCTGTTGCACAGCTAGGATGTACCAAAGACTGCCGAACTCCAATGATTGTTGATCCAGAATCTTTTAAAACTGAGACCAAAGTACCATTTACTAATCCTCTATTGAACATCAGGGTGCCTGTGCCATCGTTCGCTGAAAGACCAACTGCTGTATGAAGGTGTCCACAATTCAGCACAGTTTCTTTGGACTTCTGAAAAATAGTATTACAATCTTGGCAACTATTTGCCACATTATAATTTATAGCAAAACATGCAGCAGAGGACTGTATTGTATTATCGTTAGGTGGACCCTGAACCTTAGGGGTGATATCATTTGTAACTGCCGCCCCTGTATTATGGTTATAATGTGACGATCCACGAGAATAAGATCGATTACGAGAATAATCGTTAGAATTATTTCGTTGTCCTCTGTAATAACTGTTGTCTCGATGTCTCGAGCCATGATTATTACCATTCCAATTGTTGTTATTATTGTGGTTATTTGATCTATCATAATTAGCGTTATATTGTCTGTCGTTATAACGTGACTGAGGTGAATAATTCCTATTCCGTGATCTACCTCTGTTGAATTCATTTTTATTGTTGAAATTATTATTAAGTCCTTTATGAAAATTAACATTGTAATTTCCCTTGAACCTACTTCTGTCTACACTGTGAGCTCTTGGTTTGTTATTGTTATAGTATGCCATATTGGAAGCCACAGGTAGAGGTTCCCTTATCAACGAGTTAGAAATGTTCGCATTCGGATGCGCAGTGCAGTAATTTAATGAAATTTTTTCTAACTCGTCAATGGTACCTGGCTTTCGTTCTTGCAAATATGCGAAGAACGGTGGGCTGACCGAGGATAATACCTTATCCCGGAGTAACAGATCAACTAACTTGTCATACGATTTGTTGACACCTGCAAGTTCAACCCATCTGTTAAAAGTATTGCGTATGTTCGCAATAAACCCTTCAAAGTCTTTAGGAGATTCAGGTAGGAGATTTTTAAATTTCAATCTACAATTTTCCTCGCCCAAATGAAACCTCCGTAAAAGTAAGGATTTAATAGCATCGTAATCATTAGCTATTGTTGGGTCAGCATTTTGAGATGCCGTCAATGGTTCCCCAACTAAAAATTCATTTAACTTAAGTACCCATGCATCTTTAGGCAATTGATTTGATTTGCATGTCTGTTCAAATCTTGATAAAAATGATGATAAATCATCAACATTTAAATTAAAATGGGGTAATTTAAAGTTGTAAAAACGTTTGGTTTGGTTGGATGAAGATCCATTTTGTGCGTTATCATTTTGGTTTGTAGCAACACTTTGTGCCTGAAGTCTTGCTGTTTCATTCTGAATACGTGCCAATTCCAATTCGTCTCTCCTTTTATTTTCTTCTTCTTGTCGACGTTCCTCCCTTTTATGTCTAGCAATTTCTCTTTGCCTATTTTCTTTTTCTATTTCTTTAATTTCACGGTCTGCCTCTTCTTTTTTAAAAATTGCTATCCGTTCTGCTTCTTTGGCTTCATATTTAGCAAGTTCTGCTTCTGCAAACTGACGAAGTTCCTGTGATTTGTAGCCATAATCCTTTCCAATTTTAACAAAATGGTCTAACGCAAGCATCTTGACGTTAATATTGTAAGGAATTACAGATCTATGATAGTCAACAATAGAATCTATGTAATTATTTGTACATATTGAACGTATGAATACTCAATAACCAAATAGAATATCCTCTTAATAATTGTGGTAAGTTCAACAACTATTCAATATTTTATAATAATATTATAAGTAGTCAATAATCTATATCATAAATAGTTATGATATTTACTTATTCAAGATGCTGAATTTATATCATGCACCTAATATCACTATTAAATAATTATGGGCATTATCCCTCCATAATTACACTAATCAATTAAAGATATGTGCTAAGTCCACACTGTAGGACTATGAAAGTGTACAAATTACTATATTATATATATAGTTTTTCAATTCAACACATATCCATGGTGTGAATACAAGGCAATAATTCAATAAATTATTTTAATTTAATATTACTTGTATTTATCAAGTTAATATTTTATGCCCAATTCATCATCTACAAAATGCTTTATTAAAGTCTTGGACTACTGCTGCAGCTTGATGCAATCCCCTAAGTAATCATCAAAGTTGCTAAAATTTAATCAAATTAATTAAATATATTACCAAAATTAAGTTATAGAAATATTATTAGAGCATGGCATTAATGAAGACAATACAAATGATTAACCAAGGCCTTACAGTACAATAGTACAATACAAAAGTGACATTTTCACAAAAATAAGTGATTTTATAAACCAAGTATACCAACAGGAAATATAGCAGGGTGAAGGTTAACGCAAGAAAAAAAATATGGATACTCCGAATAATGACGTCACAGGACTCATTTGACGGTCATACAATACATGTAAATAAACATAAAGATAGCCAGGTCAGAATAAACGGGATAGATTACAAACATATGACTAGAACTGAATAAAAATGAAACTGAATACGGTAAAATACAACGGTTATTTTACAGAACTGGACACCTAACATAGAAGGGAATTAATAGCAAATCCGAACGAACAAACCACCGGCAGTGTCCTCAGTGAGTCCTTCGCTAAATGCGATTAATTCACGGCCTTATAGAACAATTACACCTGATCTGGTAATTCGTAAAGACATGTAATCAGATGTAATTCTCCTGCCCAACCACCCACATTAATAATACAAACATACGGTGGAAAACAAACATGAAATATTAGACATACAAATAGATAGACATATCCGGGTAAAAGCAAAATGGACTTGGCACTGTTATATTAACCGACAAAGGTTATAACAAAACTTATCTTTTTGTGCTCAATTCTCGTTGTCCAGGACAATGCAAGTATTCACCGACGGTATATAGAAGTGTTGTTTGTTGCCCTTCCATCGTTTTCACAGGTTTACTTCTTGATAGATTTCATTTTGTAGAAGAGACTGGATAAACGGCCGCCGTCATGACTTTTGGTTCGTACTCAAAGAATGATGACGTAGCTTTGACCTTAGTAATTATGCGTGTCGCGTCATCTTTTTGCAGTCACGTGAACGTCTTTCAATAGTAAACATCTGCTGTCCGTATGAATGAGATTTCGGTCGGTTACTTCCAGAAAAATTGTTCCGATCCCCAGACACTGGCGACCAGTTTGTTAAATGCCAGTTGTTAAAGGGCGTGGTTTTGCTCTATTACTTTTGATATGTTAGTCTTTTCATTTCAGTTCCTTGCATCGTGCCTTCGATGTTAATTACGTGAATGTGGATGTTAAAAGAATTGTCGAATCATATTGAACTTGTAATTTCATTGACTTGATAAGTCGGTTCATTGAGTCCACAAATATTTAATACAGTTACACGTCAAGACGATTCATGCATGTTGATCACAAAAAGTACATATCATAACTTGAACATATATTGCATATGTATGTAGATATCCTATCAGTCCTTGTCCAATAAATCGAATTACTGTATGCAGATTGTCATAGCTGTATGCACGCGCGGTTGGGGTTTCCAACGGCCGACAGTGAGTCTATGAGTCTGGCAAAATCAAATACTATGGACTGTAATTCATCCTTCCTTAATTTTCACTTACGTACTGACCTTTAATCATTTCAAATCTTCGTAATAACAATGGACTGACCCATGTCCGTACTTGCATAAAATATATCTGTATGGCAATACCATGCCCAACACTGGAAGGGAAGTCAGACACGTCTTTACAGCTCGACGGTCAATGTAAAAAGGTACCGTAGCTAGGTCACGGTCTGCGACCTAACAACGCTCACGCGTCATAATTAGAGCGTGAACTTCGCGTTCAGTAGTGCCTAACTTATTAACAGTAATTTATATTAAATGCTATGACCCTAACCGTAGCACACTGCCAATCCTAGCAGACAACTGTAATATTACTCCCGTAACACTAACACAATGTGTGAAACCATTCACACCTTCCAGATCAATATGTGGATAAAGTCTCGTATACTGGCTGTCCTTAGTTCATAGCATGACAATGATTATAGCTATAACCGTACGAAATATCACTCGGCACATGGAGTACTGTCTTCTTGCGGACATTTGGAAAGAACGTCCGCCACCACATTCTCCGAACCACGAATTGCCTGTATTTGGTAATTGTAAGGTTGCATGAGGATAGAGTACCGTACGGCTCTGGCACATTTGTGATTTTTTGACTTTAAATACGCAAGGGCCTTTTGATCAGATTGGATCACAAAAGGTACCCCCAGCAAATATTTCTCCAGTTTGGTCACCGCCCAGACTACTGTAAATAATTCCTTCTCCAGTACAGAATAAATCATTTCTGCCTTGTTCAACTTTCTAGAAATGTAGATAATTGGATGAAGATGTCCATCAAGTTCTTGTAGTAATACTGCTCCAATACCTTTAGATGAGGCGTCCGTACAAAGAGTGAGACTATCAATTACACTGGCTAACAAAAAAAAAATATTTTTTTTCTGTCTCTAACATTTCTACGTTTTTCTGGTCAATTTTAATGCGCTGTTTTTAAATCTGCAAATCGTTTTTCTCTATCAGGTCGGGATCTCTAGAAATATGCAATTGAAGTTTTTTTTACAATGCATACAGTATTACAACATCATTCGTACAAGAAGTTTAACAGTTATGTAGGCTTGAATTTCTTTGCAGTCGACTTTCGTCGGTGAATGGCATGTGGTACATCGCGATGAAGCATCCAACAATAATCGGCAAGCATGGTCACACTTTACCGTCCTTGATAACGTGACTCCATTACGGCGATATCTTGATGGAATCGTTCTCCATGTTCATCGCTGACTTCGCCAAGGTTGTCAGGGAAAAAGTCAAGATGCGAATCGAGCAAATGGATTTTGAGGGACATGTTACAGCTCATAATTCTGTATGCATCTATGCACTGCTTAACAATATGCACATAGTCGACAGATTTGTGATTTCCCAGAAAGTTATCGACGATCGATTTGAATGCCATCCATGCGCGAAGTTCACTACCATGTAACAAGTTCTCGAATTGTTTGTCTGCAATAACTTTCCTAATCTGAGGTCCTACAAAGATATCTTCCTTTATCTTTGCATCGCTAACTTGCGGAAACCTTTCTCGAAGATAAGGGAAAGCTTTGCTCGTTTTATCTAACGCTTTTACGAAATTCTTCATGAGCCCCTACTTTATATGTAACGGTGGTAAAATGATGCTGTCTTTGTTAACTAATGGCTCGTGTATTATATTTTTATGCCCGAGCTGCATACGATCCCTGATAGGCCACATCTTTCTTGCATAATGTTCCTGTCTGTTGCGGCTGTCCCATTCACATAGGAAGCAACACAATTTAGTATACCCAGTCTGCATGCCCGTGAGAATTGCAATGACCTTTAGGTCTCCACAAATCCGCCATTGGTAGTCATTGTACTTTATTTTTGCCAAAAGTATAGCCATATCGTCATAAGTTTCTTTCATATGAACAGAGTAGGCGACTGGAATTGATGAAAATAGATTTTCGTTATGCAATAACACGGCTTTTAGACTAGTCTTGGAAGAGTCTATGAAAAGTCGCCATTCGTTGACTATGTGCTCATGACCGAGGTGCACCATTAGACCGTTTACATCTTTGCAATAGCAAATGTCATCATCCATCTCAAAGTATTGAACAAGTTCTCTGTGTCTATGACGAAAATTAGATATCAGAGTATTGGGCGCTAAAAGATTCCATTCTCTGAGTCGCGAATCGAGTAATTCCGCTTGTCCTTTGGTAAGAGCGAGATCACGTATTAGATCTGAAAGTTCTAAATGGTTAATTAAGTGAACACCATCATTCACCGGTATATAATCCGAGTCAGAATTAGTTTCTAAAGCAGGTAAACTATCACTTTCTGATGATTCATTCACGTCCAACGGATATTGTTCTGGTGGAACTGGGATCGGACACGTGATTGGATCATGAGGCACAGGTTTTGAAACCGATTCAATATTTGGATAAACCACAGACTTTCTAGTTTTAAAAGTGAAACCATGGATATTTGTCAAGCAGAAGTAACAATCAGTAGCGTGATTTGTCGGTTCACGCCATATTACTGGCACTCCTAAAGGCATCGACTTATGCTTCGGCGATTTTCGTAACCAACCTGCCAATGTATTTGCACAAGTCGAACAAACTGCATTTGGCTTCCAAGATTTATTTGCATCATCAACTTTCGAATCGAAATAAAGTTCATATGCTTTCTTTAGTAATGGTGTAAAGTTTTTCTGATGAACACGATCGGCAAAATATCCGCACACGTAACAGAACAGATCAGCCGAATTTCTACAACTTCTAGAAGCCATATTTCGCTCAGAATTATTTCAAAATACAGTAACTATTTGAAAAATAGCGTAACATATGTCATGCATCTTTTAGCAGTATAAAAAGTAGAATTATTTTGCATTTTATTAATTTTTAATAAGTTATATAGTAAAAATGAAACGGAGCAAATAACGGTTTCCCAAAAATATATTTATTCACAAATATCTTAAGAACCCGATGTGATAGAGATAAACGGATTTCAGATTTGAAATCAGTGCAAGAAACTGACCTAAGAACACTTATTCTTATATAAGAAAGAAAAATGTTGTTTGTCAGTGTTATAGGTAACTTCAAAATTGGTGGGGAAGAAAATAATTCTTTTATCCTATTAAAAGCAGAATTGCATTCTGGTGTCCACCTAATTATATCAGGAGCACCTTTCTTAAGAAGAGTAGACAGATCTGCAGTTATCGACGATAGATTAGGGATGAATCTGCCGTAATACTGAACCAAACCCAAGAAACTACGAATTTGCTTCTTAGTTTTAGGAATGGAAAAATGAAGAATTTTAGACACGTTTTGATCTAACGTCTGAAGATTGCCATGTCCAATTTTATGACCCAAAAATGTGATTTCCGAAAATCCAATATAAACCTTAGAAGGTCGAGCAGTAAGTCCTGCGGAACGTAAAGTAGACAAAAGTGAGTGAAGTCCTAAGAAATGTTCCTGCCAAGTGTTGCTAAACAAACAAATGTCGTCAATATATGTAATGATATCCCGCCTATGGGAGAATAAAATTCTCATCATTCTAGTAAAAGTCGCAGGCGCGTTCACAAGACCAAAACACATAAAGTTAAACTGGAACAACCCTCTAGAAGTAGAAAACGCCGTGTAATGTTTACATCTATCGGCTAAAGGAACCTGCCAATAGCCTTTTGACAGATCAAGTTTACTGAAGAAAAAAAACCGCCGTAGATAACTTGGGTAACAGATCGTCCAATAATGGCATTGGTTCGGCGTCAAAATTTGTGACATGATTTAGTTTTCTAAAATCTATGCACGAACGAATGTTATTATCTTTTTTCTTATTATTACCATCGGGAACGAAAAGCTTCTGATGGATGTACTGATTATTCCCAATCGAATCATGTCCTCTAGTTCCTTGTCCACTTTGTTCTGGAAATGTATCGGTATTGGGTACGGACGTATTCTAATTGGGTTTTCATCATGTAAATGAATATCATGAGTTTTTACATTTGTCCTACCTGGTATGTCTGTGAGCACGTCTTGAAACGAGTGTAATAATTCTGAGACATGTCGTATGTTGTCAGGTGACAAGTCATGACAAATCGTTACGTCTTTCCAAGTCTCTGTAGAATGTACAGGTAAAATCGGAAAAGACATAGAAACCTCAGGGAAAGAAGATTCTTCCTCCTGGATAACCGATAACGAGGACCAACGAGTAGGATGATTCACAATGTCCTCAACCGCGTGAAAAAAACGGCCTGAAGATGTTCAGGTCTTGAGTGAAATTCTTTTAACATGTTGATGTGAAACGTTTTTCTTTTACCTTTCACATCAAGAATGTAATCCACGTCGGAAATACGCGAAAGAACTTTAAATAGACCACACCATGTAATAAGTAATCGATTCTGTTTGCTAGGTAAGAGCACAAAAGCCTCATCACCTGGCACCAGATGACGCAGATGTCTTGACTGATCTTGCAACAAGCGAGCTTTTTCTTTAGCTCTCTCTGAAGCAGATGTTGCCAACTGGCATGCATCCATAATTTTCTGCCTTAAATTCACCACATACTCATAAGAAGATTAAGTTTCTTGAGATAATGTAGCATCAAGCAGTAAGGCTTTGATCAATGACAAAGGACCTCTAGGTTGAGCCCCGAAAACAAATTGAAACGGAGAAAATCCTGTATGCTCATTAGGTATTTCTCGGTACGCGAAAAGTACCGCTGGTAAAATACGGTCCCAATCTTTAGGAAATTGAGTAGTAACTTTTCCTAGAATCTGTTTTATTGATCTATTTAACCTCTCAACCATACCATTCGAGGCCGCGTGATAAACACTGCTCAAGGACCGATCAATGTGAAACATTTTCATGACTTCCGTCATGGCTTCTGACACAAACTGAGAACCTCTGTCAGATAACAGTTTTCTCGGAAACCCTATTCTAGTCCATATTTGAAATAATGCATCAGCCACATCTTGAGTTGAAATATTGTTGAGGGGTATGGCTTCTGGCCAACGCGTGCACATATCAATACATGTTAACACATATCTATGTCCTCGAGATGACATAATAGGAAGTGGACCAATAATATCCACTGCCATCTTTTCGAATGGCCACCATGATTATTGTTGCAACACCGTATGCAACACAATACTGCCCCGGTCAAACTTCACGTGAAAATACCAATCGTGGGTATGCTACAGCATCTAGTCGTCCCATCACAACAGGCAGTCATATAACGAACAGCAAAGTTAACCCTGAACTGCAATGCATGGCGCACAACGGCCAACTGTGATATGCGTAATGTCCATAGTTGTTACATAAAAATCAACATATTTATTTCCAATACTTCAGGTACAATACGTAGCGAAAGTTATTAAAATTATATGTCCCGTCAGTCTTCATATAAGCATAAAGGCACACTATTCAGTACAATTGTCAATCTTGGACTGTAGGGATATTCAATTCATAAACAGTGAATCCACTCTTCTCCGCAATGACCCTTTGCACCCTTCCGTAACGGGTAAGGTTGTAAAAAACTCTGATGTAACATTGTATGAACCTCCCAGGCCACGAAAGCTTAATACCTTACCAAATACATAATATATGATTCCCTCCATGACTATTATAAGTCACAACGGCAGCATCATTCCATGTCTTTTCTGAGTAATAGAACTCTGAACACAAATGTTAGCCTATGATTTAGGCATCCATCTTGAATCCTCTGTTTTCCACCATTCGCGTTCAACAACTGTGCACCTCAGTGCACTCTTCAAAAAAATATCATCATCTCTCCAAATACTAGTGCCATTTTTTCTGTGCAACTACATTGTTGCCAAATTCATATCGCAACAATTGAGAAGGGGAAAGGCGCATACCTTAAACCCAAATCCGTCCCAGGTGAGCGAAGATAAGATAGGCTAAGACACGCGTGCTTTTAATTTAATTAAATGACGGAATTGATAATAGATCTTAACCTTACGCGTGACCGGATAGGATATTGATATTTTTATTAAATGTTTTGTCTTCTCCTAAATCTAGTACTGATCACAAACCAGCCTGCCAGCGGTCTAAATACAACCAGTAACAATTCTTAGTCTTTATTGGGTCTTCGATGTTAACCTGTGCGGTCCTCTTGCTTCATCCAGAGAGAGGGTCCAAACGTATAGACATTAAGAATTAATTATAACTGGAGGTACCAAATACCCAGATTTTTTCCATTCAATTTAATCAGCCCGCTGTGGCAAAATATCTATACATAACCATTGTTCCCGACTATTGACCATTGTGATGTCAAGTGGATCTATCCAGAAAGATTTACCCATCAGACATTTCCTTTAACTATTGGAAGTACTAACTACTGTCCACTGTGAACACTAGATCTTGGTAATTATTTTGCTACCTGAACTATCTGACGTGACATTTTCATACCCAATAATCACCACCAAAGTAAGCGTTCCCCATTAGGAGGATTAATTATTCGTGGAGGAACTGGGGCTCACTTCGGCAAAGCACAACACTAGATTTTGTCACATGTACCCTGATGATTATGTTCAAGATGTTGTTAACCAACTAGTAGGTAAGCGAGATTGTATGTGGCCACAGATTTGACACAGAGTGTGAGGAAGAGGAGTGAATATTTCTATTTGTATAATCATTGTACCCACTTCTTTTTTGTTCGCTAATACTGTTATTTTACAGGATAGATTAATTAGGAACTCTATTCTTTGCTTTATCGCCTATTTCTATACCCTAACGTTAATCTTTTGACCTTTTGGGGTTATTAACTTCTTGCGGGATCTTTTCTCAACAGAGGGGATGACATTTATGGGGTTATTTTCCAAATTATGTAACCTTTCATTGATTTATATATGTTTGATGTTGTGAGCAGTTTATATGATAATAAACTTAACAAAACTTAATTACTTGTGTTGGTCAGCTCAGCCCATACCCATACTCCATTTACAATAGTTTTCACGTTTGTGTGTCTTGTTGTCACATAACTGTGTGTGTGTGTATAGTTAAACATATATGTTAAATGTATGGAGAGTAGGATTGTCTGTTAACAAATTACAGTCGTAAAGATAGGCTGGACTAGAGTATCTTCTCAACCCAGTGACAGATTCTACCCTTAAACTATTCACTCGTGAATCTATTTCTCATACCTTAATTCTCACTTAATTACCACTTTGCCTGTTCTAGTCAGACGGACCTAATCTAACTTAAATACCTATCAAATTTACGACAATGGCTCAGTATGATTTAGCAATAGCGAGACAAGACAGGTGTCTGCATGCAAAACGTTCTTTCTAATAATTCAATACATGAATACATCCAATAATTTTTACACCTAGGTATGATACAACCGTTTCCTTCCACCTATAATATACCAGACCATCTCTGATAAGTGCTATACTTGCTGGTAAAATATATCCTAACAATATTGTTGTAGTTATATGAGTCCTAACAAGGACTGTTAGATTATATTCAGGTTGGAGTTATATGAGTCCTAACAAGGACGAGTAGGTTATATTCAGGTTGGTTTTCTTCTTCGTCAATCATACCAGGAAATACAATCATTATATCTAATTTCCTAAAATATAATCAGTATACCTGATACATTCATAGTAAAAATAAATTCCTAAAGTTATATTAAATATATACAGGTGTGGGCAATTTTCTGTTGGTTTCCTTCTTCAACAGTCATACACAATAATTATATATGATACTATAAAATACAATCATTATACATGATATAGTCATAGTAAAACTCCTAAAAGTGATATTAGTTTCACACTTATTTATAGTAGGTTTACATATCCTCTAAGATTAATATAAGCCAGATTTTGACCCGACTTAGTGAAGCAAGTCTGCCCGGCATGCAGGTAAGCAGGAATCAGTCTTGGCAGCTTTCTCTTCTCTAGTCTGTTGTTCTGGCTGGTCTTCGTGTTTGTGTGTGTTGAATAAAACGCGCACATATATATAGGTAGACGCAGGTAGATGCGACAGCGTAAGGAACCCTTATGATTGGTTCACAGCGTTTTAGTCTTTTTAATTGCAGGGGCACGCTGATTGGTTAGTTGCGTTTTAGTACTTTTCGTTTTACCGAGTTCCGAACCAACAGTGTTTTATGCCTAATTTGTTCTGTCTGCCGCCATCTTGCGTGACCATGACTTCGTGTAATTTATTCTGTCTCAGAGTCTGCCAGCCATCTTGCGTGACTTCTTGAACGTGGATTGGCTGTGCATATTTGTATATCGACATAGTGTATTTAACAAAGCAGTGGGTTTACACACGACTTTACGACATGGTGACGCAGGAGTTATATACCGCAGCTGTGGTCTTCATTGTGAGTTTGGAATTTCCCAAAACACGCGGTGTGAGGCGGGCAAAGGTAGCAGCAGCTTTGCCAATGCGGTTGTTAATTTCTGTGTCCAGTGAGAGTTTGTCATTGATGGTAGACCCCAGATATGTGAAGTGGTGCATCACTGCCAATTCATAGTTATCGACATAGATAACTGGTGCAGCACCCACATCCTGACTCAGCACATTCGTTTTCTTTAGACTTATTGTGAGGCCAAAATCCTTGCATACTTGTGTGAAGCGATTCATCAAGCTCTGAAGCTCCTGTTGGCTTTGAGTGACGACTGCAGCATCGTCAGCGAACAACAAGTCTCTTATAGTGACCCTTCTGATTTTTGTTTTTGCCTTCAGCCTTGAAAGATTAAACAGACGACAATCTGACCTAGTGTGAAGTCAAATTCCTTCAGTTGCACCTCTGAATGCATGTTTCAAGAGTAAGGCAAAGAAGATCCCGAAGAGGGTTGGAGCCAGAACGCAGCCTTGTTTAACGCCACTTCGTATGTCAAAGCTTCCAGCAGATAGGACTGTTCCCTTCATGTCGTCATGGAATGACTTTATCATTACCAGCAATTTAGCAGGGCAGCCTATTTTTAGGAGGATTTTTAATGCCTTTGTGAGATCTATAAAGGCGATATATAAAGGCCTTTTTTGCTCTCCTGATTTTTCCTGAAGCTGGCGGAGAGAAAAGATCCATGTCTGTTCTTGATCTACCAGCTCGGAATCCACACTGTGACTCTGGATATATGCGCTCAGCTAACTTTTGTAGTCGCATTAAGATGGCAAAAACCTTACCAACAATACTAAGAAGAGAGATGCCTCTGTAATTATTGCAATCACTTCTGTCACCTTTATTTTTAAGCAGTGTTTACAATCTTGGCATCTTGTCTTGAGGAATAAACATAAATAACACATAAGGAAGGGAAACCCGAGGCCTGTAAACAGTAAATTAATATTAGACAAACATAAAGGTATGTTTTCAGGCACTCGTAAGAAATAAAGAAGTAGAACACTTGGATAACAGAAAAACAACAGACGTGAGTGGCTTACCCAGGGTTCGAACCCCGTACCTTCCGTACGACAACTCCGCCTAGCTATCAAGCGAATCACACTGACCCCACGGCCAGCTAGGCATCCCAGGGAAAGAAACGGTTCGTTAGCGGCGGGTACCCTCTGTGGTCCCAACAGGGGAATTTCTCTGGTCGCTTTAAAACGTTTGATGACGAGCGGCTGGTACCCTTTGAAGCCTTTGATCACGAGTGAAAGGGTCCCAGTGTTTGGCTTCCATAACACTGCTTCGGATCATAATATTATGCATCCTGGAAACAGGGGGAGACAAACCCGCGGTCAGTCTTTGAGTTTTTGCCCTTAGACAAGATAGAGCATAATGTTATGCATTTCTCTACCTGGGGAACTTTCGCACGATTTCTTTTGTCTTACTCTAGATTACGTCTTTCGCCGAACTTCTGTAGAAATACGCACGCCAGGTGTCCGGGGGGAGCGTCCCTTGTGATCTATAAGAGTAGACTGGTTTTAATAGACAAAGACATTCGTAAATTTTCCTGGCCCGTAGATGACCATCATGAGATAAGGCAAACTTTGACACAGTACTAGAATGTGTTTGCCTATGTTCTAGTTATTTTTCGGGGTGAGTTGACATATCTTATAATTATTATATTAGATTCATGTTAGCTTTATATATCTGTTAGGAAAGTGAATTTATTTCGTAGAACTTCTCCTAGTAATTTATTCAGTGATAAGGTAGCGCTGTCTACGGCCTATTAAGTGGTGCTTAAACTGTTACGGTTTATCATGGGTTAAATGTTAAACTTACAATAACAGATATTAGGCGTAGAATCAGTCCACGAATGCTTACCATTGGGTTAAGAGTCAGCAAAAATTAACTGTCATTTCTGTAAGATAATGTCAGGTGTGGATTGTTCACTTTAAAACTGAATAGTGAGATGCAGGTAATAACTCTGGATTATAGGAGATAGTCACTTATTCCTTTTGATAGATACTTCTAGTGGCAAGGGAGGATCATTTTATGCTTACTTGTGTAGTTAGACACTAGTCTATAACTTTCACAGAAAGCAGCCACCAGCCATAGATATAATTATATCTTATGATCTAGCCACAACTGTATTATTATAGCAAGAACATTGCATTTTCTTTGTACTCATTTTGTGGAATGATAATATATTTTCCAAAGGGGACATACGATTTATTGGTGTAATGTCAAATGCTGTAATCTGTTTATGTAAATTCATTTAATGTTGTAAGATGAATAAGCATATTCATTTAACTGTAACTACAGGTTAGGTTTCCTGTATGTTGAGATTGGGAGAAGAGGAGTAGATTTTTGATGTCAGAACATTTACTGATAGGTACCTGGGGGTGCAAAAGATATTAAGCCTATGCGGGCGCGTGTTGATAATTGATATTTTTAAGGAACAGGAGACATGGTTAAAGACAGCCCTAAACTATCATAGCAATAACTACAATAAATTTAATCCCATAGTGGAGCGAAACTTTCTGTATAAAGTTAGTGTGATTTATTATTTGCTTGAAGTAAAAGGGTGTCTCTTTTTGGGTCTCAGTTTCAGGAAGACCGAATCGCTAGAGCAGACTTCAGTCAGGCGAAGAAAGTCATACTCTTCGATCTAGAGGGTTTCTGTATACATCTAGCAACGAATCGTCAACCCCGTTCCTGAATCAAAACCCCTTTTTGTCAACGCCAAGTTAAGCTCACGCAGTGCAACGGAGCCAACGCTAAATCTGGAATCGCCAAACGCAGTAGTAGTTCTCTACTCGCCTATTGGATTACCAGCCAGAGCATTGCGGCTTCCAGAATATCAAACCCGCTCAGCATGCCTATAGCAGAATTCCATATCACCCGCCTTTTTGTGCCTAAACGGGGCACTCAGCAAACCACAGCCAAACCAGTTTAAACAGGATTTACAGCCAAGCGGAGCCTTGCGCCGGATAAGCGCGCCTGGGTCTCTTTGTCCTCAAGTGACTTCTTCTGGTGTATTTCCTGGATACTTAAAACCTCGCACGTATGAGCAGCCATCTATGGACAGAGTTCCAGCCCCACTCACGCTATAAGGGGAGTCACCAACGTATAGCACCAACAAAGAAAGTTTTGTAGGCTAGTCCCTCACGAAGGATCTACAAGTAATTCCCTTCCTGGAGCTAGTACATTTGGTCCCAGAAAAGCGGACAGGCTGTCGCCCAGTTCAATCAGTTGGTCAGCAGGAGATAAACAGCGTCCCCCAGCCCAACTCGCGCCAGTAGGGGGGGGTCACCAACGATAGCGCCTATACAGTGATGTTATTCAGGTTAATTCCATCACCGATGGAGGATATATACGAAAACACCACTTACTGGAGTTACTTCAGCTGGTCCCCGAAAACCGAAGGACTGTCACTCGATTATTTATCTCTTTGTGTTCTACAGGTTTTATGAATGGTGATCTGTGTGTGTGGTTGTTGGTGTATATGATTATTGATGAATATTTGATTATTGATGTAATTTTATGTTGTTGTGATGATATGCATTATTTTCATGCTTTTCTTCTTTAATAAATTTTACACATTTATTAATGCGCTGTTCACGACCTTTCCATCCATATTTGTATTTTTAGCTCTTTACTATAATCTCTATGTATGATAAGAGAAAAGAGAGAGAGCAGGAGGTGCTGAGACAGACATAAGTGAGTTGAGGCTTGGAGAGAGAGATCATTTTGATAAATCTTCTTCCAGGTTGTCTCAAGTCCATCTCCTAATTACACCTTATCCAAAGTGTAATCTATAACTCTGTCAGTCCACTATCCCTTGTCGATTTCACTACAGTTGTCCAACTCGACAAATACTCTACACTCTAACTCAACCACGACAAATGGTTTGGCTTGTCCGAGATTCTAGAACCCATCTAGTACGACAAATGGGGTCTCGCCGCTGAATTTGAACTACATCTGCAGCAATCGCAACAGATGGGGTTGCAGTCTGGTAGGAATCTCTCACAAGATTCTATTCTGATTCTTAGAGTTTAGTGTTCGGCAGATTATAGGAATTTCTTTCCCCTAGACATATCGAACTATTTCTTTTGGGTGGAAGTCGGAACAGCGTTTTTTTCTCCACAGCAATCATAAATATTAAGTTACATTTATTGTTCATGCTACACATGAGACAGCTGGTAAAGGTTGATGGTATCACTGCTGAGTTTTTGGTTGACAAATCTGACGACTATTGTTGTAAAAGTCAGAAAAAAAATTTTTAAGGGTTAATATTTTTTTCAGGAGTAGCTCTTTAATCTGAGATAAGAAGCTACAGATAGTCAGTTACTAGCTTGCATCTGTACCAAGGGAGGGTGTTCATTCGGATGATAGTAACCAATCCTCTCAATAGCTTAGTACTGACAGAACTGGGGTGAAGTGATAGTAATAAGTTTTACATCACTTACATTTTTTGGAGTTTTTTGGGGTCTGTGCTTGTCGATCAGAGTAGCTACAAACTTTCTTGTTTTTAAAGTTCCCAGGCTAGCCTAGATTTTATTGATTATTAAGTTAATCAGCACCTAGTGGACTAGGTAACTAAGATCTCTAGGTTCTATTCTTCTATAGTGTTTGCTCACCCTGATATAATGGCCGATCTAGATAAAGTGCATAGGATTGCCCTCGAGGTAGCTAAGTACATGGAGTACAAGGATAGCGAAATCCAGCCCTTTCTAGAATTTGCAGTAAGCCTGCAGGATCAATACGAGGTAGACAATTGGTTTGACAGCCGTTTAATCTTGGCATGGTCCTGTAAACAAACTGGGGAGAGTGAAGCATTCACCCGACAGTATGTAGAAGAAGTGATAGAAGATGAGAAGCAAAGGGAAAAGCAAAGACAAGAACGGGACAAGAAATTGGAAATGGAGCAACAAGAACGGGACAAGCAATGGGAAATAGAGCGCCAAGAAAGGGACAGAGAAAGCCAAGAAAGGAGCAGGCTACACCAAATCAGAATGAATGAACTGGATAGCCAAATTCGGAGGATGGAAACAGATACTAAATGTAGTCACTCTAATTCCCCTTCTACTGTGCCCTTAACGGTCAACGCCCCTGCAAACCTTGCGCCCATGAAAGAAAACTTGCCTGCTAAAACCGAACCCCAACTCCAGAAAATTGACTTTCCTTTGGACTTGGATCCGAAGCCCGAACAAGGAAAGAATTTACGTCGGGATAGCAGACCTAAGGCCACGGGGAAAATTACGCAACGTTCCCAGGCATGGAAACTGCACAAAGGTGAGACAGGTGCTAACAAGCATTGTAATACGGATTGTTCCCGTCTGGCAAGCGGCGAACCCCGAGCCTCTCACGCTCCAGACCGAGCAGCACCTAACCGACACGTGACGTCGAGAAAAGGGAGCCACACCCTATCACGTTATATTTCGCAAGATTCCCGACCGGACAGCGAAAAACCATATGCAGAGGCGTATCCCTCCAACTCAACGATCGTAGAAAGGAGGCGCCGCTCCTCTTATCACCCTGAGCTTAAAAGGTGGAAGAATAAGTCGCCTGCTAAAAGGGTTAAACTTTCCAAACCGTTCCAAGGAACTTTGGAAAAACACACCGAGAGTTTTCTCTCGGGCACTTCGCGATCAAACGGGATCTCAAACCGTCCAGTCTTTTGCATGCAGTCTGCGGGGCCTGTCAACCAGGAAGTGGATCTCGCATTGCAGGACAAAGTTCAACTGACGCCAGTAACTTCCTCAGGGGAGGGCAAAGTTGACGTTTATGGTGGACACAGGTTTCCAGGCGAAGGGATCCCTGGTATTCCATTTGAGTCTCTCACACTTCTCAGGGCAGAAGACAGTGAGAAAAGCTGCCTTACTACTGTACAAGGAGCCATTGTTGAGAGCCTTGGCTCACGTCATGCTAGTAATGGGAAAGCGACTCAACAAACTCTGCAACTCGCAGATTTACCTATCTGTCTTCACGGATAGAAGCTACGGAGATCTGTTATGATTCAGTAGAACCCCAGAATGCGATCGATTACTCTTTGCTTCAGGCAGCAGAGTTTTCTCATTCAAATCGCATTATTCCAGTGGTCTCAACCCCACTGATGGACAGCAAAGTAGTCGCCTCCGCCAGGCCATTACAGAACAACTTGATCATTTCCGTTGACCAAGCCAGAGTTGTGACTGGCAAGGCAAGGAAAGCTCCAGACCCGCCTTTAGACGGCACAGGTCTGAAGATTGATCAATGCTCCCGCCGAAACAGCGGAGTAGGTGTGGAGAGGCAGAAGAAAAATGCTAGCATTTCTTCGGCCAACGACCGGCTGTATTTGCCAACTAGGGTTACACGCGCGCGGAAAACCCCGACAGACTGCAGCTATCGAGGGTTATTCAAGTCCGCGACAGGTAAACCCATAACGGAAATTAAACAGCCCGAGTCCAGCAACGATTACACTGCACATAACAGGCGGATTACCTATGCAGTGGCCAGTGAGTTCAGGCGGGGCCGAAACTCACAACAGGTGCGGATAATTTTCCGGACCATGGACAGACAAAGCAAATTGGGGAAGGAAGGTCATGTTCACACGGAAACAGATTATTTCGGTGTTCAGTGGCCTCGCAAAATCCCATTCGCTGAACGTCTGTTAGACAGAGGGAAGAAAAGAAATGAACTCGGAGCTAGTCATACTGTACTGACAGAAATTGGATACGATTTTGGTTATGAGTATAGGATGTTCCAATGACAGGTAACAAAAGACGATGGAAAAGATAAATTACTGTCATTTTTGTCCGTATTCCTCGAACTTTAAAAGGGGGGGGGGGGGGGGGGGCCCTTGTCACGTGAAAGATAATTTATTTTACCATCTTGTCCATAATTTGATTACTCCCTTAAATGTTCTGTTTTCCGAGACATTTTGTATTTTCGTTTCTTTCATATTCTACCTACATTTTTTCACCTTCTCAACCCCACCCGAGGTTGTTTACGCTGGCCAGCTGCGGTCAGCTAACGCTAGATGTAATGTTATCTAAACGCACCTGTTCGACCAGAGAAACATTTCTCGGGTCCGCTTTAAGTGTTAGAACGAGCCAAAGACGGTTTCTGTGAAAGAAACGGTTCGTTAGCGGCGGGTACCCTCTGTGGTCCCAACAGGGGAATTTCTCTGGTCGCTTTAAAACGTTTGATGACGAGCGGCTGGTACCCTTTGAAGCCTTTGATCACGAGTGAAAGGGTCCCAGTGTTTGGCTTCCATAACGCTGCTTCGGATCATAATATTATGCATCCTGGAAACAGGGGGAGACAAACCCGCGGTCAGTCTTTGAGTTTTTGCCCTTAGACAAGATAGAGCATAATGTTATGCATTTCTCTACCTGGGGAACTTTCGCACGATTTCTTTTGTCTTACTCTAGATTACGTCTTTCGCCGAACTTCTGTAGAAATACGCATGCCAGGTGTCCCTTGTGATCTATAAGAGTAGACTGGTTTTAATAGACAAAGACATTCGTAAATTTTCCTGGCCCGTAGATGACCATCATGAGATAAGGCAAACTATGACACAGTACTAGAATGTGTTTGCCTATGTTCTAGTCATTTTTCGGGGTGAGTTGACATATCTTATAATTATTATATTAGATTCATGTTAGCTTTATTTATCTGTTAGGAAAGTGAATTTATTTCGTAGAACTTCTCCTAGTAATTTATTCAGTGATAAGGTAGCGCTGTCTACGGCCTATTAAGTGGTGCTTAAACTGTTACGGTTTATCATGGGTTAAATGTTAAACTTACAATAACAGATATTAGGCGTAGAATCAGTCCACGAATGCTTACCATTGGGTTAAGAGTCAGCAAAAATTAACTGTCATTTCTGTAAGATAATGTCAGGTGTGGATTGTTCACTTTAAAACTGAATAGTGAGATGCAGGTAATAACTCTGGATTATAGGAGATAGTCACTTATTCCTTTTGATAGATATTTCTAGTGGCAAGGGAGGATCATTTTATGCTTACTTGTGTGGCTAGGCACTAGTCTATAACTTTCACAGAAAGCAGTCACCAGGCATAGATATAATTATATCTTATGATCTAGCCACAACTGTATTATTATAGCAAGAACATTGCATTTTCTTTGTACTCATTTTGTGGAATGATAATATATTTTCCAAAGGGGACATACGATTTATTTGTGTAATGTCAAATGCTGTAATCTGTTTATGTAAATTCATTTAATGTTGTAAGATGAATAAGCATATTCATTTAACTGTAACTACAGGTTAGGTTTCCTGTATGTTGAGATTGGGAGAAGAGGAGTAGATTTTTGATGTCAGAACATTTACTGACAGGTACCTGGGGTGCAAAAGATATTAAGCCTATGCGGGCGCGTGTTGATAATTGATATTTTTAAGGAACAGGAGACATGGTTAAAGACAGCCCTAAACTATCATAGCAATAACTACAATAAATTTAATCCCATAGTGGAGCGAAACTTTCTGTATAAAGTTAGTGTGATTTATTATTTGCTTGAAGTAAAAGGGTGTCTCTTTTTGGGTCTCAGTTTCAGGAAGACCGAACCGCTAGAGCAGACTTCAGTCAGGCGAAGAAAGTCATACTCTTCGATCTAGAGGGTTTCTGTATACATCTAGCAACGAATCGTCAACCCCGTTCCTGAATCAAAACCCCTTTTTGTCAACGCCAAGTTAAGCTCACGCAGTGCAACGGAGCCAACGCTAAATCTGGAATCGCCAAACGCAGTAGTAGTTCTCTACTCGCCTATTGGATTACCAGCCAGAGCATTGCGGCTTCCAGAATATCAAACCCGCTCAGCATGCCTATAGCAGAATTCCATATCACCCGCCTTTTTTGTGCCTAAACGGGGCACTCAGCAAACCACAGCCAAACCAGTTTAAACAGGATTTACAGCCAAGCGGAGCCTTGCGCCGGATAAGCGCGCCTGGGTCTCTTTGTCCTCAAGTGACTTCTTCTGGTGTATTTCCTGGATACTTAAAACCTCGCACGTATGAGCAGCCATCTATGGACAGAGTTCCAGCCCCACTCACGCTATAAGGGGAGTCACCAACGTATAGCACCAACAAAGAAAGTTTTGTAGGCTAGTCCCTCACGAAGGATCTACAAGTAATTCCCTTCCTGGAGCTAGTACATTTGGTCCCAGAAAAGCGGACAGGCTGTCGCCCAGTTCAATCAGTTGGTCAGCAGGAGATAAACAGCGTCCCCCAGCCCAACTCGCACCAGTAGGGGGGGTCACCAACGATAGCGCCTATACAGTGATGTTATTCAGGTTAATTCCATCACCGATGGAGGATATATACGAAAACACCACTTACTGGAGTTACTTCAGCTGGTCCCCGAAAACCGAAGGACTGTCACTCGATTATTTATCTCTTTGTGTTCTACAGGTTTTATGAATGGTGATCTGTGTGTGTGGTTGTTGGTGTATATGATTATTGATGAATATTTGATTATTGATGTAATTTTATGTTGTTGTGATGATATGCATTATTTTCATGCTTTTCTTCTTTAATAAATTTTACACATTTATTAATGCGCTGTTCACGACCTTTCCATCCATATTTGTATTTTTAGCTCTTTACTATAATCTCTATGTATGATAAGAGAAAAGAGAGAGAGCAGGAGGTGCTGAGACAGACATAAGTGAGTTGAGGCTTGGAGAGAGAGATCATTTTGATAAATCTTCTTCCAGGTTGTCTCAAGTCCATCTCCTATTTACACCTTATCCAAAGTGTAATCTATAACTCTGTCAGTCCACTATCCCTTGTCGATTTCACTACAGTTGTCCAACTCGACAAATACTCTACACTCTAACTCAACCACGACAGCGGGCCAATATCAGCTAAACTTCATTGCCTTCGCTCGTCTACTATCTTGGTCTACCCTGTTCAACCTAACTGTTGGTTATAATTAGGGTATTTAATGTCATTTTATTTTCAGTTTTATGTTATATTCAAGTTCCTATTGTACTTTGCAACTGGGTGCTATTGGTGGTGTCAAGTTATATTAGAATTTGGTGTTTTCAAGTCATTTTTTAAATATATTTATAAATTCATTGTTTTTCCTAATATTATGAGAAGTCAGTAGTTTTTTTTTTTTAAGTTGTGGTTCCTTATTTTGTAATGTCCGATTGCAGAGTGGTCAGAGCGCTGGTGTCTCGCGACAAAGGTGCCGGGTTCGAATCACGGTACCGACACGCCCCAGTCTACCCAGTTGTAAATGGGTACATGACTCTTCTCTTTGAGATAATGAAGGAAAAAGCAGCGAGGAAGGGAACTAGTCACCCCACCTCTCGATGATGGACCTAGTATGGTGAAGTCTCTAACACTTCATTCCCCTACGGCAGTATCTGTTTATGGGACTACCTATTTTTTAAATGGTGTGTTAGTTTTTGTTTATTAATTCTTATTGGTTTGATTAGTTTTTCTTGAATAGTTTTACTATTTTTATTATTATTACTAATGTTGTCACTGTTATTACATGTACGAGGAGAAGCTTGTGGTATCCTTAACCAGTGTACATGGGATGGCGTGCCACCAGGATAGGAGGATTTCGGCACCTCAAATCCCGTGTATCAGAGTTGGAGACATCCAGATGCTGGGATTTAGAAGCACCCAGCATCCGATGTGTGATTAGGGAGACACCTGGTTGTACTGAATCTTGACCCTTGTGTCAATCCCAGAGCCCCGCACGGAGCTTACAATGTCGACTCTTTCGACTGTCATTAGCTTTAATCTTCCAGTTCGCTTTATCTTTAATGGTTGTCTGTTGTGATGAGAAGAGGTAATTATAGGCGGTGGTGGTGGTGGTTTGGGGGGGGGGCGGGGAAGGAGGAGTAGATGTCTGTATAAAACACTTTTTTAAAGCGTAATGAAGTTGTAACCGACGAGATGGAGGCACCTTAATCTCTCCCTCGTTAGTTAGAATTCGTTGTCAAAGGCGGTCGGAGATTCCCATTGATGATAGCAGATTTAAGACGTATATGGTAATATGTAAACCGTGGTCTCCTCTCTCTCTCTCTCTCTCTCTCTCTCTCTCTCTCTCTCTCTCTCTCTCTCTCTCTCTCTCTCTCTCTCTCTCTCTCTCTCTCTCTCTCTCTCTCTCTCTCTCTCTCTCTCTCTCTCTCTCTCTCTCTCTCTCTCTCTCTCTCTCTCTCGCTCTCTAGCACAGTGGTTCCCAAACTTTTTTCTCTGGGCCTTACTTTCGGAATGAAAATTTGCTCGCGCCACAACGAATTTTTTTATTGATTAGAAATACCATCACACTCAAAAAAAAAACTCATAGCAGTGCTTTATTGAATAAATTGCATTATTTTTAGCAATTTAAAAAAAATTATTAAAATCTATTTGATATTAAATAAATTATAATACTGAAAAAAATCTGGAAACTTCTTCAAAATTCGGGTTTCTATACATATATTTTCCATATAATATCACAAGTAGAAAAAAAAAACTATAAATAAAGAAAATAAATAAGAAAATGACCTTCATATTTATTGTTGGCATATGAATTTTTTGAAAATGTATTTAAATCCTTTATTGTATTTGCATCTTCCCGCAGTACCTGCCATCCTCTCGTGCCGTACCAGTGTGTCGCGCCGCACCGTTTGAAAACCACTGGTCTGGAACTTATATTTGTCTAAGGCTGAAATTCGCTGGTATCTAAGACTCGTAACTACCTGCTACTATCTTGTTATGTCAACTCGATCTTTTTCTTTTTTTATTTCTTTCTTCGTTCCTGATTCACACACTCGCATGTACATAAACGCACATAGGCACACATATACTATATATAAATGTGTATATATAAATGTGTATATATTAACATACATACGTACACACGAAATGTCTTATGTATCGCCTTTGTCGCTTCACTTAAGTAGCATGGGACACTGTCGTAATTTTTATCTGAGAGGGTGCTGATGAATATTGGTCCCTTTAGAGTGTAAAGTGATATTGAAGGCTCTGTGAGAATAAGGATTTGGGAGAATGAGGTAGTAGATTCACAAGCGCTGGGAAGGAGCAAGGACAGTCTCTTATTACGACAATATCTGTTTTCTCACAGACTACTCCTATCTCTCTTCCGCACAAACAATTGTTTGTCAGTTCCAGTCGCTCAGGCGCACTCACCGATTTGGTGATTCTGTCGCTCAACGTACATGAATACAGCCAACACAGATGGAAATGTTTGGAGTTTTAGGCCAACCGACAACCAACACAATTAATGATTAATACCTTTATTATCATAAAGGACTCACACATAATTGTACATTTACAGTCAAAAATCAAAGGTTACAGAATACAAATATAACAAGGGAAGAGGGGTTTTTGAGGAGAAATATCCCATCCACCGTTTCCCGTTTATATTTACTAACAGACAAAACCCGGTCCCAAAGACAAGAAAAGGGGGGGGGGGGGCGATCAGAGATAGGCAATTTAACCCACTGGTAAATTTATTACTCTGAGGCAAGGGGTTACAGAAAAAAGGGGGGGGGCGGTGTAGAGGAAAAGCTAGGGTTCTCAATTGTCTCCCTTTAAATCAACAAATTTTACGGGAGGGGGAATGAACGCAATTACCCAATCCCGCTAGGAGAGATCCCGTACAAGGAGTATAATGCACCTTAGTACAAGGTCGAACTAATTAAAAAGGTAAAGAAAAGATAAATCTCCTTTCATTCAAAAAAACACACTAGGGCTGGCCATCCCCACAAACACACACGCAGACTTACCGAAAGGTGAATTCTGGCACTTCATAGGAAATACATCAAAAAACAGCACTAAACCTTGGCTTAGGTAAAAGTATTTTTCTTCCGTGTACAGCCCCAGATTTGGGGTTTGTTGAAGTTAACAAAGTGTCCCAAAATCGCTGGACGTTGAAGTTTAACGGTACTGTTTGTTTATTAGATAAAGTTCCTAAAGAATGTCACAGGCACTTGGCTAGGCGTGAGGTATGGTGTGGTTCCTAAAATTGGCACAGCTGGTGGAGATAACTTCCTTTTTCCGTAATGTCACAAGTCAAGAAAAACACTGAAGTAAGTTCTTCTTCGGGGGGGGGGGGGGGGGGGGGGGAGGAGGGGTAAAATCCACTGAATATACGTGACAGACAGTGTTCAGGTAGATCGATGCTTTTTCTTCACAAATAGGGGCAGTGAATAAAATATGTTCTGCTTCCAGTTTTCTTTAAGGACTCTATATGAACTAGTATTTTTAAAGTGTTTCTTGAATGGCTTTTTTCTCAGTTACGTTCAGAGGAGCGGGGTCCATTACAGGTCGCCACAAGTTTAGCTTTAAAAAGTTCATATGTTACTGGAGTTATCGAATTGAGTTTGGCAGAACTCTGTATATAATTAATAATTGCTGGGATGCAGGTTGAATGATCGTTCTGAATGAAAGATAATCAAAACAAGAAATGCATTACAAATCATATTATAATCTGACGCGATAAATTACAGTTAGCCTATTTACTTATTAGCGTCGTCAATTAACAAATCAGGAAAACTTCCCGTGAGTTAAAACAATTAAAAGCACATCTATCTATACAGAACTAAACTGTATTAAAGTTATAATTCTCTTTAACGTCTGCAAAATAAATTTACGCGTCAATTGTATTAGGAAATACTTTTAGCTGTAACATTAGTTTGCACTAGAACTTTGAAAATGGGTTTATTTAATACGGTTAAATTTACACCACAATCCATTGAAATCAATTGAAATAACTCGACCACTGATCACTCGAAGCTAATGTATAAATTACCGTCTGCACAGAAAGAATACACTCCAATAGTCACGAAGGTAGATGAACTCCAGCAGGAATCCGACTATGCTAGTGCAACTAGGATTCTGTCAGAGCGAACGATAAAATGCAGTTTCTCGGAGTTCTCTATTTATACTTCTCGAATGTAACTTGAATAGGGCGTGTTAAATTTTCGCACCTTTCTTGAACTTGAGCAAAATCCGGGGTACCTCGCCGATGTGTTAACCGCTGCGATTCCTTCGTTTTCCCCGGTCTACCGATTTTCTTCCGTCTCAGGCTGCTCGCATAAGAGTGCGAAAATTTCCCGAGAAGCTAACTCTGTGAGCTGAAAGTCCCCTGATTCTTTAGATCGTGTGCCGCTGCGGTTGAATTCTGAGATCTGTCTGTCTTTGATGGTACCGCTGTTCTGAGAGCTTTGGCAACTCCCACCAGGCGGGGTGACAACCAGGTAAGAAAATGATCTGCTGTTTATTGCTCTAGAAACAGGAGTGAGTCTGTGGCCCGTCCTCTTTTGGGCCGGCGTTAAGGAAAAGATTGCTATAAATCGTTCTCAGAAATGGTTGTGGGCGGGATTTAACCTCCCATCAAAGGCCATGCGATCTCAAACATTCACATAAGATAGCAGGCTACATATTAATGATCCAGCGTGTAAGGTTCTCGTGGAAATGCTGCATGCCGGTAAAAGTTACAACAGATGATCAGGGGTTCTAAAGTTATGAGAGGCCAATATTCTGTTATCATCCATCGAGTCAGGGAAATTCATTTGTCATACTTAGACGTACGTTACAATCGTCCCCACTTTTGAGACATGGAAACTCGTTTTCATGTTTCATTTATGACAATGAAGCTGCCCTGATCGGTAGCTTTAGGATGATTGGCATCGTCGATTTTCTCCTCTTCCTCCGTGGTCCAGTTTCTACTCAAGAAGTCAGCTCCGACATTCTGTTTTCCTGGAATATATTCCACTTTGAAGGAATAAACACTCAATAGCAAGGCCCAACGCATTATCCTTGCGTTGAATTCCTTCTTGGCCCCCAAGAAAGCTAGTGGAGCATGGTCTGTTTGCACCGTGAAAGAAGTACCATACAGAAACTCATGATGGCGTCTGATGCTGTAGTGGTTTTGATGGTATTTTATGATGGTGATATTACTAAGTGTGATGTATGAGGTCAGCTGTGAAGGCTCCTGAGATAAAATGTAGCTGTGAATTTTCAGAAGGCCTTTCTTGCTACCACTACGACCTCACACCTATCTTTTTTTCTAATGAATGTGGCTACGTTAAAATCTAGGGTACTGAATGTAATGTGTTGTATTGACATATACAAACACACACACACACACACAGATATTAAATAATATAATATTATCAATAAAATTTAGAACACAATGAACTAAATTCAGCTGGTGAAATTTTAGAAAGTAAATCTTTTTTAAATTTATTTGTTCTGAACCAAGGTTTTATTTTGGCCAGAACATATGAAAGATTTTGGAATTTATGAGTGAATGGCATGAATAAATGGCATGATAAATAAAAGGTGTGTACGTATACAATTTTCACGATTAGCTACTATTTCTACAGTTCATAATTTTATTTTCCCTGGAAGAACGATGAATAGTAGTGCTGTTGGGGTGGCTTCATCCCTCCCTGTCTATGCCTACCAAACATTGTCCATTAATGATGGAAGGAAATGGGATGTTTTAGTAGTAATTCACTTTGGGTGCTATGTCTATGAAGTTGGTGTTAATCCAGCAGACCAGCCTGCTTACGTAACTTTGAAAGAGTAGTTCTGGTGCTGGAATCTGGTGGCCCCACCTCTCCGTGCTTGGGGGCAATATATCGGGTGGCCCCACCTCTCCGTGCTTGGGGGCAATACAAGGCTGTTCTGCCGAGATGCGACACTGCACGGGTCCTCACTGTCAATTATTTACCCAGCATTTGACACCACCTTTTGGTGTCAACATAAAAAACTCACAGCTCTGAAATAAAGTATTGGTTTAGGTTCAGAACCTTACCTAAGGAGCCACTTCTACACGTAACAATTTACAATAACACCACTTAGACAGGGACAGATCTCTCTGACCATACAACACATCTTACCAAGTTGGTTTCACATAGGATAAGCTCTCCCAGACTACATATTCCGAAATATGTTTATTAGCTTCTTGCCATAGGATAGGATAGGTGATATGTTCCACTGATCTCAACACTTGATCTGTCCTTCCTAATCCTTGCTGGAGTTTATATATATTGTTTGTCCCTAGACCCTGAACTAGGGCGGGGGGTCTAGAGCAAATCCTTACTTGTTGTAAGGCTAGATTTCGATATGGCAGTATCAAATCACTCGAAACATTAAACAATATTTAAAATATACAAAGAAATAATTTCAATCTTACCAGATTATGAATAAAGAACACAGAAATGCTAGCAAAACTCAGCTGAGCTGCTGGCTATAGTATGGCGTCCCTGAACTTATTTCAATTTACTTCATTGGAAATCACCACACTTAAAATTTACTGTGTCTATCACTGGACAACTATTGAGGAATGGCAAAAAAGCGCGTCTGAGCGCTGATAATATGATTGTCTGTGGCCAATCAATGCGTTGTGTTTTTTCAAATTCAAATTTCCTACACTAAAGTCATTTCAGTCATACCTCAGTCAAGTATGCATATTTGTCTGTTGGTCCGTCCGTCTCTACTTGCGTTTTCACAAAAAACGTACTTGGTTTTTGAACCAACCTATCCGTCCCCTCTACAAATTTTGCCTGAAAAGTTATTTTTAGCCACAATTCTCCTTAACACCCTCTCTCTTTCATTCTAACTAGATTTTAGCACTGGCGTCTTCAAGGCTACACTTTTTTTGAAAATTAGTGACATTTTTGATTCAATGCAGTCTTTCGCTGATGTGAACAACCAAGTCTTTTGTCAATGTCTTCATTATTATCTATCCGTCTGTATAAATAAAAGCATATTATTTCACTGCTCAAAATGGGCCATCCGGCCAGCTAGGTTTTATATTCCTAACATTAGTATTAAGAAAAAGTTACTTTTCAAGGTTAGTTGTTTTTTTCGAAATTATTTTCTAGAATCTTCTGTGAAACGTTTGCCGCTGCATTCAAATAAAGGACAAAATATCGCAAAAACGCCCAAAAAATGACTGTTGCGTATAATACTATGGTCCCTTTTGTCGATTTCGTTACCTTGTGTCAACTAGGGGACGTGACTTTTCCTCCGTTCTCCCCCCCCCCCCCCCCCCCCCCCCCCCCCCCCCCCCCCCCAATTGCATCTTTGCAGCCTTGCTAGTTTCAAGCACATGTTCAGTCAGATTTTTCCTTTCGATCTTCGTTCTCAATTCGTTCCAAGGGTAAACGTTCTAGCAATTTAATTTCCATGGCGGGTGATGACCCGCGGCGTGGGCGATCATGCCTTCTAGTAACTTACGCATTATTTTTATCCCTACATTTTATCCTTTGGAGATATTTTAACGTTGTATCACTGTTGATTTTACGACAGATGCCATGAATCAGAGCGAGACATTCTCTTTCAACGACACTGTAGTTGCGTTCCGCTTTATTCAGTTTCCGACTGCCATAGGCAACTGGAAATAGCATGTTCAGGTCACTGTCATCGGCTTGCAGCAATGTTGACCCGATGCCCTGACCTGACGCATCAACTCTCAGTATGAAAGGTTTCTTAAGGTCAGGTAACCTTAGGATGGGGTATGCCGACAACTGTCCTTTCAAAGTGCTATACGCGTGTTCGCACTTTTGATCCCATATGACCTTATCAGGACAACCTTTCTTTGTGAGGTCAGTCAGAGGTGCCGTCAGTCCGTTGAAGTTCTGGATGTACTTCTGATAGTATGCACATAGCGATATGAAGGAACGTACGTCTTTCTTCGTTCGGGGTCTTTTTGCTGCCACAATTTTCTCCACGTTCTTCTTAATAGGCCAACTGCATCCGTGAGAAATAGTATGCCCCAGGAAGTCTAACTGTTCAAACCCGATGAGACATTTGCTAGGTCTGGCTGTGAGACCCGTTTCCTGTAGTCTCCTGAGGAGCATAGCAACCGTAGCAATATGTTCTTCATAGGTTTCCGATGCAATTAATATGTCATCCATGAAATTATGGATATGGGGACTTTGCAAAGGTTCTAGAAGCTTCCTCATCATCCTGGTGAACACTCCTGGTGCGTTATGCAAACCGAACGGCATCACATTAAATGTGTAATGTCCTTAACTAGTGCTGAAAGCTAACAAAGGTTTAATTTCCTCCTTGACTGGTATTTGATAATAACCTTTACTGAGGTCAATCTTGGAGAAGATCTTTGCTTTGCTGAGCTTGGTGAACAACTCAGAAACAGTTTGGAGAGGTTCGGGCTGGAATTCCGTTACAGCGTTTAGCAACCTGTAATCAATGCACAGCCGAACTTCCTTATTGGGCTTCTGCAACAGCACTACACTCGAGCTGTAAGGAGATGTAGACTCACTGATAATTCCTGCCTGACGCAGCTTGTCTATTTCTCCGCGAAGTGCATCAGCTTTAGCGTACGGGATGGGGTAAACTCTGGTTTGAACAGGGGTCTCGTTTGTTAATTTCATATCAAATTCAATGAGATTTGTTCGACCAGGTACATCCGTTAAGACTGCACTGTACTGTTTTAGTAGAGCCCTGGTTTCTGTTTGTTGTTCTGGTGAGAGATTGTCGCCGAACTTGACATCTTTAAAGGATTCTGTGGGTTGCAGTGGATACTCCATGCAACCATCATCATCTTCCTCGTCTTCCGTTGCTATGGCGACAGCCAGGAGATGCTCGGAGGATGGCACCGGTCTTTCCAAATATTTCTTTAGCAGATTTATGTGGAAGACCTTCTCCTTTCCTTTGATGGAGATCTTGTAATTGGTACGTGAGATCTTTTTAAGGACGGTAAACGGCCCTTGCCATCCGATGCGAAGTTTATTGCTTCCGGTTGGGAGTAGCAACAAAACTTTCTCCCCTGGTTGTAGTTCTCTCTCTTTTGCAGCTTTGTTGTATCTTTTAGCGTGTTTAGCGCGGGCTTTCGTAAGGTTGGTTGTAGCTAGATCCCATCCTAGCTTTAGCCTTTCCTTGAGCTCAGATACATACTTGCTTGCAGAGACGACTGTCTCGTCAGCCTTTTGGTCTGTCAGGGACCGAAGTAAGGCTTCTAGTGGCCCCTTAATAGGTCTGCCAAATAAAAGTGTAGCAGGCGGGAATCCCGTAGACGCTTGGGGAACCTCTCGGTAGGCGAATAAGGCAGCCGATATATATAGGTCCCAGTCTTCCGGTTTCTCCTGACCCAGCTTACGTAACATGGTGGTGAGGCTGCCATTAAAACGTTCCACGAGCCCATTTCCGGCCGGATGGTAGGGACTTGTGTGGATATGTTTGGCCCTCAAGATCTTAAAGATCTCCTCCATTAACAGGCTACGGAATTGGGATCCATTGTCCGTCAAAACTTGTTGAGGGAATCCCAACCGTGTAAAAATTTGCACGAGGGCTTCTGCGACATGCTTGGAATCTATGCATGTTAGCGGTACAGCTTCGGCCCACATTGTGCAAGTGTCGACTAAAGTCAGGATGAACCTGTGCTTTCTTTTGGTCCTTTCCAGGGGTCCAATGATGTCGACAGCAACCCGTTCAAATGGAGTCCCTACTATTGGCATTTGCCCCATAGGTACTGGGGGTGTCAAGTGCTTGGGTGCTACCCGTTGGCACTGGGCGCAGGATTTCACATACCTGATAATGTCAGAGTTCATTCCTGGCCACCAATAGTGGGTTTTTTATTCGCTGAATAGTGGCGTTTTGTCCCATATGTCCGCTAAAGGGAAGAGAGTGCCCCATTTCTAAGATCTGGCTTCTGTACTGCGTCGGTACTAGGAGCTGGTTATTCCCCGTGTCCGGGTTGCCCGTTCTACGATACAATACGCCATCCTTAGAAAAGATGTCTCCGTTGTGTCTGGGGTCCTTAGCCATGGGCAGTTTTTTAAAGCAGAGCTCCAGAGTAGGGTCCTTTTGTTGCGCCTCCTTCAGTTCGTTCGGCAACAAATTTGGCGCAGGCTCCCTCTCCTTCTTGGCTTGCCCTCTTGTGGTTACCGCTGCCACAATCGGCTCCTTTGGTCTCCCAATAAACACATATCTACATCCCAGGATAACTGGGTAGATAGGATCATCCATAATGGCCGCTTTAATAACTCCTCTGACAAAGTCAGAGTGTATTTCTACCAGTGCGATAGGAAGTGTCCTGGGTGCATCACTCCTGAAAACTCCACTAAGTTTGACGGTTTCCTCTGTCTCCTGACCTGGTTTGACTAGGTGTCTAGCAACAATACAACTAAAACTTAATCCAGTGTCAAAGAGACAAGAAGTTGAGGTACCATTCAAAATTACAGTTCCTCGAGTTGAGGGTCGGTCCCCCTCAGGTTGAGAATCACTGACATTGACTCTACCTTTCGAGGCTGTATGCAAACATCCAACGCGGTTTGGACCGGTTTGTTTGCCCTGATCAGACGTTCCTGGTGTAGGGGTCTTTCCTTTTCCTTGACCTTGGTGGCCGCGCTGCCACGTAGGCTTGGTGGGTTGATCAGAATTGTTGTTGGGGGGGTATCGGGTTTTGTAGAATTTCGATTTTTCCTGGGGAGGTCTCTGGGTATTATTTTCTCGTTGGTTATAATTCTGAGAGGAATTAGAGGAATAGGATGACTGCTCTAGATTTTGTTTACGAGATGGCTCATCTGTGGGTTTACGTTTAGTGCTGGGAAGTTCGGCCATTGCATTGGTATAGCGTTCGGCCTTATTGAGTATGTCCTCAAGCCTGACTGCGCCCTGTTCAGCCAAAAATCTACGGGTTTCGTTTGACAAAGTTGCCTTTATCTGTTCCACAAGAACAAGTTCAAGTAGTCCCTCATATGTAAGAGGTAGGTCAGATAATTCAATGCACTTTGTCAAATAGCCCGTGAGACGTGAAGAGAATTGGGGGAATGTCACCTTGCTCTCTTTTCGGCTGTTTCTGAACATTTGCAGAGATTTTCGGGCAGTCATCTCAAACTGCTCTAGCAAGGCCTTCTTAAGCATGTCGTAATCATGTTGGTTCGGTCCCAGCTTTGTGTATACGTCATAAGCATTGCCTTTCAGTGACGTTGAAAGTTTGAGCGCTCAGCGGGTACTCTCTAACCCATACAGATTTGCGAGCCTTTCGAATTTTTCTAGGTAGCTGTCAATTTTTTCGTTAGGGCTAGGAAAAGACTCTAAAGCAAAAGACATCGCAGTTAATTGGGCAGACTGAGTGCTGGAGAGATCCATTGTTTGAGACTGGGGCGAAGACGGCTCTCCATTATTTGAAGTAGAGGCACTCCGACTCTCTAAAGCCTTGAGCGCTAAT
The DNA here is from genome assembly GCA_024509875.1 of Oreohelix idahoensis. NCBI lineage: Eukaryota > Metazoa > Mollusca > Gastropoda > Stylommatophora > Oreohelicidae > Oreohelix > Oreohelix idahoensis. The sequence goes on along the minus strand of JAMPIV010009310.1, from coordinate 3,377 downwards.
TCATGTTGTCTTTCCCTCTCTCTTTCTCTCTCTCTGCGGGCTTCCATTTCTGCCTCAATTTTCTTCTGTTCCAATTGACGATCGTCCGCTTCTTTCTTCCTAGCTTCTGCCCTCTCTTCTCTCTCTTTTTCTTCCTTCCTCTCAGCTTCTGCCTTTTGTTTCTCTTCCTTCCTCTCTGCTTCTGCTCTTTGTTGCTCCGCGTCATATATTTGCAGTTCCTGGGTGATAAACAGATTCGCGGCTTCTGTGTCTAATCCTGAGTCTTTCGCTTCCTGTCTCAAAATGGATCTTATCCTAATTCTCTCAGCCATTGTCAAAGAACTGGATGCTTCTAAGACTAGAGAATAGTAAGATGGAACAAGAAGGGGAAAAACTCAAAGCCGCTACGAGAAAAACAAAGTAAAAAATTTACTGAATGACCTCGTGTGTTAACTTATCGCCGCTATTATTGTCACTTAAGACTCGTAACGCAAGCAACTATGCCAATTAAATGGTAAGTTACACTAGAAAAGAATCTACTCTTACTAACAGTAGAGAAAAATTTATATTAAACAATTTAAAAGGAAAAAAAAAAAATTTCCCAGAAAATGTTAATTCTCTAACAACAAACTCCGTCCCTGAAGACAATTTTTGAGATGAGACGTAGTTAACTTAATTTTAAAAAATCAGAACAATCCGTCTTTAGCTTAGCTCAACTCAAACGCTTCATAACCTTTAGTGATTGTAAAACAATCACGCAGTCCCAGCAATTATATAACCAAAATTTTCAATTCCCTCTGCCAGAGAATACAAATGTGACAATCTTTTATTATCACTAACTGCCTGTTCCTGTGGAAAAACAAACCTGTCTTAATTATTGTGTGGTTGGCCCAAAATACTGAACGGCTTGGTCTAGGGGAAGTAATACTTTTAAAGATTATACCCTACTTCACAAAGACAATCAACCACACTCTATTTTAACTAAGTTCAGAATCTCGAACGAGCTAACCATATATTGTCGTAATTTTTATCTGAGAGGGTGCTGATGAATATTGGTCCCTTTAGAGTGTAAAGTGATATTGAAGGCTCTGTGAGAATAAGGATTTAGGAGAATGAGGTAGTAGATTCACAAGCGCTGGGAAGGAGCAAGGACAGTCTCTTATTACGACAATATCTGTTTTCTCACAGACTACTCCTATCTCTCTTCTGCACAAACAATTGTTTGTCAGTTCCAGTCGCTCAGGCGCACTCACCGATTTGGTGATTCTGTCGCTCAACGTACATGAATACAGCCTACACAGATGGAAATGTTTGGAGTTTTAGGCCAACCGACAACCAACACAAATAAATATTAATACCTTTATTATCATAAAGGACTCACACATAATTGTACATTTACAGTCAAAAATCAAAGGTTACAGAATACAAATATAACAAGGGAAGAGGGGTTTTTGAGGAGAAATATCCCATCCACCGTTTCCCGTTTATATTTACTAACAGACAAAACCCGGTCCCAAAGACAAGAAAGGGGGGGGGGGGGGTGATCAGAGATAGGCAATTTAACCCCCTGGTAAATTTATTACTCTGAGGCAAGGGGTTACAGAAAAAAGGGGGGGGTGTAGAGGAAAAGCTAGGGTTCTCAATTGTCTCCCTTTAAATCAACAAATTTTACGGGAGGGGAATGAACACAGTTACCCAATCCCGCTAGGAGAGATCCCGTACAAGGAATATAATGCACCTTAGTACAAGGTCGAACTAATTAAAAGGGTAAAGAAAAGATAAATCTCCTTTCATTCAAAAAAACACACTAGGGCTGGCCATCCCCACAAACACACACGCAGACTTACCGAAAGGTGAATTCTGGCACTTCATAGGAAATACATCAAAAAACAGCACTAAACCTTGGCTTAGGTAAAAGTATTTTTCTTCCGTGTACAGCCCCAGATTTGGGTGTTGTTGAAGTTAACAAAGTGTCCCGAAATCGCTGGACGTTGAAGTTTAACGGTACTGTTTGTTTATTAGATAAAGTTCCTAAAGAAAGGCACAGGCACTTGGCTAGGCGTGAGGTATGGTGTGGTTCCTAAAATTGGCACAGCTGGTGGAGATAACTTCCTTTTTCCGTAATGTCACAAGTTAAGAAAAACACTGAGGTAAGTTCTTCTTCGGGGGGGGGGGGGGGGGGGGAAAAGCAACTGAATATACGTGACAGACAGTGTTCAGGTAGATCGATGCTTTTTCTTCACAAATAGGGGCAGTGAATAAAATATGTTCTGCTTCCAGTTTTCTTTAAGGACTCTATATGAACTAGTATTTTTAAAGTGTTTCTTGAATGGCTTTTTTCTCAGTTACGTTCAGAGGAGCGGGGCCCATTACAGGTCGCCACAAGTTTAGCTTTAAAAAGTTCATATGTTACTGGAGTTATCGAATTGAGTTTGGCAGAACTCTGTATATAATTAATAATTGCTGGGATGCAGGTTGAATGATCGTTCTGAATGAAAGATAATCAAAACAAGAAATGCATTACAAATCATATTATAATCTGACGCGATAAATTACAGTTAGCCTATTTACTTATTAGCGTCGTCAATTAACAAATCAGGAAAACTTCCCGTGAGTTAAAACAATTAAAAGCACATCTATCTATACAGAACTAAACTGTATTAAAGTTATAATTCTCTTTAACGTCTGCAAAATAAATTTACGCGTCAATTGTATTAGGAAATACTTTTAGCTGTAACATTAGTTTGCACTAGAACTTTGAAAATGGGTTTATTTAATAAGGTTAAATTTACACCACAATCCATTGAAATCAATTGAAATAACTCGACCACTGATCACTCGAAGCTAATGTATAAATTACCGTCTGCACAGAAAGAATACACTCCAATAGTCACGAAGGAGATGAATCCAGCAGGAATCCGACTATGCTAGTGCAACTAGGATTCTGTCAGAGCGAACGATAAAATGCAGTTTTCTCGGAGTTCTCTATTTATCCTCCCCGAATGAAACTTGAAGGGGGCGTGTTAAATTTTCGCACCTTTCTTGAACTTGAGCAAAATCCGGGGTACCTCGCCGATGTGTTAACCGCTGCGATTCCTTCGTTTTCCCCGGTCTACCGAATTTCTTCCGTCTCGGCTGCTTCGCATAAGAGTGAAACGAAAAATTTCCCGAGAAGCTAACTCTGTGAGCTGAAAGTCCTGATTTCTTTAGATCGTGTGCCGCTGCGGTTGAATTCTGAGATCTGTCTGTCTTTGATGGTACCGTGGTTCTGAGAGCTTTGGCAATCCCACCAGGCGGGGTGACAGCCAGGTAAGAAAATGATCTGCTGTTTATTGCTCTAGAAACAGGAGTGAGTCTGTGGCCAGTCCCTCTTTTGGGCCGGCGTTAAGGAAAAGATT